>CM040190.1:22060428-22205428 GCA_022606455.1 Callitettix versicolor
GGCAAAGTGAAGATATGATTTTGATTGTAATTTTTAATTTATTATAAAAAACACGTTCATTAATGCTCCCGTTATTACAAAAAACAATTAACATTTACTCACACTATTAAACGATTTACAATTAAAACAAATTATAGAACTTTTTTCATTAAATACTTGGGTCTTTTAAGCGCAAGATATAGTAACTAATAAGTAAACATTTGGTAAACAACAGATATAATTCCTAATTAATTCTTTCCATTAAACAAAATCAGATTATTAATCAATCAGCTGGTATTTTTAACAATTAATTATAGCTGTTGCTATTGTTTGCATTTGAATATATATATATATATATATATATATATATATATATATATATATATATATATATATATATATATATATGTGTGTGTGTGTGTGTGTGTGTGTGTGTGTGTGTGTGTGTGTGTGTGTGTGTGATGTGTGTGTGTAGATGCCTCGGTGGCCTAGTTGATAGGCTTTCACCCCGAGGACCCGGGTTCGATTCCCGGCCAGGGCTTGTCATTTTCATACGCTATAAATCATCCCATCGTCTGCATTAGCCCAAGTGTGCACAATAGTCGGACGTTAAACACAAAAAAGTGTGTGTGTGTGTGTGTGTGTGTGTGTGTGTGTGTGTGTGTGTGTGTGTGTGTGTGTGTGTATTTTTACAATGTTTTGTAAAATCTGATTTTACCATTGTAATTAGCATTAAAACCACATAAATAAGAATTTTAGTGTTCGAAAACCATTAAAAATTGATAAATTGAATTTGAAAGCGGTCATGGTTTATTTTTGTATGTAAAATGTAATTTGAAAGTTTAAAATGCTAATATAAGCAGATTTTAAAAATATGATTATGATCGTGTAATAAAAAAGTGCACGATAAAACATTTTTGTAAATTCGCTTCCATCATGTCAGCGAGACAGCTGCGTGAGGAGATTATTTCACATCTACGTTACAAAGACTGTAAAGAAATACAGCAACAAACGAGGTAATAGCCTCAAGCATTATCACAGCTGGGGGCAGTTAGTGACAAGAAATATCAATCCACCTCATCCATCATAGTGCATTGTTGTTCTGCTCATGCGCAACAAGCAAGCTAGTTTATTTATTTGTGTACAGTATGGTGATAGTAAACTAAATATGGTCGAATAAAATAGTTTTTGTTTTTTCCTTATGGAAAGTACAGAGAAAGTTAAACAAAAATGAATCTTGAAATTTTTTATATATTTTTTAGTTTTTAAAAAGTGGAGAGAAGTTGGTTCTGTCTGTTTGTGTGTTGGTGACTAAATTAGTAGATCGATTTTTTTTAACTTCATTCTTAACCAAACGTTTATAAAATATTTCATGGAAGTTTGGTCAAATATAATCCAAAATTGACTGAACCAAAAGAAAATTGCTGCCAACATTATTTATTCTTCAGAGTCAGTTGTATTTTGCTACGAATTTTGGTCGTATGAACTTTCATAATTCAAGTCATTGTGCCGAATTTTAAATAATAAACATTTCCGATTCTGAAGTAGTTTAAAGTTAAAACGAAAACGAATTATAACGCTGAGTTTTTTCTATTTACTCTGGAACGGTGAAATTGTTTGATATATGAGTAATGAAACTTCATATATTAGCAAAATATGATAAATTCGTTGTGAGAAACTAAGTTTTTTTTGAAAAATAATTGAATATGAAAAAGGTTTCATAATATCATTTACTTATAACGTAATTAAATTGAACAACATCGACTCGGCTAATGACTTTTTTACCATTAAAGTGAAATCACATTAAACAAACTGATCAAGCTTTAGTTTATTTTATATATTTATTAAAACAAATGTATATATTACCATTAAGATATCCTAAGTTTATATTTACTTATAATAATTTTTCTACGTAAAAGTCAGTTTTGTTATATATTTCTGGTAAAATTGTTTACACGTAACAACAATGCATATCGAACCCGCGCTCTCTTAACTGACAAAATCGGTGATCACTACACCGTATTACAGGGAGTCTATAGTCGATCGTACTCATGTTGAGCGTACAACACCATAGGGAAACATTAAATAATAAAATGATGACATAATAAAATTAGCAATCAAATAAATTACATTTAAATGTTTTCCCTATAGGCAAAACAACATAAAACGTAATAGCATAATAAAACATTAATAAACTGTACACTAAGGTAATGTTCGCGGTAATATTTCAATAGCAGTCAATTGAGCTTTTAAATTTCACAGCAGAGAGCAGGCTAATCGTCACGTGTTTAAAGGTACAGTGGCGCAAATATTCCGGTCCTATTGTAAAACGAATAAACTCGTTACAAAATTCGCCGCACGATTCTGTTTCGCTGGCATGACGGAAGCAAATACCTAACAATATCGTAACACTTTAAAAAATTGTTTTACTATCATAATCAGCGATAAAGTTTCGTTTTTTTTCTAAAATTGAAGAACACGCTCACGTTGTAACCGTTTATAATACATTAGAAATTAATATAAATGCTTAAAATAATCGTTTTTATATTGTTAGTTTTTAACAACATAACCTAAACTTATATAATATCTGTTGTTTAATGAAATCAGCTGATAGTTACGAATTAATATAAAACAATTGATCTTTTACTACAACTACAGTAAATAGTATCTAAGTTCACGTATTTATTTATTTAAACAAGTTATTAGTAAACATATCTTCAAAACTAATTATAATTCAGAAAGCTAATAATACAACATATTCAGAACTTATTTTCAACGCATTGAAATAAAATAAAAGTGTTTATTCATTAGTGTTTATGAAAAAAAAAACTTATTCAGGTAGTGATAGTGACTATTCAAGTTATATACAGTACGACCCAGGTACTAACGAAATTAAAAGGTACTTACAAACATATTATACAGGTTTGATTTATCTAGGTTTTATCAATAGACTTATTCATATACTAACGTGATTATATGACTATTGTTAAAATATATAACAATTTGTCGATAGTAATTATATACTTAAAGTACAATTACATAATGTACATAATATACTGTATGCAGTATATTGTCGCTTTTAAATCAAAAGCGGCCAACCCGCATGATATGAGGGAAAGAAATTGTTCGACCGCTCTCTCTCTCTCTCTCTCTCTCTCTCTCTCTGTCTATATATATATATATATATATATATATATATATATATATATATATATATATGTATATGTACGACTATATTCAGCAAAGACATCAATAACGAAATAAAAAATCTTCTCATTTGTCGGTAACTCCTAGAGTTCCACACGTGTACTTTTTTTTATAACAAAAATCAACCCAAAAAAGGTTTAAATTGGCAATATATGTTAATCAAAATGCTGACTATGGCGGTGAAATCAGAATTTCATAAAGGGTAAGATAAAGAAATTCGGAAGTTCGAATCACGTCAACGAAACAGCTGCTTGTCGCGATTGTTAGGAAAAACGTAAATAGCCTATTGCTGAAAATTTACATTCCGTAGCACTTTTAATTGTACTTATTGTAAATAAATTTCATTAACATCTGTTCAGTAATTATTGCGAACAGAGCTCAGCGTCAGGCGCACATTAAACGTATTATTTTGCCTGATTTGGTGTTGCTTTCGTTCAACTGTGGATTCAATTTGCATAATTAATTTACCGGTAAAATTATGACAGCCGCACGGCCTCGTGAATGTAACATTATCGTGGCGCGTTCTGTTTGGACGGTTTTAAAATTCGACAAAAACTATCCAAATTATTATTCATTGTTGCTTACAAAACCAACTTGCAATGTTTATAATATTAAAAAAAAAACAAAATAAAAATAAAAAATAGGATTAATAAAGGATTAATTAGTGTTACTGGAGCTTATGTTATAAACTTAAGGAACAAGTAGGAGGAAAAAATAAAAAAGTAGCAGCGCTGACAGATAAAAGAAAAATTATAGTTTGAATTTTTTTTTTTATTTTTTGTTGTTGTTATTTTGAGGTGAAGCACATTAAGGCTATTATCGCTTCCCTAAATGTAAGAGTGAGTGTAAAGTGTTAAAGTCGCAAGTGTAGTGTTGTAAGTGTAGATGTGTGTTAGACTCGGGTACCGCGAGGGATGTTAAATCCTCTCAATAGGTGCAGCTAGTCTGCAGTAGAATATTTTTATTTTGCACAAATATCTCTATACTCGATATCTTTTTTAAAAATTATGCTCAAATGAAATCTCAAAACGATACGTCTAAATTTTAACAAAAATTTAAACTTAATTATGACCAATCGTGTACTGGTAAAGTAAAAATGAAAAAAATCAGTTTTTTCACGAATGTGCCGAGGTACGTTACATTAAATAAAATGCAAAGGGAAAGAGAAGGGAAATATGGGGCAAGAGGAAGAAGGAGCGGCTAGAACAGAACCTATGGCTCTGTTCGAGATATTTCCCTAGAGGAGGTGTGGAATTAAACAATGGCATGGCACCAGTTGTACCGGTAATTATATACAGGGAAACGAACGGGAATTTTGCGCTGTAATATATAAACAGGAATGGCGTTCATACGTACAGGTTGTACAAAAATATATGATCACATTCATAAGGTCTGAAAGATTTCACGTGATTATGAAATCATTTTGATTCAGCCTTAAAATCTGCATAAGTTAGCATTAAACATTTTAATTATATTGAAAATAAGAAAATGAACAAAAAGCAAATTAATTTTCCTAAATTTAAAATGTTTTGCGCGCGCGCGCGCACACACACACACACACAATTGAAAATTTTATAGCCAATTACGAAGTTGTAATCAGATTTTCAAAATTTTTAAGGTAAAAAATTTGAAAGTGCCACTATTTTGAAACTGTTAGATGATTTTACTCGGTAACGAAATTATTACGAAAATACGCTCGTAGATTTTTCTGCTAAGTTTAAACCAAATCGAACAAAAATCACGAACGTGAGCATGCGCGCGCGCAGACACACACACACACACACACACACACACACACACACACACACACACACACACACACACACACACACACAAACAATAATTATATTTATATATAACATTTTAACGATTTCTCAAAAAGAAATCTAGGGGTCAGAATCGCCTCTCTTTCCAAAGACCCGGGTCTGGGTCTTAATAAGATGGTTTTTAATTGCTCATTTACCAGTAGAAATGACAATCTCATTAAGAAACTATGATGAAAATTAAACAAAGGGCATTAATATGTCGATTTTAATATTAATATTAACATGTTAACATATTAATATTAACAAAGGACATTAATATGTCGATTTACTCGTATTTCAAACGATCATACAATTTGTATAAACTAACCATCTGATATTTGAGACGTTAGAGTTAGGTAACAGCTGGTTGCTGTGATTATATTAACTTTGAGGTTATGTATATTCTACAGACCTACATAACTGCGCTAATTTACAACTGCTGGCGTAACAAGCAGTAAAGCGACGCAAAATTTACAACAATTAATTAATAATAGAGGTATATAACAAATACAAAATCGTTATATATTAAATACTGGTACTTAACTTTCTTTATTTTTAGGTTAGGATTGAAAATGTGGTGATATGTCGTCATGGGGCAATGCCGCTCAAGGTGCACGGTATTGCCCCGTGTTGAACGATATTGCCCCCACATGGTATTTACTTGTTATAACTTTATTTATTTACATATTTCATTATATTGGTAGCTTATATTTGTGTGTTTTATAGCGAACATGAATGAATTGTGAATGAGTGAGAGGCCAATACTTTAACTATAGATCTAATAACATAATTTAATTCTGGAGATTATGTACTTCTTTAATTTCTAACAATGGTGTGAAAAAGAATAAGAACAACAGAGAGGGGCAAAGGATGGAGCGAACATGAGATGAACTGTGCCATTCATGATGTGAGTGCAAATGGAATGCCACAGATTCAGCAAAACAGGAATCTTTCCTCTAGATCCTGCAAAATTTAGTGTTGACGACTACGTACTTTTACACTCGGAAGAAGAGATAACTTTAGATCTACCGGTTGTTGAAGATGATGGCTCCAAAAATGATGAAAATACTAATCTAGTCAGGCCTTGTTCTTCGCAAACAGCCACTGATGACGATGATGACGAGCACTTGGAAGCTCAGTCTACAGTTGGTATGCAATTCGAGGAAATTACACCATTACCGGGCCCTCTGAAATGAAAGAAAAAGTGCCCGGCAACAGCATCATCAGTTTTTACGTTGACCCCAAACAAAAAAATTTTAAAGAAGGCTGCAGCAATCAAACAAGCAAAATTAAAAAATAAAACAGATAGGGAACAATTCAGTGCAACAAATTTAGGGAAATCAAAGTTCCAACCTAAAGGAAAGAGCAAATATAGAAAGTTTGTATCGAAGATAATACCTCCACTTGACAAAAAAAAAGTGTCGCTTGAAACATATGTTTTGAATCTTCATCAGACGACGATTTGGACCCCTCTAATCTCTGCAATGATGATGAGATGGACGACATCGAGTCTGCTGATTTCAGAGGAATAACAGTTATAGACTTAGACTTTAGATCAGAACTATTGTAATGAAATTATTGCATCTATATAAAAGCCAGTTCAATACAACCCCCTCTCTAAGTCTCCCTTCCGAGTACTTTAAGGGTTCAATTACCTGACGTCCTATCTACTCAGATATCTGATCATGCTATCCGGTAGCAATACTGAAGTAATTAGAGGCACGTTTACCATTAGGGAAATTAGTTATTAATGCTTTGCCCAATTAAGATAATATCGACTCTGTTTAAATTTAAATATGTTTTATCGATTACTTTCTCTCTGTAAGTAATTACTCCATAAGAACAGTTTGAACTGTTTTCGTAACTGTTACTTGTGCTTTGAACTCTTAGTAACTGTTTAAATTCTGTTACTTTAACAGTCTGTTGTTCACATATTTTTCTAAATAAACACGTTTACTTTATAACTTAACGAATTATACAAAATGAATAGTGATCGTAGAGAAAATCGATATCGATATTTTGATGGTATATTTTAGGTCCTAAAAAGTGATTTTACTTGCATATATATCTTAAGGCCATTAGCTCATGGCCTTTCCGGTTAAACAAAACATTCTAAACTTGACAGTTGCTAACTGTTCATACAATACAAGTCGCGATATATTCTTCGGCCAATAAAGAGCTACTTTATCACGCCACACAAAGTGAATCGACCCTATCGATGTCACTTAGGTCTCGTTACCAGTAACATCAACGCTTAGCGTTAAGAGGAACTACCAATCAGAACGCTCGATTTATCATATCAGTTGGCTGAATTTTATGAATCCGTCACAAATTCGTACAAGAATCAACGCTCGGCGGTGGGTTCTACCCATAAACCGCCTAAACAGAAGGCACCAGTAAGGTGAAGCCCGTAGCGTCCTCTAACCCGCGCTCCTTCTGCAACCTCACATGAGTAAAATGCGTTCAGTGTTCAACCACCTATAAGCACTATTTTTAGCCGTATGTTTCAATCTGCTATTCCGATCGAATTTTGCTAATACTAATATTTCTTGACGGGAATTTAGTAGGTATTAAAGAAATATCGTTTTCTGTGATTGTACGTTAAAACGTAACCCCGTGAGATAGTTACGCATCTCCTATGTGTGCCAGATACCTCCGCTATTTCAATGAGTATCTTCCTTAACATATTAGTACTCCACCAGTGAGACATTAAATCATACATAAATCGCTAGAATGATGTCCTAAATCATAATTAAATCACTCTGTTTTTTTTTGTTATATTTCTGAACCTAATGCGAATATAAGTGAACAACAAGCATTATAATGAACAATTGTAGATAAGTTTGTCCTGTTACTTGTGATAGTTACTGTATAGTGAGTAATCTACCAACGACTACACTCCTTCCAGTGTTTACATCTCTCTCTCTCTCTCTCTCTCTCTCTCTCTCTCTCTCTCTCTCTCTCTATATATATATATATATATATATATATATATATATATATATCTAATTTATCTTATATTTTGTTGTGTTTGTTTGTTTGTTTGTTTGTTTGTTTGTTTGTTATTCAATCACGCTTTAACCACTTGACCAATTGAGATGAAATTTGGTACGAATATGGTTTAAGCATCAGAGATACATATAGGCCTATTCCCGTTTTACAAATCGTCATTATACTACTTACCCAGCCCAAAATAATTATCAGTTTTTAGTTTTGTGTCATGTGTTAATTGTAGTTATTTACTGGACATGTGATTTAGTTACCTGAGATGAACATAGATTCAATCCTATTTTAATAATCTTAATCTGTGTTTTATTTATTGCAAAATTATTGTTTTTAATGTAACATTTTCATATTTTAGTTGAAATTTTTTCAAAACTGACTTTAATTTGTTACTTTGTGTTGAATTTTCAATATTAAATGTAAAAAAATCCCTAAACAGAGTGCCAATTGTAAGGTAGTATATATATTTGTGTAATTACATTACATGAAAAAATAGTAAATATGCAGTGTAGCATAACCTATATTTTTCGATATTTTTGTTACTAAAATGCTTTATTATGTGCCCAAGAGCAAGAATCCAAAATATGAAAGCACGAGAAGTACGATAAAATCTAAAATAAAAGTGACCAACATAACCTCAAAATTGGTACCCGGCGAAAATCAGTAACGTGTTGTAAATCGGTAAAACAATAAAAATACGACTAACACGGGTTTTGGGTGATAAGAAACCAATTTTTTAAAAGAATTCTGCATATCCAAACTGACACGGTTGTTAGGCCTAACAAGGTGATTCATGAAAAACCTTTATATATTTTTTTTAAATAGCCTACTATATATCCTGACACGGTTGTTAGGCCTAAAACGGTGATGCGTGAAAAACCTTTTCATTTTTTTAAAGAATACTACATATCCTAACTGACACAGTTGTTGGGCCTAACACGGTGATGCGTGAAAAAACCTTTATATTTTTTTAAAGACTACTACATATCCCAACTGACACGGTTGTTGGGCCTATCATGGTGATGGTGAAAAAAACCTTTATTTTTTTTAGAATACTACATAACTTAATTGACACGGTTGTTAGGCCTAACTCTGTGATGTGTGAAAAACCTTTATATTTTTTTAAAGAATACTACATATCCTAACTGACATGGTTGTTAGGCCTAACACGGTGATGCGTGAAAAAACCTGTATAATGTTTTAAAGAATACTACATAACATACGGATGTTGAGCCTATCATGGTGATGTGAAAAAAACCTTTATATTTTTTTAAAGAATACTACATATCCTAACTGATACGATTGTTAGGCCTATCACGGTGATGTGTAAAAAAACCTTTACTTTTTAAATAATATTATATAACCTAATTGACACGGCTGTTAGACCTAACACGGTGATGCGTGAAAAACCTTTATATTTTATTAAAGAATACTACATATCCTAACTGACACGGTTGTTGGGCCTATCACGGTAATGTGTGAAAAAAACCTTTATTTTTTTTAAATAGTACTGAAACCTTAACTGACACGGTTGTTAGGTCTACCATGGTAATTCGTGAAAAATACTTTATAGTTTTTTAAAAGAATACTCCATAAGCTAACTAACATGGTTGTTATGCCTAACACGGTGATCCATTAAAAACCTTTATTAATTTTTTTTTTAAATAGTACTTATAACCTAACTGACACGGTTGTTGGGCCTAATAAGGTGATGCATGAAAAAAACCGTTATATTTTTTTTAAAGAGTAACTTAACTAACACAGTGATGCGTGAAAAAACCTTTATATTTTTTTAAAGAATACGACATATCCTGACACGGTTGTTGGGCCTACACGATGATGTGTGAAAAAACCTTTATATTTTTTTAAGAATTCTACATATCCTAACTGACACGGTTGTTAGGCCTAACACGGTGATGCGTGAAAAAACCATTATATTTTTTTAAAGAATACTAGGCTACATATCCTAACTGACACGGTGGTGCGTAAAAAAACCTTTATATTTTTTTAAAGAATACCACATATCCTAACTGACATGGTTGTTGGGCCTATTATGGCGATGTGTGAAAAAACCGTTATTTTTTTTAAAGAGTACTTCAAACCTTAACTGACACTGTTGTTAAGTCTAACATGGTGATGCGTGAAAAAAACCATTATTTTTTTTTTAAAGAGTACTCCAAACCTTAACTGACACGTTTGTTAAGCCATGGTGATGCGTGAAAAATCTTTATATTTTTTTTAAAAATACTGCATAAGTTAACTAACATGGTTGTTAAGCCTAACGCGGTGATGCATTAAAAAACACCTTTATTTATTTTAAAAAAAATAGTACTCCAGAACCTAACTGACACGGTTGTTGGGCCTAATACGGTGATGCAGGAAAAAGCCTTAATTTTTTTAAAGAGTACTCCATAACTTAACTAACACGGTGGTGCGTTAAAAACCTTTATTTAAAAAAAAATACACCATAACCTAACTGACACGGTTGTTGGTCCTAACACGGTGATGCGTGATCTTTAATGTATATTACGATTGCGGGAAAAGCCGTGACGGTTAACAGGTAATCATATTATATTTCTGAAAGTTTGTTTTTGTTTATTTGTTTGTTATTGAATCACACTTTAACTACTGGACCAATTGAGATTAAATTTGGTATGAACACGGTTTAGGTACCTGAGATAAACACAATACTATTCCAGTTTAATTGAATAATAGTGATTTTTTAATAATACTGTATTTTATTAAAATATGACAGGACCCTGTTTTAGAGTATCGAGTAGCAAAAATGTATATTTCTTGGCCGAAAACCATAAATCGTATAATATTGTAAATAGAAATATATTAAAATGAAATGATCTATTCTGATTTTGAAAATCGACTATAAATTTTATAGCTACATTATAATTGCAGGCAAAGCCACAACGGGTAACAGCTATATATATATATATATATATATATATATATATATATATATATATATATATATTAATAATTATTATTATTATTTGCGTATAGACCCTGTTGGATCACGCAAAGCACTCTGACTCATGTCTTGTTCCTTCTAATCCTCCACATCTCCCTCATCCTGTTCCCATGGATCCTCCTCCGCTCATCCGTCCATTTTACCCCTGCTCTCTTTGGGATTTCATTCTCTGGGATGTTCCACCCTAGCATCTTTCTCCTGTATGCGTTCCTGTCTTCAATTTCTGTTAAGTCTATTTTTGCGTCATGTAGGTCTATTCGACTTGTGCGATCCACTACGTTGTTGATTTGACTCTTTGTACTTAAGAATTCTGTTGGCAAGTCTCGTTTTTGGGAGTCTACTGATGTGTCCATAGAACTGAAGCCTCCTTCTTCTGATATCTGCTGCCAGGTTCGATATCTTCTCTGTGGTCTTCCTGGAATGCAGCCTGTATCCGTCTTCTGTTAATCTTGGGCCAAGGATTTTCCTCAAGATTTTGCGTTCTTCCTTCAAAATGTCTTCCATGGTACCTTTTGTGTGGAATGCTAGTGTCTCGCTTGCATATAATGCCTCCGGTTTTATGAATGTGTTGTAGTATCTGATATTTGTGTGCGTCGACATAAATTTCTTATTGTAGATATCACGCGTTATACCAAGAGCCCTCTTCATTCTCAGTAGCCGAACCCTTTGCGCAGCCTTCTCACCACCTGTGGGTTCACGAATTTCTCCCAGATATTTGAAGTGCTTGACTCAGTTTTTCTTATCATATTTTGTGTTTAGTTCTTGAATATTTAATTTTGAACAGAAGAAGAATTATATATATATATATATATATATATATATATATATATATATATATATATATATATATATATATATATATATATATATATATATATATATATATATATATGTATATATATATATATATATATATATATTATATATATAGACTAATATGTGTGTATTTGTGTGAGTTTGATGTGTAACGCTTTGCTATAGACTAAGGTATTTGACCGAGTTTGACTAAATTCGGTACGTAAATCTCGTTTGACCATTTCACGAAGTATTTTTTAAATTAAAAATTTATATTGTTTTTTTTAACAAAAAACTTTTAAAAATCGGATTCTCGCAAAACTGACTCTAAAGGTTGTGATCAATATTTACCTTAAATTAGTACATAAGTACCCGTACAAAACGTATAGGTAGATTAAGTTTAGATAAATCAAGTACGGGAAATATTCAAGAAAAAAAAATGAAAAACAACATAATTTATAAAAACTTGCTGACCAGATTTCGGTTAGGTATTAAATTTTTTATTAAATTTGTTGTAGCTAATTTGTAATAAAAGAAACTTTCGTTTCTAGAGTAAATTGGAAACAGTCCTTGACCCTCGAGTTGTTTTAGTGTTGAGTTGTATACTGACCTAAGTAATGAAAAATATGAACAGTGTATTTATGAAACAAACAATATAAACAAACAAATATATAAACGAATACATATGAACAAATATAAATATTATAGTGATATTCTGTTCGTAACTGATGTGTTTGCATATACACTGGGAGGTCGCCTGGTATCCCAGGGCTCCGTTTGATACACCATTCAATCAGCACTACACTTTACACGGGGTCGCATTACACTTTAGGTTAGCCAAGCTATGTAGAGTATGGAATGTGTATGTCTTGAGTATATGGGTATTATGAGCTAGAGGTACGATGAGACCTCTAAGCCTGTCAGCTGTCTCCACAGGGTTTGGTCATGATAATTCTTGTTCACAACTGAAGTCAGTGCACCGAATTTCAAATAAAAGAATGACGAAAAAATTTAAAAAATAAGATAATATTTAGTTACCTCTCAAAATTTTATAATGAAGGATGAACATGAAAACATAAATAAAAATTATCGTACTTATACCAATCTGTATAAATATATTTTCTTTCTTTATTGGTTTCCAATTATTTATCAGTTTCGAGATCTTTTTGCCATTTATATTTTTAATGTGTTGTAATGTGTATAATAATTTTATACCATTAAATAATAAAAGTGGATATTATTTTCGCACGATCAAATTTCAGTTCTTTAAGGTTAAAATATCAAATAACCAATGCATTTAACTGCATTTCTGTGCCTTTTAAACAATCAGAATCGATTTTATACAAATAAAATGAATCCAATTTAAATTGTTAAAGGAAATGTTTCTTAAAACGAATTGCAGTGTAAGATTCCGAAACTAAATTCGATTGTTTTATTCGTTCGATTGAATTAAACGAATAGTTGAGCTAACTCAATATAAATTAGTTTTTAGAAACGCGAGGAAGAAATCTTTTTAGATAAAAATGGTAGCCTTTGTTAACAAATTACAAAGTAATTAAACATTTATTTCGTCTTTTACAGAAATCGTACAACGACATCTGCATAATAGTTATGAAGTTTAATCAGCAGTTTTTTTAATTGCAAATACTTGTTAATTATTATAAAATGCAATAACAGCTGATTGATTAAAGATCAACTTTATTTAATAAAACTGAGTAACAATTCAATGAAACAGTAAAGGACCTGAGTTTTATATTATAATTGCCAGATTAAACCGTCACACTATTATTTAGACATTGCAGTCATGTTGTAACTTTTGAACGAATTTTAAAGTTTTTTGTTAAAGTCGAACTACGCTAACATTTGAGACTTTCAACGACACAGGCGATATCCTTCGTATAAATACTCTTACTTTATCATTACAAAAAGCATAATGAAAGTTTTGTCATCGTGAAAATTCGACTTCCAGATTTTGATTTTTTTGGAAATTCTTGTGCGTGTGTGTGTGTGTGTGTGTGCGCGCTCGCGCTCGAGTGTGTCACTTGGAGACTAAATCAATTGAACGATTTATCATATTTGGCATTTGATTCGATAGGCCGTTTGCCTGAATATTACTATTAAAATATAAGCCAATCCTCTTTTGAAAAATGAAGACAATTTGTTTTTTTCGAAAGCTTCTAAACACTTTTTTTTAAAGAATATAAACTCATAAGGAGAATTTGGAAAAATAACGGTCTTTTATTTTTAATACAGAAGGCTCGTAGATATTGGGAAGTTGTTGACCATGCAAAGAGAGGTCTATTTCAACTCGACCGTTCGAAATTTGGTTTGCGTGTTTGTTTGTTATGATGTTTTGGCTAAACGCATTGATTGATTGTTTTAAAGTTTGATGCGGAAATTGTAGAAAGCCCGAACAAAGAATTTGTACGAATTTTTCTTATCTATTCAGTTTCAAGATGGCGACCTTTCATTTTCAGTAACGAGTGTACGCAGTTGTAGCTAAATTCACTGACGGGTTGTTTTGAAATTTGATACGAAGTATAAAGCCCAAATAACTTGTTTGTAAGGTTTTTCCCCATTTATTTATGTTTCAAAATGACGGCCTCTGATTTAACAAAGACAAATTTACGTAGTACACAAACGAATTGACATACTTTTGGAATTTCGTAAGAAGGTATTTCTATAAAGTCCGAATGATGTAAGATTTTTTAAAATTCAGTTCCGTTTCAAGATGGCGGGCTTTGACTCAACGTCGAGAGTGAAATCGCTGATAATTTTCTGTAATACCGTATAAACTACAAAACCTGTCATAATTTGACCGCTTCAATGAGGAACATCATAAAATTTCCAGTAAAGTTGGTCCAGTACTATTTTCCTTAAATATTAAGTTTCCCCGTTAAATTGACGGAAATGTTGCTGTTATTTGAACTACTAATAACATGGTTTCCAGTTCATATTTACAGCGTAAAATAGTGCAATGTACTTCATCTGCCGATTTGTTACAGTGGTGTTGCCAATTGGTGCGTGCTATTATAGAGATATAGAGTAAGGGGCTTGGCAGTACTGCTAAATGTGTTGTTACCATGACGCCATCTAGAACAGGAATTGGTAATTTTATATTACCTGATTAAAATTATTTACTACGGACGTTAGCTATTCATATTTATTCAATTTTCTGTACTTATAAAGACATATTGAAAATGAATTTAATCAATATCGTTATATCCAAATTTTAGTACACTGTTGTATTGTTAAATTTTATCGTTTTTTAATCAGAAAGAGTTTAAATACTAAAAATTCTAAAACCTTTCCATTTCCTGTTCAGAGAAATGCTATGCAAACTATTTCTGCAAACAAACTTGGATTGCAGTAGGTCAATTTGATTGGTCTCTAGCAATGTACAAAAACAAATGCATAGATTCTATTTTTTGAACATAACTAAAACTTGAAAACTAATTAAAATTCGTAACTTATTTTTATGGCCATTACAATATTTCATGTACACTCCATATTGTGAGGAATTAAGATTGTCGTGCTTTATCTGTTCAATCTATTAACAATACTGACGCGTGTAAAACTGAGTCTGTACGATTGTCAAACCATTTTCTTCTCTGACTGCCAAATGTCGATATACTGTTACTGTCACATTCCATTCCTTCCTCGGCTTTGTAATAAATATCCTGCAACATCATCCCCTATTTGTTTTTTCCACAATCTAACCTTGTCGGTCTCTTGTCGTCTCGATTATTGTGCTGTTCTTTTCATCACCGCCTCTCTGTTACAAAACACGAAGAAGGGTAACGTTCACAGTATATATTTGAAAATGCAGAATTAAAAAGAAAAATAAGGGATATTGCACAGTCGCAATCAATTTTGTCGTTAAGTATGTTACGGCAGAATGATAAATGTTGGCAGGTGAATCGAGCTTTTATCAGCAGTAGCAGTTATCTGCCGTTGGAAAATTTCAAATCCACTCATACCTTCCTCCTACGCAATATGAGTGTTTATTTACTTACTGTGTTGCCTAACTTATTGTCTGCTGTGGATAGTCAATGAGGAAACTTAAAAGGATACTTCGAATTATACGGAAATTACCTGTTTCGCAAAAATATCACACTCAGACGAATTCTTACTGAACTGTACAGTTTAGAGTAAAATATTAGTAAGAAAAGATGAACCCTATAATGGAATAGTATAATTGTTTCTGAACAGGGATTTTTAGCGTTAAAAATTGGTATTCTGTCGCACGTAAGGAAAATAACTCTACATCAGACTTAAAGTAACATCCGAATTTTTATATAAATTCGTAAATACATACATATATGTATAACCAGTACCCAGATTTTAAGACATATTTTAATTTTAAAAAAAAAAAACAATTTTAAGTTCCCTTTGGTAAAAATCAGTATTTCTCTAAAACTGGCGGAACGATTTTGATACAATTTTGCTAAACTGTGTTGATAAGTTTCCCAAAAAGTAATTATTTTTTTGATTTACACTCGTAATTTAATTTAATTTTATTGAAATTTGGCACAAATATTTCAGTAACATTATTTATTGGCCTTATATGGTTAAAATTTAAGCTGAACCTAGAGACATGATTTTGGGAATTAGCTTTTATTTTTTTGTCGGTTGTTTTTAATCGTATTTTTAGGGTGTGAGAAAGTTTGTGTTATGCTTTTTCAGCAATTGGTTTCTCTAAATTACGAATATAGGCTAGTAGCTTACCGAAAAATGTTTTTTTTTATTGTTAGTTTTATAAATTCACTAGCTGTTACCCGTTGCGGCTTTGCCTGCAATTATAATGTAAGCAATAAAATTTATAGTCAATTTTCAAAATCAGAATAGGTCTGTTCATTTTAATATATTGTTATATACAATATTATATGATTTATGGTTTTCGGCAAAGACATATAAATTTTTGCTACTCGATACGCTAAAACAGGGTCATGTCATATTTTAATAAAATACAGTATTATTAAAAAGTCATTATTATACAATTAAACTGGAATAGTATTGTGTTTATCTCAGATACCTAAAACGTTTTCACACCAAATGTAATCTCATTTGGTCCAGTAGTTAAAGTGTGATTGAATAACAAACAAATAAACAAAAACAAACTTTCAGATGATTAGCTGTTACCCGACACGGCTTTGCCCGCAATCATAATATACATTAAAGATCATGCATTACCGTGTTAGGACCAACAACCGTGTTAGTTAAGTTTTGGAGTACTCTTTAAAAAAAATTAAGGTTTTTTTTCCTGCATCACCATTTAACCCAACAACCGTGTCAGTTAGGATTAGAGTACTCTTTTAAAAAAAATAAATAAAGGTTTTTTTAATGCTTCACCGTGTTAGATCTAACAACCATATTAGTTTGCTAATGGAGTATTCTGTAAAAAAATATAAAGATTTTTCACGCATCACTATGTTAGGCCTAACAACCGTGTCAGGATATGTAGCCTAGTATTTTTAAAAAAATATAAAGGTTTTTTGACGCATCACCGTGATAGATCCAGCAACCATGTCAGGATATATAGTACTCTTTAAAAAAATATAAAGGTTTTTTTACGCATCACCGTGTTAGTTAAGTTATGGAGTACTCTTTAAAAAAAATATAAAGTTTTTTCCATGCATAACCGTATTAGGCCCAACAACTGTGTCAGTTAGGTTATGGAGTACTCTTTTGAAAAAAATAAATAAAGGTTCTTTTAATGCATCACCGTGTTAGGCCTAACAACTATGTTAGTTAGCTTATGGAGTATTCTTTAAAAAAATATAAAGATTTTTCACGCATCACTATGTTAGGCCTAACAACCGTGTCAGTTAAGGTTTGGATACTCTTTAAAAAAATAAAGGTTTTTTTCACACATCACAATGATAGGCCCAACAATCATATCAGTTAGGATATGTAGTATTCTTTAAAAAAATATAAAGGTTTTTTTACGCATCACCGTGTTTGGCCTAACAACCGTGACAGTTAGGATATGTAGCCAAATAATCTTTAAAAAAATATAAAGGTTTTTTCACGCATCACCGTGTTAGGCCTAATAACCGTGTCACTTAGGTTATGCACTATTCTTTTAAAAATGGATTTCCTATCACCCAAACCCGTGTTAGACGTATTTTTATTGTTTTACTGATCTGTAGATCAGTAAAACAATAAAATACGTCTAAAATCAACACAACACGGTACCGATTTTCGCCGGTAGCAATTTTGAGGTTATGTTGGTCAGTTTTATTTTCGATTTTTATCGTACTTCTCCTGCTTTCATATTTTGGATTTTTGCTTTTGGGTACATAATAAAGCATTTTAGTAACAAAAATATCGAAAACTCCAATAGATGCTGCACTGCATATTTACCATTTTTTCATATAATGTAATTACACAAATATATATACTACCTTACAATTAAAGTATCCTAATAAAATTGTATATATATATATATATATATATATATATATATATATATATATATATATATATATATATATATTCTATATATTCTGCACTCTGCTTCAAAAACATAGAAAAGTCTTAAATGAAAAATACCAGATTGTGATATTTAGATGAAAATGTAACATTAAAAACAATAATTTTGCAATAAATAAAACATAAATTAAGATTTGTAAAATGGGATTAGATCTATGTCCATCTCAGGTGCTTAAATCTCAATTTTTAGTAAACAGTAATTAAACCTAACTATAGTTAACAGAGGTTACAAAACTAAAAACTGATAATTATTTTGGGCTGGGTAAGTAGTATAATGACGTTTTGTAAAACGGGAATAGGCCTATATGTATCTCTGATACTTAAACCATATACGTACCAAGTTTCATCTCAATTGGTCCAGTGGTTAAAGTGTGATTGAATAACAAACAAACAAACAAACAAACAAACACACAAACTTTCAGAAATATAATATGAACTAGCTGTTACCCGTTGCGGCTTTGCCTGCAATTATAATGTAGCTATAAAATTTATAGTCGATTTTCAAAATCAGAATAGATCATTTCATTTTAATATATTTCTATTTACAATATTATACGATTTATGGTTTTCGGCCAAGAAATATACATTTTTGCTACTCGATACTCTAAAACAGGGTCCTGTCATATTTTAATAAAATACAGTATTATTAAAAAATCACTATTATTCAATTAAACTGGAATAGTATTGTGTTTATCTCAGGTACCTAAACCGTGTTCATACCAAATTTAATCTCAATTGGTCCAGTAGTTAAAGTGTGATTGAATAACAAACAAATAAACAAAAAACAAACTTTCAGAAATATAATATGATTACCTGTTAATTATCACGGCTTTTTCCGCAATCGTAATAGATACATTAAAGATCACGCATCACCGTGTTAGGACCAACAACTCGATACTCTCATATTTTAATAGGTTATGGTATTATTAAAAAATCACTATTTTCAATTAAACTGGAAAAGTATTGTGTTTTTAACGCACCACCGTGTTCATACCAAATTAAATTCAATTGGTCCAGTAGTTAAAGTGTGATTGAATAACAAAAAATTAAAACAAACTTTCTGAAATATAATATGATTACCTGTTAACCGTCACGGCTTTTTCCGCAATCGTAATACATTAAAGATCACGCATCAGCGTGTTAGGACCAACAACCGTGTCAGCTAGGTTCTGGAGTACTATTTTTTAAAAAATAAATAAAGGTGTTTTTTAATGCATCACCGCGTTAGGCTTAACAACCATGTTTGTTAACTTATGCAGTATTCTTTAAAAAAAATATAAAGATTTTTCACGCATCTCCATGGCGTAACAAACGTGTCAGTTAAGGTTTGGAGTACTCTTTAAAAAAAAATAACGGTTTTTTTCACGCATCACCATGTTAGACTTAACAACCGTGTCAGTTAAGGTTTGAAGTACTCTTTAAAAAAAATAACGGTTTTTCACACATCGCCATAATAGGCCCAACAACCATGTCAGTTAGATATATTCTTTGGTATTCTTTACGCAAAAAATATAAAGGTTTTTACGCATCACCGTGTTAGGCCTAACAACCGTGTCAGTGAGGATATGTAGAATTCTTAAAAAAATATAAATGTTTTTTCACACATCATCGTGTAGGCCCAACAACCGTGTCAGGATATGTCGTATTCTTTAAAAAAATATAAAGGTTTTTTCACGCATCACTGTGTTAGACCTAACAACCGTGTTAGTTAAGTACTCTTTAAAAAAAAAAAAATAACGGTTTTTTCATGCATCACCTTATTAGGCCCAACAACCGTGTCAGTTAGGTTATAAGTACTATTAAAAAAAAAAAAATTAATAAAGGTTTTTTAATGGATCACCGTGTTAGGCATAACAACCATGTTAGTTAGCTTATGGAGTATTTTTTTAAAAAACTATAAAGTATTTTTCACGCATTACCATGGTAGACCTAATAACCGTGTCAGTTAAGGTTTTCAGTACTATTTAAAAAAATAAAGGTTTTTTCACACATTACAGTGATAGGCCCAACAACCGTGTCAGTTAGGATATGTAGTATTCTTTAATAAAATATAAAGGTTTTCACGCATCACCGTGTTAGGCCAAACAGCCGTGTCAATTAGGTTATATAATATTATTTAAAAAGTAAAGGGTTTTTTTACATATCACCGTGATAGGCCTAACAATCGTATCAGTTAGGATATGTAGTATTCTTTTAAAAAATATAAAGGTTTTTCACACATCACCGTGATAGGCTCAACATCCGTATGTTATGTTATGTAGTATTCTTTAGAACATTATACAGGTTTTTTCACGCATCACCGTGTTAGGCCTAACAACCATGTCAGTTAGGATATGTAGTATTCTTTAAAAAAATATAAAGGTTTTTCACACATCACAGTGTTAGGCCTAACTACCGTGTCAATTAGGTTATGTAGTATTCTAAAAAAAATAAAGGTTTTTTTCACCATCACCATGATAGGCCCAACAACCGTGTCAGTTGGGATATGTAGTAGTCTTTAAAAAAATATAAAGGTTTTTTCACGCATCACCGTGTTAGGCCTAACAACCATGTCAGTTAGGATATGTAGTATTCTTTAAAAAAATGTAAAGGTTTTTCACGCATCACCTTGTTAGGCCTAACAACCGTGTCAGTTTGGTTATGCAGAATTCTTTTAAAAAATTTGTTTCTTATCACCCAAAACCCGTGTTAGTCGTATTTTTATTGTTTTACCGATTTACAACACGTTACTGATTTTCGCCTGGCACCAATTTTGAGGTTATGTTGGTCACTTTTATTTTAGATTTTATCGTACTTCTCGTGCTTTCATATTTTGGATTCTTGCTCTTGGGCACATAATAAAGCATTTTAGTAACAAAAATATCGAAAAATATAGGTTATGCTACACTGCATATTTACTATTTTTTCATGTAATGTAATTACACAAATATATATACTACCTTACAATTGGCACTCTGTGTAGGGATTTTTTTACATTTAATATTGAAAATTCAACACAAAGTAACAAATTAAAGTCAGTTTTGAAAAAATTTCAACTAAAATATGAAAATGTTACATTAAAAACAATAATTTTGCAATAAATAAAACACAGATTAAGATTATTAAAATAGGATTGAATCTATGTTCATCTCAGGTAACTAAATCACATGTCCAGTAAATAACTACAATTAACACATGACACAAAACTAAAAACTGATAATTATTTTGGGCTGGGTAAGTAGTATAATGACGTTTTGTAAATCGGGAATAGGCCTATATGTATCTCTGATACTTAAACCATATTCGTACCAAATTTCATCTCAATTGGTCAAGTGGTTAAAGCGTGATTGAATAACAAACAAACAAACAAACAAACAAACAAACAAACAAACAAACAAACAAACAAACACACAAACTTTCAGAAATATAATATGAATTAGATTACCTGTTAACCGTCACGGCTTTTCCCGCAATCGTAATATACATTAAAGATCACGCATCACCGTGTTAGGACCAACAACCGTGTCAGTTAGGTTATGGTGTATTTTTTTTTAAAATAAAGGTTTTTTTAACGCACCACCGTGTTAGTTAAGTTATGGAGTACTCTTTAAAAAAATTAAGGCTTTTTCCTGCATCACCGTATTAGGCCCAACAACCGTGTCAGTTAGGTTCTGGAGTACTATTTTTTTAAAATAAATAAAGGTGTTTTTTAATGCATCACCGCGTTAGGCTTAACAACCATGTTAGTTAACTTATGCAGTATTTTAAAAAAAAAATATAAAGATTTTTCACGCATCACCATGGCTTAACAAACGTGTCAGTTAAGGTTTGGAGTACTCTTTAAAAAAAAAATAAATGTTTTTTTCACGCATCACCATGTTAGACTTAACAACAGTGTCAGTTAAGGTTTGAAGTACTCTTTAAAAAAAAATAACGGTTTTTTCACACATCGCCATAATAGGCCCAACAACCATGTCAGTTAGGATATGTGGTATTCTTTAAAAAAATATAAAGGTTTTTTTACGCACCACCGTGTCAGTTAGGATATGTAGCCTAGTATTCTTTAAAAAAATATAATGGTTTTTTCACGCATCACCGTGTTAGGCCTAACAACCGTGTCAGTTAGGATATGTAGAATTCTTAAAAAAAATATAAAGGTTTTTTCACACATCATCGTGTAGGCCCAACAACCGTGTCAGGATATGTCGTATTCTTTAAAAAAATATAAAGGTTTTTTCACGCATCACTGTGTTAGTTAAGTTACTCTTTAAAAAAAATATAACGGTTTTTTTCATGCATCACCTTATTAGGCCCAACAACCGTGTCAGTTAGGTTATAAGTACTATTTAAAAAAAATTAATAAAGGTTTTTTTAATGGATCACCGTGTTAGGCATAACAACCATGTTAGTTAGCTTATGGAGTATTCTTTTAAAAAACTATAAAGTATTTTTCACGCATTACCATGGTAGACCTAACAACCGTGTCAGTTAAGGTTTCAGTACTATTTAAAAAAAATAAAGGTTTTTTTCACACATTACCGTGATAGGCCCAACAACCGTGTCAGTTAGGATATGTAGTATTCTTTAATAAAATATAAAGGTTTTTCACGCATCACCGTGTTAGGCCTAACAGCCGTGTCAATTAGGTTATATAATATTATTTAAAAAGTAAAGGTTTTTTTTACACATCACCGTGATAGGCCTAACAATCGTATCAGTTAGGATATGTAGTATTCTTTAAAAAAATATAAAGGTTTTTCACACATCACCGTGATAGGCTCAACATCCGTATCAGTTATGTTATGTAGTATTCTTTAAAACATTATACAGGTTTTTTCACGCATCACCGTGTTAGGCCTAACAACCATGTCAGTTAGGATATGTAGTATTCTTTAAAAAAATATAAAGGTTTTTCACACATCACAGTGTTAGGCCTAACAACCGTGTCAATTAGGTTATGTGGTATTTTAAAAAAAATAAAGGTTTTTTTCACCATCACCATGATAGGCCCACCAACCGTGTCAGTTGGGATATGTAGTAGTCTTTAAAAAATATAAAGGTTTTTCACGCATCACCGTGTTAGGCCTAACAACTGTGTCAGTTAGGATATGTAGTATTCTTTAAAAAAATGAAAAGGTTTTTCACGCATCACCGTTTTAGGCCTAACAACCGTGTCAGGATATATAGTAGACTATTTAAAAAAAAAATATATAAAAGTTTTTCATGAATCACCTTGTTAGCCTAACAACCGTGTCAGTTTGGTTATGCAGAATTATTTTAAAAATTGGTTTCTTATCACCCAAAACCCGTGTTAGTCGTATTTTTATTGTTTTACCGATTTACAACACGTTACTGATTTTCGCCGAGTACCAATTTTGAGGTTATGTTGGTCACTTTTATTTTAGATTTTATCGTACTTCTCGTGCTTTCATATTTTGGATTCTTGCTCTTGGGCACATAATAAAGCATTTTAGTAACAAAAATATCGAAAAATATAGGTTA
The DNA here is from genome assembly GCA_022606455.1 of Callitettix versicolor. Classification (NCBI taxonomy): domain Eukaryota; kingdom Metazoa; phylum Arthropoda; class Insecta; order Hemiptera; family Cercopidae; genus Callitettix; species Callitettix versicolor. The sequence goes on from CM040190.1 coordinate 22,084,177, forward strand.
TGATACACTGCATATTTACTATTTTTTCATGTAATGTAATTACACAAATATATATACTACCTTACAATTGGCACTCTGTGTAGGGATTTTTACATTTAATATTGAAAATTCAACACAAAGTAACAAATTAAAGTCAGTTTTGAAAAAATTTCAACTAAAATATGAAAATGTTACATTAAAAACAATAATTTTGCAATAAATAAAACACAGATTAAGATTATTAAAATAGGATTGAATCTATGTTCATCTCAGGTAACTAAATCACATGTCCAGTAAATAACTACAATTAATACATGACACAAAACTAAAAACTGATAATTATTTTGGGCTGGGTAAGTAGTATAATGACGATTTGTAAAACGGGAATAGGCCTATATGTATCTCTGATGCTTAAACCATATTCGTACCAAATTTCATCTCAATTGGTCAAGTGGTTAAAGTGTGAATTGAACAAACAAACAAACAAACAAACAAACAAACACACAAACTTTCAGAAATATAATATGAATTAGATTAGATTAGATTAGATTAGATTAGATTATATTAGATCTCCACGACGTGAGTAGGACAACTTCTAACTTTTTTTAATAAAAAATATCATTTTTGTTGTAATTAACAACAAGAAAAATCTAATTTTATGTAGAACATTTAAATTATTAGGCATAATATCCTTAAATTGGTTATTTTTTTAAAAAAAGAAAAACGGATGTTTTTAAATTAAACAAACAGCTGTTTTGGATTGCGTTTTTACGAAAAATACAGGTGATGTTTATTGTCTTCAACAGAAATAGTTTATTTTATGAAATCATATTTTTTAAGGTCTATTATTCTAAACAAAAAGTGTAAAATTAGTTATTATTAACACTAGTAGGCTATTAGTTATACTTAGAAAATGATATAGACCTGAATTTTTATTATACGTTCTAACATTTTTTTAATAGATGACACAGAAAAATATATGTGGCAGCCGGGGACTCGACGGTACTGCTAAATTTAATTTTTCACAACTGATATTAAAAAAAATGAACACTTATCTAAATTATATGCAAATATTAAACATCATCAATCATGTGCTTTCATTAATAACGTAAATGTTTATTAATGTGCTTATTTATTAACAATGTGCAACATATATTAACTGTAATTGTTCTAAACAATTTTATGCTAGTTGTGTTGGGTAGGTAGTATAATGGCATGCAGTATAATGTAAACATATTAAATTTAATTATAATTTAAATAACGGTTGCTGAACTTGTTTAAATCAGTAATAGGAAAACAATATTTTTAAATGTAAAAAAAATTGTATAAAAAAAATTGATTCGAACTCACGTCCTTTACTCTCATATATAGAAACTATACCACTGAGCCACGAATGATTTAGAAAAATCGTGCTTATAACCTAAATTCATTTCGTATACTTCCTAAGAGCCTGGTCATAGTGGGATTGTTTTTTTATTAGCTGACGTTATGTTCATACAACGATAAGAATTAACTTCGCATCTGAAAGTTTCAGGTGTGCCTAAAGATGTTTTCACTTCAGAAAATTGTCGTGATGCAATTAATTTTTCAAAGACATTGAAGGTAAATCACATTTATGATAGTAAATGTAGCAAGGCACTACGAACTGGTTTCCAAATTTAGCCACAGCGCCACCAGTTCAAGTAACACAGACTTGTATAGACAGGAATATTTGCTATCAAGTTAACCGTGACGGTTTTCAATCGTTTCATAATGAGTTTTGTTAAACAAAATATTTATACAGTTTTTAGTTTATCGTTCGTCTGTATATGTGCATAAATATGTTAGTGATATTTTATTGGTGTTAATTAGTGCCTAGAAGTTTTGTACTAAAATTTATAAAAACTTTATACGTATAAAACGGTAAGCAAATTAACTACAGTACATAACCTTAAAGTCTTGTGGTAGCAAGTGGCATACATTTTAACATATTTAAAAAAAATAAAAAGCTGATTATATATATATATATATATATATATATATATATATATATATATATATATATATATATATACTTTTGAAATATAAATAAATAAATTTAATTCAATCGTTCTAATATATTTTTCTAATAAAATTTCCTATAATAGGTTATTATGTTCTACTTTAAGTAGCCTATTAGCAGGAAAGGCTATCATTTCCATTTAAATGAACTAAACAGGTAATTTACATTTGATATTTATGTTTTAATATCATTACTGGAAGAAACTCAACATTTTCCTGCTGAATAATTTGTAGGTTAGCCTATTATTAGCATTGCATTTAAATGATTTCGCTATATGTAGGCTATGGGGTCTAGTGCTACTAATTCAGCTTAGAGTATTTGTGATCTTAAGGCACTTCAAATCTTATTATTATTTTACATCGAGTTTTATTTTAACATTTTAGAGGAATTTTTATTTTGAATTTTTGAACCTAATGATTTTTTAAAAATGTGTACCTAACATATTATGACATTTTAGTTTAATGTTTTAGTGAGCACATTGGGCTAGGAAGTATAGATTGCCTCATTATTAGGTATTTATGAATTTTAGGGACTTTAGTAAAAATCACTATTTTAACAATTTTTGATAAAAATGCAGTGTAGCTTGTTCTGGCTTTTTCGATATTTTTTTTACTGAAACGCTTTAGTACATGCCCAAAAGCAATAATCCAAAATATAAAAGCGCGGAAACCAAGAGAAGTACGATAAAAATCGAAAATAAAAGTAACCAACATAACCTCAAAATTGCTACCGCGCAAAATTCGCTAACGTGTTCTACAGATCGGTAAAACCACGGTATATAGATACACGGTAGTGGCCACGCGCATGTCCCCCCCCACCACTTGCCGGCTGAAGTACGTCATCGAATCCCTGATCGAATCTAGCTCAGACGTAGTGTTCAGTAGAAAACAGTTTGTAATGTTAGTGTTAGTAATTGTATTATAGTAATTACAATAATAATGCCTTATATCTAACATTAATAACGCTGTTAATTACTTTACTTACTGAATTCGCTCATTGTCAAAACGGAAACTTTTTATTTTATACAATATTACATAATATTAAAGTAAAGTAAATTATAGGTCAATAGCTTGAAAAATTCCAGGTTATTTTTTGTTTGAAAGTTAAAAGCACATCATACTATGAATTACATATCTGCGGATTTTCCGTGATAATTATGTGGTTGACTGTGAAAATGCACATCTCAAATAAAAAATTAACAACAATTTAAATAGCAAATAGGCGTATGCCTATTATGCAAACAGTAAAATAAAACATACGTATTTCTTGGAACTTATGTTTCAACACATATTATCTGAAAAAATATTCTTAAAATTAGTAACATTGCTTTGTAAAGCCACATTTTTATTTTTAACCGAGGCCAGTTCTTGTAATGCAAGTTGAATTTGTTTCTTCAAAAGTAAATTTGCATTTCTTAAACATTTCATTTCCTCTACAGAGGCATTATTTACAACGATATTTGTATTAAAATTACTGACTACGGAAGGGTGGGTTTCACTTACAGAATTACACGTTACAATTGCACCAACGTCATTTCCATTTACAGGTGATTTACCTGGTAGATTTCCATAGGACTCGTCAATAAGTTTTTTTAATGTTTCTTGGTTTTCACGTTTTTTAATCCTTGCAGCTCGTTCAGAATTGATACATTTATTTTCAACGGTGGGAATGTTAAAACGTGGAATGACACCGGATTTCAGCTGTTTTTTAGGTTTCGTGGGATATTTAGTAGAAATTTAATTTTAATACAAAGAAGACAACTATAAGCAACAGATTTACCATTTTTACAAAACTGTAGCAGGTTTATGTGTATTGACACTATTTACAAGGTTAGTACTTTTTTAGAAATATTACTTATACAAGTAACAACTGAGTTAAACGCCGAACAGCCGAGTTGAATTAGGTTATGAAGTTCTTTTTTTAAAAAAAGATATATATCCTTTTTTTATATTAATGTATATTAACTTATAGTTTACTTGTAATTGCAATTATAAATGAGTTGCTGGCAATGAGTTTTCATGGGGTACGTTTATATTCAATGACTTAAGTCTGACAACAAGTTTTGTTTATCGTTTATCATAGTGACGTTTCTTACAAAAGTATTTATTTTTCTGTCTACCAGACCAACTCCTATCGTTGCTTTTTCCATTGCCCGATAATTTTTGGCTATTTTCTTCATGCTTGCTTTTGTCAGTGACCAAATTTAAGCCCTGTTGTTAGATTTGGAAGTGTGCTTTGGTCAAATACTTCTTCAAGTACTGTGGTGTTTTGGTGGCTTTTTAGTGACCATTTCAAGTTGCCAAACTTTGCCCTGCCAATATCTCTCTTTTTGCGATTCTACAGTTTGGGTTTCCTTTGCTATTTTTATTATCTGTTATATTCTGTTTCAATTTTGCATATGTTTAGTATTTTTTTTAGCATTGCTCGTGTTTGACATTATGTTCGTCTGTTTTTTCCATTTTTTTTAAGTTTCCGTGAGATGAGTTACCAAATCACACAGTTCTTCAGATTTTTTTTGTAAATAACAACAATTAATGCAGACACACAAACTAAAAATCTAGGTTTTAGAAGGATGTCAAATGTACAGGAGACAGTTCTAAGTTTTGATTTCCAATTCTGACAGCTTGTGTAAGCCTGTGAAGAACAATACGCTTCTCAACATTTCTAAACCGGAAATAAGATAGTTTTTCTGCTTTGAGTTAATAAAGTTTTGAAATTTTTCAAGTTATTTACACAAACAGCTATGACCAGAAATGTTAAGAGTAAAACGTAATTTATAATATAATGTTGTGTGCAATTTACCTTTCCTCAATAAAAATTTATTTCATTAATTTGTTTGAAAATCTAAATAATAATTTTTTCAATTGTTTTGTGTTTTAGACATCGGATTTCAAAATCATAATCAGAGTGAAAACCTGCATAAATTAGTACTTAAAATTTTTAAATGTTATAAACCAATGGAGGTCGTCAGAGTACATTTTTGCATTTCTAATGTAAATTCAAAATTTAAAATACCAATTTATGCAGATTTTATGTTGTATATTATGTCGAAGTTGTATTTTCAAATAGGCAAAGTGTGAGCTAAAACATTTGTTACATCTTGTCAGTGGTATAGCGCGTGCGAGATATTTCATTTTAAATATTTATAATTGTAAGTAATCTAAAGCCTTTATCAGAAAATCATTAGAATTAAACAAAGTACTCAAATCATTTCTTTTTATAATCTCCATATAATATATTTTTTTAATTACCAAACGACTTCGTTACATTAACTAAAAAGTTATAGTTGATGTTTAGCGAAAAGCTGAAGCTAAAAGCTGTTAAATTGTTTTTATCAGGCAGCAAACAAGTGTAAAACTCAAAGCCGCTGACCTTAATAGTTAAGTAATTTTATTATTGGTATTAGAGTTACAAATAAAACATAAAATCCACTAGTACAGCTCCTGATATAATCTCTTAATATTGTATCAACCTGTAAAATGTCTAGTAACTTCAGTCACATCTGTCGTAATACCAAAGTAGCTTGCCAACGTTACAGTACATAAGTAATACAGGTTTTATAAATTTTTCGCATTCATTAAAAAGTTGTTGAAATATATAAAGGTTGGTACACATCAAGCTAATTAAATTCCTTCAGAATGGTCATTCGACTTCTGGCACAAGGGAATCAGACTTGTTGAAATGAAAGAATATAATGTTGAAATTGTAGTAAGTGTATATTTCAAGTGATCTTGTAGATGCACAAAAGTTATTATTGAAATGATGACTTCCGGTGTATTAGTGTGTACTGTGATTCAAAATACCATTATCAAAAATGCTTAATTCAAATTGTAAGCATTGGGTCTCAAAAAAGCTAAAAATTGTTTTCATAACATAAGGTAAATTTTGTTATTTTATTTGTCCATCATTGTTTAAGTATTTGTGAAATGCCGTTTTCAGCAAATTTCCATTGAAAAATGTGGCATTTGAAAGAAAACTAATTTGTGTTTTAGCCCTTTTACATTCACTATTTAGTTCCAATTTGTTTGAAACTTGCTTAAAACTGATTTTTGGGTCAGCTTCGACAAGTTTTGACCCAGTAAAATCCATTTAATTCTTTTCAAAGTGGAATATAATTTTTATTTTACATAATTGTAACTTAAAACACGGCCAGCGTTTATGTTTTCGATATATACTTACGAACAGTAAATTTTGTGTGTTTTTTTAGTTATTATACACTGATATATAAGCTGTCTTAAATGATGAAACTGACGAGGAAAGATAGATTTTTCAGGATTTACCTTATATTTTGTTATCCGAAAAGGGTTACGTTTATTAAAGTATTTATTCAACAATTAAAAAACCAAAATAATCTTTCATGTTTTTTAGTTTTTTACTGAACCAAAATTTAAAAAGAAATATTGTAAATGTATTTAGTAGACAGTTATTTCCTTAATAAAGTCCTTTGTTTTCTTTCTCCAGTTAACCCTGAATGAACATTTAATTTATTCATGAAAAAGCAAATTACCCTTTTACTCTCTCGAATTCTGGTTTCCTCCCTAATCTTCCCTTCGACTTCAAGAAACACCCTTATTATTGTTTCGTCTCAGGTTCTTATATTTTGAATATACTGTTTATTTTCTCCTAGGAATGTCGCTGAAAGGTATGTTTTAAAAAATATATCTCTCTATATTTTTCTTTACGCAAGTAAAAGGTTATTATTGATTGAAACCTCTTCCTTAATAAAACGTTGATTGGGTTGACAAATGAGTAATATGTTAGGTTTGAACATTCAAACAAAACACCGATTCCCTCTGAATTCGCTTTTACTTTATCGAAGAAAATTTAAAGATCGTGAACAATTCGACCTTGAGGTTTTGATAATATTACGTTTGCAGTTCTAACGAAGAAAAAATGTTTTTACTTAAATGTATATCCATTTTTAGGAGCCCTTTTTTGTTGGTTAAAAAATTGTTAAAAATCGAAATTTGTAAAATTTGCTGTTTGTTTTGCTATATTACAGAATACATAGCAATAGAAAGCAATAGGAAAAAAACTGAAAAATCGGTCTAGCTTCTCTAAATTAGTTGATCAAGTTTCGATTCAAGCCGTGTAGAAAAAGAAGAAAAAGAATTGCTATCGGTTTGCCAGTTAGTTAATGTGATATTATTTTTTTTCAGCAGCTCCTTTACCGTATTTTTGGGTATGTAATTGAGTGTGAGAAAATTTATGTAATGTTTTTATAAAAAATAATTCTTTGATTGGAAAAAAAATAAGAATTAATTGAAAATGACGTATCCACTTGTAGATGTTACACATACAATGGTTGTGCGAACGAAACGAGGTCTGTTTCAACTTAACTGTTCGGGTTTTGGTTTGTTCCTTTGTTGGTTTAAGTGGTTTCTGGATCGCCGAACCTGGTTTTACGAACAAAGTTCGTGTTGTTCTTTCACCACACACGGTGGTGGGGAAACAAGGAACAGTTCGCCACTTCCAATTTCGCCCCAGATGCAGAAATGAGTTGATCAAAGATTGCAGCTGCTGTTGATGTTTTAAAAAAACGAAAGATGAGATGTGAGTGGTCAAAAGAGTGGTTACGTGAGAGAGAAAAGTGGTCACGTTTGAATCTTTTAAATCATCTTAGGGAAGGTAGTGTGAATGACTATAAAAATTATTTAGGAATGAATAAAGTTGAATTTAATTATATATTGGACTTTTTTTTTTTGGTGTTTAACGTCCGACTATTGTGCAAACTTGGGCTAATGCAGACGATGGGATGATTTATAGCGTATGAAAATGCCAAGCCCTGGCCGGGAATCGAACCCGGGTCCTCGGGGTGAAAGCCCAGTACGCTATTACCGAGGCCACCGAGGCGGCCAATATTGGAACTTTCGACACCTTTAATATCCAAACAAGAAGCAAACATGCTTCTTATACCGGCCAACATGCTCTTGTTGCTACACAGTACACTATCTAGGTACTGGCAGGAATTTAGAGGACTAAGGATTTTGATGTGCAATATCACCACAATCACCGGGATTAATCATTCCAGAGACTTGCAGGGCAATATACAACATACAAGCGTGCTCCCAAAACGCTTCAATAAAATCACTTAGGTTCATAAATTTAACATTCTGTTTATCGGATATTTTGGTGAAGAAATCAACTTTAGTCTAGCAACTACAACGCTCGAGCACCACTGAAGTGGAACTGATAAGATATCGAACAAGGTTCTCCTTTCTCTACACAAGGACGAACGCGGTGCAACCTAGCGGAGAACCAAACACAGTTTTCGCACCAGATTAAAAACCAAGTTCGTCTCGACCAAGCAGCCGCCCCACACACGGGCAAAATTTGGCGAATTTAGTTCACAAGAACCAGGTTCGGCGATCAGGGTCGCCCGTATTTGGACCGTTAGTTGTTTTTTATTTGTTACGCAATTTTAGCCAAACACATTGACCTATTGTTTTGAAATTTGATAATATGGTCTTTGCATAAATCCTGAAAGAGGTATGCGTAAATTGTTTCCCCCATTCACTTCCGTTTCAAGATGACATCTTCTGATCTAACGATAATGAATTTTTTTAACGAATGAAGAACGCAGTTTTGGCCAAATAAATTGACCGATTGTTTTAAAATTTGGTAAGGACGTACCTTGTATAAAACCCGAACGAAATAAGTGTCAGATTTGTTTCTCACTTATTTTGTTTCAAAATGGCGACCTCTGATTTAGCGATGCCAGGTGTAACCATTTTTTTTACAAAATTTATGATTTAGTTTATAAAAAATTTGTTACAAACGTTATCTTGATTAATACCCAAAAGATATATGTGTAACAGTTTTTCCTACTTACATCCGTTTAAAAATGGCGGCCTCTGGTTTAACAACGACAAGCGTAATTGCTGGCGTAGTTTTTGTAATATTGGATGAACGGCAGGTCTTATCATAATTTTGACAGCTTCATGGTGGAAGAGCATAAATGTTCCAATAATAATGGTTCCGTAATTATTTATCTAAATATCACTGGTTACAATACGGGTATGTAGACTGGTATAATAGCGTTAATTATAATTTAAATATTGATTATAAAACTTATTTATATACGCAATATTAGAGAAAAATTTTATACAAAGTTTATTTGCAAGATATATTTCACTACAAACAGTTTTGTACTAGATAAGCTGGATATAACTAATTACATCGATTATAATTTCAATATTTATTACTAACGTATGCACATAATAATATTTACATTATCATTGTATTAAAAAATTCACTTAAAAAGTAAAAAATTAAAAACAATTTCTGTTTTGAACTAGAAATTAAAAAATTTGGTATCATGTTTTTTTTTTTAAATTTTATTTACGATAATGTGTTCGAAAAAAAACGTCAAATTAACATAGCTAGTTTTTAACAACATAACCTGAAACTTGTTATAGAATATCACCTGTTCAATGAAATAAGCTGATATTTACTAATTAATATAAAACAACTGGTCTCTTAATATAACTATCAAAATTAAATTAACGATTCATTTCATAAACTTAAACCGGTCAAACTTCTTCGAAGCTTCCGTTGTGTAGTGGTTATCACGTGCACCGCACAAGCGCAAGGTCGCCGGTTCGTTACTGGACGGAAACAGTAATTTTTAATCATAATTAATTTAATATGAGACTTGCGACGAGCAAAATATACTGTTATGTATCAATATAAACATGTTCCTTGCATCACGCGTCCCGCAAAATCCATCACAACCAGCCCTAAAACATGATACATGTTAACATAATACTGTTAAAAAATATTTGGTTTACGTTTAATGAGTACAGTACGTCTTGCAGCTTGTCTTCCAGTGGGGGGAGAGATGGGTCCGTCAGACCACACTTTACTCCACGCACATTGTCGTCATCAGTCCAGTAATACAACACATCAATGGTCAAGAGGCATACCTTGGGGTATCTAACCTGCGCCAGCGGACATTTTTGGGTACTCTGAACATGCTAGACGTTAATTTATGGCTTATCATTTTTGTCAAAATTGTACCAGTTCTAAACTATATCAGTTTTAATATTACAGTAATTCTGTTTTTTAACTTAAATATTTTATTTGGAACTATACACATTTGCACAAGAAGCAAGTGATATAATATGTAATATGAAAAAAACATGATAAATTATTACACAATGAATAATCTTCAGTGATCCTGGTGTCTACTCCAACGTCGCCGAAAGTCATCATGAATTTTTAATGTTTTATTAAAAATTGTTCTGACGAAGATTCCTGTGGTTTTGAAGTTTGATATGATCTCGATATGTTTGATATGATATCTTCGTAAGTGGGCTAATTGTTTAATGAGGTCTATGTGCAGATTTAAGTTGTTAATATTTGAAGGTGCTTTGGTGACTAATAGGAAAAATGTTTGGTTGAAATACTTGAATCTTTTGTTGCTTTTCTTCTCAGAGTAAAATAATTGTATGTCACATTTCCACATTGGTCTGAGTAAGGTTTTGTAAGTAAGTATTTTCTGATGGAGAGATAAAACTGAATTAGAATTTAGAAGTCTTTAGGGAAGTTTAAATTTCGAATTTAAAACTAGACGCTTTGTTTTTAAGTGTCATTCTTCTGTCAAGGTGTAGGTCCCAAATATTTTACTTTATTATCTTGAGGAATTTATTGTGTTATTTAAATAAATAAGAAGACAAAGTTTTTGTAAGTAAAGTAATTTTAATTATAGCATATGTTTTTGGATATTATGACACTTGTAGATATTGTAAATAAGGCCGAATAAAGTGTTTTTTGCAAATCATATTATTTTTTACATTGAGTTTTTATTAGTACGAATTATGACGTTGAAGACACTCAGTACGTATGTTAACTATTACGTAAATCAATAAAATTAAGGTGGAAATCATTACAGTTGAGTTCTAGTTTGAAATATAATTGCAAGCAATACCTTGTGCGTTAACACGAGTTATGTAATACCCTGTACAAATGCCGGAGTAAAAACCTTTCATTATGTATTTAGTTTTTTTAAAGCATACTATTAAGATGCACCAGTAGTCGAATATTTGCTATATCCACTTTGCTCTACTCAGTATATCCACCAGTATATCCACTTTGCTCTACTCAGGATATAAAGTGGACCTATGGCGCAGTATATATACGAGGTGTGTTCAGAAAGTAAAGAGAATTTTTAAATTTCGCGGGATTGAAGAGTCCGATTGTCAAACATTTTTTTTATTATGTTGGTATACATGCCCTTGAAGTATGATAAAACTTTCAGCTGTTTTCATTGTTGACTTTGTCTGTGACAGCCACTAAGGTTAAACGTGTTTTTATGAGCTTGGCGATTTTCGATTGTTAAAAGAAATGGATCAAAGAATTTGTATCAAATTTTGCGTAAAAAAATTGAATAAAGTGTAACAAAGTGTGTGAAATGTTAACAAAGGCGTATGGTGAGTCTGCTATGAGTGAAGCAAGAGTTTACGTGTGGTATAAACGTTTCCAAGAAGGCCATGAAGACGTTGAAGATGACGAACGCCCTGAACGCCCCAACACATCAACGACCTATGAAAACGTGGAAAAAGTGAAAGAAATGGTTATGAACAATCGCCGAATCATAATTAGAGAGGTCGCTGATGATGTTTGCCTATCGATTGGATAATGTCATGACATTGTTTCCAATGTTTTGTGTATGAAACGCGTGTCAGCAAAATTCGTTCCAAAACTGTTGAATTTTGAACAAAAACAACGGTGAATAGAAGTTGCTCAGGAGTCACTCAATGAAGTCAACGACGTATTATAACAGGTGACGAAACATAGGTTTACGGATATGACGTCGAAACTAAGGCTCAATCATCCCAGTAGAGGCATTCTGGCTCGCCAAGACCGAAAAAAGCTCGACAAGTGCGGTCGAACGTGAATGATATGCTCACTGTGTTCTTCGATATTAATGGCATAGTGCATCATGAATTCCTGCCACCAAGTGAAACGGTCAATAAGGCCCCAATCATAATCCTAACTACAAGTTCAACGCCGTTTGCGTGAAGTAATCCAAAAAAAAAAAAAAAACGCCCGGATCTGTGGAAAAACAATGCATGGCTTTTGCACCACGATAATGCACCAGCTCACACTTCAATGCGTGAATTTTTGGCCCAAAACAGTACTGTAACGATGCCCCATCCTCCATATTCGCCAGACATGGCTCAGTGTGACTTTTTCCTATTTCCAAAAATAAAGAGAACCTTAAAGGGCCGTCGTTTTACAGCCGTAGATGACATTAAAAGCGCATCGCTGAAAGAACTAAAGGCTATATCAAAGATCGTGTTTGAGAAGTGTTTCGAGGATTGGAAGAAGCGCTGGCACAAGTGCATAATCTCCAATGGGAACTATTTTGAAGGCGACAACATCAATGATCAATGCAGAAGAATAAATAAATATTTTGTCCAAAAAATTAAAATTCTCGGTACTCTCTGAACACACCTCGTACGTCTCGGGAAGGGAGGGGGATGGAAGCTGACTTCTACATTACTTGACTGGCAGCTTACTACATGTTTATTATCTTATCGAATCCGGATGGTTGGAAGTTAACCAACTAGATATGTTTAAAGAAAAAAATGACGAATATGTATTGTCTTTTAGTTTAATGAATACATTTGAATATTTTAAAATTATTTTATTTGCGTGAAAAATGGTTTTATACTTTCACTATAAAAAAATCGAAACGATTTTCGTTAATGTAACTAACCATTTAAACTTTTAAACGATTTAAACAAATAGGTCGATCGGTTATTGTGTTAATAGGCTAATGATTTGTACACATTAAGGATAAAAACAGAACAATAACTAATATTTTTTCCCAAAAGATAGCAGCACAATGCACGCTAAGTAACGAACCGCGATATATATAAGCGCCAGTCATTGTTTGTGCCAGAATAAAGAAAGCATGCCTGCCTTCTTGATGGAAATGTTTGTTTTGTCAGCTGTGAAAGGAAATGTAGGTTGAATACCTGACGTCATCGGTACAATTTGCCGTTTTAATACTGAACAAAATGGTTTCCTGTGATTATATGCATTGATTTGTGAATAAGTATGGTTTGTTGTTCGGACGGAATAAAAAGTTAAAAATTAATTTTTGAAAACAATAATTAATGAAATTCACTTTCATTAGAAGCGTTAAACTTGCGAAATGTTTGACAAATTTATATTTTGTTTTTTTTAAATAGCAGATATTCATAAAATGTAAAATGTACAAAGTTTTACACATTTAATTATTTATCTCTCTCTCATTCTCTAAAAAAAATTAAAAAATAACAAAAAATAAAACTCGGTTTGGAGATTACCAACGCAAAATCAAAATCAAAATCGAATTTATAAAAATCGGTTTATCAGATTTTCTCAAAACATTGGCCATGTATGTAATTATAACTCAAGTTAGCGTACAAAATTTGAATTAAAAGAAATTTGCTTTTCAGGAAAAAAATATACTTGACTGTGGTTAGGGCTTATTTATGGTTTTTGATATTTAATTCTAAACATAATTTTTGTAAATTTTAAAATTGCTACATTGAATATTGAACTGTATTGTGTATCCTCATATAGAAAAAACAAAAGTTTGAAACGACTGTAGCGCAAACACACACACACACACACACACACACACACACACACACACACACACACACACACACACACACACACACACACACACACACACACACACACATATACTTAAGTGACGACAATTTCAAATTTTAAAAGTTCATAAATACTGTAGCCTATTTTAATTTTTTCCGTTAAATTAGCATTTGAATTTTCCAAAAACCATTAAATTAATTGAATTTAAAGGCCATCAGGGTTAATTTTATACTTTTAATGTAATTTAAATTTAATGGTTAATATACTGCTGATTACGGTTATAAAAACATGATTTTCAAAAAAGCTTGAACAAATATTTTAGGAATTTGCTTCCATCACGTCAGCGATTATTTAGTTTTTTTGACGGGCGATGACATAAAACCATTTACGGTTTACCACATAATGCACACAGATAACGTCCGAAATAATAAACGCTTCAGTTTGATTTCTTGACAGTAGGCACCCTCGGTGAAGGTTCTTTGAGTGTAATAGTCTTGCAAATTGGCACTGCTGAGCACTTAACTGGCCTTTGATGTTCCCTGTGGAAGTGTCTATTTGCTGATTACATTTACTCCTGTGGGAACTAGTATTGCTTAGTACTCTTCTATTAGAAAACTCTCTTACGGTTTAAATGACATGAAAATATCGCAGCAAAATATTTACCCTCGGGCATGGGGAAGGAAAGATTCCATACTCTCACAATGAAAATAATATTTTTATAATTTTGATGCTGAAGTTTCCCAAGCGAAACTTCATGAAAAGGGGTTTACTTTAGTATGAGCTTCATGCTTGAAATGTTGCTGTTTTTAATGCTTGGGTAGTCATACACGGCTGCCAACAGTCTGGTGGGAAAATGAAATATCCCAGTCGGGGGGGGGGTGCCTGTTAAATCGCCTCGCAGTTGTATCTTTAATATGGTAACACGTAAACGTATTATTTAAAAATAACATTTGGTAAAAAACAATGATACTTTTAGTAATGTTTTGATCGATTTATTTCAGTGCATTAGTTTTGACAGGTCATTTCCAGGGGAAGAAAGCTTGTGTCAATGGCAGTTATCGGCGGTGTTAGGCTGACAATCCTAAATTACCTTTTTTAAGAATTTTTGTAATACAAAATTAGTTTGATCACTGCACGAAACCGTATCGCTAAAGTGATAGAAGCAAAGTTTCCAAAATTCACGACATTGTATAACATTACGTGAACAAATATTTAGAACAAAAATCGTTACCCAACAAAATCTTTTCATTAGTTTTAAAATGACGGCAAATAAATCATTATAGAACAATTTGAAAACAAAATGTCCATGCAGATTTTGAGAAGTTAAAATATTTGTTCAGTTTTTTGGTAGTTCCCGAACAGTTTGTTTGGAGAGCAAACTTTGATCAAAATAATTATAGTCCATTTGGAGAAGAAAAGAGCTTTAAATAGCTTTTTTTTGAAAAGTTAAAACTTTTGAGTTGAAATAAATCTAACTTATGCACCAAATTTAATGAATGAAATGGATCAATCTCTAGCGGTGTTCAAAGGAGTACGTAGGGCAGGTATCCAAGTAAAGATAAATTATAAAAGCCCTCAAGACTGATTTTTTACGTTTTTTAATTTTTCTCATAGTAAGATGGTAATAGTATTCGAGTATTCAAGCCCAGAGCTATTAAGCATATACAGAACACTGTTTTTCTAAACGGAGAAGTAATAACTTAGAAAGGGGTCAAGTAAAAATGAAAACATGTATGTTGTTTTGTAAAAACGAACACATCACCTACTAATAAATTGTTTTAGGGTTTTTAAAGAAAAGTTATAACTAATCGATGGCTTTCAATCGCATTAATGATGTAGTTTTGTAAAAAAAAACATTTCCCAATTTCCCAATATTCAAGTATTTCTGAAAAAAGTTTATTTATATAAGAAATACAATAAAACATTTTGTTTAACTAAAAAAAAAATGTAAAGCTCCTTTTAGTTTGGCTGATTTTGTGACTTGATTTTCCGTTTTGTTGTCGATAAGTTTGTGAAACTTTTATTTTTTTGTCATTTTTTAATTTTTAGTATACAATAATACCCTAGAGTCAGGTTACGTATTTATAGGTCACCAGTATACGAAACAATTAACACAACGCTATAACTCACTAAATTTGTTTGATTAATATGTCCTCATGTTGTCCTAGGCCATTCGTTATCAACTTAAAGCACTAACTTTCTAATGAATGAGATAACTTGTACACAAGTCGTGCAGTGAAATTACTGAAGGTAGATTAGAAAGAGACAGACTTGTTTTATACCGTTGCAACAGTTGGTAAAACTGTGTTTGTGTTATATTTCCGAAGTTGGTGTTAAAAGCTAAAGTAAAGTAGAGATTTTATGTAGGTACTTTAAAATGTTCTACGTGTTTCGAAATTGTTTGTTAGTTTACGAGTACGTTTTTCAACAAATTAATTTTTGAAGTATCATTTTACAAAATATCGTACTTTAAATTTTCTCTCTGAAATTTTGAAAAAAATAATATAGTAGTAGTGGACTGACATAAACGGAACATAAAAATGGAAGTAATCAGTATTCGTTGTTGATTTTTTATTGTATTACATTATAAAATATTCTACACATTAAAACTGTACGTATATTTTAATATATACTGGAAAAAATAATAAATTATATTACTTTAAAAAAAATTACATTATATATTTCGATTTGAAAGAGAAAATATCCGTTTTTGAATTAGCAGAGTCAATGCAGTAATATGTAAAATATTTACGATATAACAGTGGTTAAATAGATTTTGTTAAATTAAAACAAAAAAATTGTTAATATTGATTTTATGACGAGAGGAAATATTTCAGAATTTTAAAATAATTGTTTTTTTTGGTACAGAAAAAATAATGAACTTTTTGATTAAATTATAGTCTAGCAATTTGTCTATAATTAACCAATCTAAACGTAATAAGTGAAAGGATATTCGAAAAGAATCTGAAAATTCAGTTTTTACTTAAAAGTTGGTCACTTGTATGAATATTAATGGATAAAAAAAGCAATTTGTCGTTATTGAACAAAAAATGAAATTCATTTGTTATGTTTTCGTTTTTTCCTTTTGTTTTAATTACATTTTAATTTTAACTGCGATAATTAGTTCGAAAATACGACAAATTATCACAGCTAGTTGGTAATTAACATAATAAATATTATAGCCTATCAGCTGTTCAATGAAATCACCTGATCGTTACGAATTAATATTAAACAACTGATCTTTTACTATAACTACCACATCTAGTTTTTAACAACATAACCTAAAATTTATTACAGCCTAATCAGCTGTTCAATGAAACCAGCTGATCGTTACGAATATAAAACAACTGATCTTTTAAAATATGACTGCCAATATAAATTTGTGCACTCGCATCACGCGACACTAAATCCAACACCACAACCAGCTCTAAAACATGATACATGTTAAAAGAAAGTTACAGTTAGTGGTTAAATGCAAAAAAAGTGTGGAAGTTAGGTAAATAAATTAAGGTCATTGGTGGTTTGTATTGGTCCAATTATATTACTGATCTCACTGCTAAATTTAAACTACAAACAACTAATATTAAAGAAAACAGACACTTACCTGCATATATACAAATATAGAATATCAGTTTTGCACAGTATATTTAACTGTTAATGCACTGATAATTATGATGACTGGGATAAGGAAAATAAGTATATATATAACTCTAAATTCCCTAAACAATTGTGTATTAGTTGTGTCTTATATGTAATATAGTGGCTTTAATTATAATTTTAATATTTATAATTGAACTTATAAGCATAATTAAAAAAAAAGTTAAGTGTAAGTAGCGGGTTTTGAAACCCACGCCTGTTAGTTTAATTGGTAGACTTAGTCACTTCAAGAATTAAATACTAATTTGCATACGACATACGCCAAGCGTGACGCTTTTTAAAAATGTTATTCGTTCTAGCACGAGTTTGTATTTCTTGTTCTGTACTTCATGCCGCTTAGACTAATGAGAACGATGGATCAGCGTTAACGGTAAGGGTAAAGGGATAGCCAGTAACTGCGGCTTGAACATACAAAAGTAAGGAAACAAAAAAAGGGAACTGATCGGTGTCTTAACCATATCGACCACTTAGCCCTTTTGCCAAAAATGTAGACATAAATATACTAATAAGTATCAGTAACGTAATTTTTAAATAAAATAAATTTGAGGTCCTACAAAGGAACAGAGAAAACAAATGACGGCGGTTGAGCTTTGTTTTGTTTTTCCTATTTTCTGCCGAACCTGAAGTTTAATTTATTTCAAGTTCACCACAATCACTTCGGTTATACAACTTCATTTACGACCAGAATTAAAAAAAAAAAAATCTGTAAATCGATTTTGAAACATTTAGCCGATTTTTCGAGATTTTTTAAATAGCTATATATATATACGGGATGTATTTAATCGATTGTTCCCCTTAAGAGAGCGATTGAACTTGAAATATATGATTTAATCTTCCGGTGTTTGGTTGTGTGTGTTGTGTGTGTGTGTGTGTGTGTGTGTGTGTGTGTGTGTGTGTGTGTGTGTGTGTGTGTGTGTGTGTGTGTGTGTATATATATATATATATATATATATATATATATGTATATGTATATATACATTAATAAATTCCTATTTAACTCTGATTTGTAATATTTCCAAGTAACATTGCAATATAAGGCAACCGTTAGATTACGACACTGTTTAATATTTTCTCAATTACATAAAACATTTTTAGGACAAGACAGAAGTGATACTAAATAAACTTCATGCCCAAGATTATATTCCGTTCTTAGGAAAAAATAATATATTTGGTTTTATAACGGAGCACGTACAGTGTTTTTGAAACCAGAATCTCAAGGTGGGAAGTAGATGTTAAGCAAGGTCCGTCTCAAAGGTTTTAGATATTTACCGTTATTAACAAAGGCTGTATTCTCAACAAAAGCTGACACTGTTTTGAAGTGGCATGTAGCTAAAGTATTAATACAAATTACAAATAACGGTGCCGCAAGAACGGAACCCTTCAGAAGCCCCTTTTGAAGTATTACGTCTTTGCTGACATATATGTTTATGTTTATGTTATAAAAAAATAATAACATAATAATAAATATCATAATAAGAACAACATAATAATATAAAAAATAATATATTTTGTAGACCTACGAAAATATAAAAACGATTTTCTTGATCTATGTTCAGTATAATGATACGCCTTCCCTAGCTTCGTCAATTCTACTTTCGTTGACGTGTTTCGGGGTACCTCCATCTTCAAAAACTATATCTATACTCTGTAGAGATATAGAGTATATCTATATAGAGTATAGATATAGTTTTTTAAGATGGAGGTTCTCCGAAAAGCGTCAACAAATGTAGAATTGACGAAGTTAGGGAAGACAGATCATTATACTGAACATAGTGACAATAATCGTAGCAGAAAAGAAGAAGAATATAAAAAGATTTTCTTGATCATTATCTATCTATCTATCTATCTCTCTCTCTCTCTCTCTCTCTCTCTCTCTCTCTCTCTCTCTCTCTCTCTCTCTCTATCTATATATATATATATATATATATATATATATATATATATATATATATATATATAGAAATATTATGTGTCTTTGTGTACGCTTCAAAAACTCAAAAAGTTCTGCACCGATTGAGCTCAAATTTTGTCACATTGTTGAGTACACTCCCGCGAAGGTTTTTAGTATAGTACTTTTAACCAAACGCCATTCCAATACTTGCCCAGGCCCAAAATTAATATAAAGTATTTACTTTTTGCATTACTATACCATTCATCAGGTCGCCATGAAACATTGGGAAATTGTTGTTAACACTACCTCGAAGGTTTCTGGCATAGTGTTTTCAACTACCATTATAATACTTATAATAGTGTGTTTCAACGATATTACAATACTTGCCCAGGCTAAAAATTAATATAAGTATTTACTTTATGCATTACTATACCATTCATCAGGTCGCCATGAAACTTTGGGAAATTGTTGTTAACACTCCCTCGAAGTTTTCTGGCATAGTGTTTTCAACCATACGCCATTATAATACTTAGCCAGGTCCAAAATTAATAAGTATTTACTTTACGCATTGCTATACCATTCACCAGATCGCCATGAAACTTTGAGAAAATGTTGATTACACTTCCGCAAAGGTTTCTGTCATAGTCTTTTCAACCACATGCCACTGATTGAGAAGAAATTTGGAATAAACATGGTTTAGATACCTAAGATGTTCGTAGATGTATTGCCGTTTAAAAATGTATCCTGTTATTATTTATTACAAAATTATTCTTCATTTGCAATGATTTTTTAAAAATCCCTATAATTTTCCCCCAATAATTCCAAACAACCTGCCTTTCCAGTTAAAAGATTGCAGTTTCTTGAAATTGGCATTTACAACAACAATTAATAAGTCGTAGCAGGAATACATTTGCGAACTCCATGGTCAGTTATATGTTCTACAGCGTTGAGTAGCAAAAATCTATATGTCTTGGCTGAAAACCATAAATCTTATAATATTATATACAGAAATATATTAAATTGAAATGAACCTATTCTGATTTTGAAAATCGACTATAAATTTTACTACATACATTATAATTGCGAGCGAAGCTGCAACGGGTACAAGTATAAGCTAGTACTGTATACAAGTTGTTTTGAAATTACGTCTCTATGTGTGTTGTGCAGAATGTAAGGGAAGACTGTTCGATTCATTTTAAAGAATATTTCTTTTTATTTTGCGTCACTTTCCAGAGTGCTGCAATATCTCGTTACCACTGAAAATTATGTAAGAACTGGTTAGTTGATTTGTATGGTTTCTTTGATTGCGAGCGTGTATTTTCAATTTCAAAATGTAATCAATAGTGCTGCGACAGAGGGAAAGCAAAGATAAAAATATATTTTGTTACGCGCTCTTATTTCAATACAAATTTTACCTGAAAAAATTTCAGAATACTTACAGCAATATGAAGTATTTCTGTTATCCAAGCATGAGAAATTCAAAGTAATATCGCTTAAAACAAACAGTACATGTTTCTGAAAGTCGATCACTTTGTCTATTGTTAGCTACATTAATTAGAAAATTAATGTCTATTACACCATCACATTAATTAGAAAATTAATGTCTATTACACCATCACATTAATTAGAAAATTAATGCCTATTACACCATCACATTAATTAGAAAATTCGCTGTAGCTGCATAGATTCGGATCTTAAGTTTTATCGACGAAGATCTTGTAGATTCGTAATAAGTTTGTAAAAACATTTGTTTCCTTTTTTATTAGCCACTTATTTACTAGCAGATTTAAGCTGGAAATAAGATATTGTAGCTGCCATCATAGTAAGACACGGGACGTTTGAATGAGCACCAAATCCTCAACTAAATTCTCTTTTTGATATATATATAATATATTGAATATTTGATATATATATATATATATATACAATATATATTGAAACCCACAGCTTGCGAAGTTTCACCTATTGATAACGTGTATGTAGGAGTAGATCCTAACGTTTTGAGAAGGATACAGGCAATCAGTCAAGTTTGATGTCTGTTAATCTAACGAGTAGTTAATTAATAATGTCAGGGAAGATTAGAAGGAGCAAGACATGAGTCGGAGTGCTTTGCGTGATCCAACAGGGTCTATACGCAGATAATAATAATAATAATAATAATAATAATAATAATAATAATAATAATAATAATAATAATAATAATAATAATAATAATAATAATAATAATATAATATATATATATATATATATATATATATATATATATATATATATATATATATATATATGTAATTATATGTAGATATATACATATAAATTCATAAAAATGTTTTTTTTGATGCAGGGGGATGCAGACTAGCTGCACCTATCCAGAGGATTTAGAAGTCTCTCGAGGTACCCGAGTCACACATAAATAATTACAATATATGTATATATATATTGTTCTTTTACAATTATTTTTAAATTTATTAATTTGTAATTTAAAGAAGTTCTCTTGAAATGTTCTTCTTGATCAATATCAATGTACATCAATTCTTCTTGTAATATCAATGTATGGCTGATATTACATTCTATTACAACTAAGTCCACTTGAGGTTACTTTAAAATTACCAGTCATTAATATTCTTGAATGTAAATTCCATTCAACAAGCAAATATATGTATTTATTGCTAGACTCCAAACGTATTTATTTAAATGTTGTATTTGTTGGATTTACTACAATAAAATACTTTTACACTTTATTATGTCTGTTGGCACCCGTGTTGTAGCCTATTTCAAACTCAAATGAATTATTATTTCTTTTAACAATACTTACATTTTTTTATTTACTGAAGTGTTTAAGTGTATGTGTGCCTTCTATTTTTCATTTACCTTTACAGTCACAAATTCTTTGGTTTATCTATGACCTATACTTATCCAGTACATTGTAATATATTATTTTTTAAGAAAAACAAATAAATAACTATAAATATTGAACTTTCAACGTGTTCGTTTTTAAAAATCAGTACAAATTGTCCTCCCGAATTTCTTAACGTGTTCACCGGGATGAAATTTACCTAGATTGCATCGGTAAATGTAATATTTATTAACACTTTCACTTTGTAATTTGTACTTATCTGTAAAAATTATAAATATTTTCGATAATTTTACAGGTTTTAACAAAATTCTGTTTGCCAAATATTTATATCATATACTAGCTGTTACCCGTTGCGGCTTTGCCTGCAATTATAATGTAGGCAATAAAATTTATAGTCGATTTTCAAAATCAGAATAGGTCATTTCATTTTAATATATTTCTATTTACAATATTATACGATTTATGGTTTTCGGCCAAGAAATATACATTTTTGCTACTCGATACTCTAAAACAGTGTCCTTTCATATTTTAATAAAATACAGTATTATTAAAAAGTCACTATTATTCAATTAAACTGGAATAGTATTGTGTTTATCTCAAGTACCTAAACAGTGTTCATACCAAATTTGATCTCAATTGGTCCAGTAGTTAAAGTGTCATTGAATAACAAACAAATAAACAAAAACAAAATTTCAGAAATATAATATGATTACCTGTTACCCGTCACGGCTTTTCCCGCAATCGTAATATACATTAAAGATCACGCATGACCGTGTTAGGACCAACAACCGTGTCAGTTAGGTTATGGTGTATTTCTTTTTTAAAATAAAGGTTTTTTAACGCACCACCGTGTTAGTTAAGTTATGGAGTACTCTTTAAAAAAAATTAAGGCTTTTTTCCTGCATCACCGTATTAGGCCCAACAACCGTGTCAGTTAGGTTCTGGAGTACTCTTTTTTAAAAACTAAATAAAGGTTTTTTTAATGCATCACCGAGTTAGGCCTAACAACCATGTTAGTTAACTTATGAAGTATTATTTAAAAAAAAATATAAATATTTTTCACGCATCACCATGTTAGACCTAACAACCGTGTCAGTTAAGGTTTGGAGTATTCTTTAAAAAAAATAAAGGTTTTTTTTCACACATCACCATGATAGCCCAACAACCATATAAGTTAAGATATATAGTATTCTTTAAAAAAATATAAGTTTTTTTACGCATCACCGTGTTAAGCCTAACAACCGTGTCAGTTAGGATATGTAGTATTCTTTAAAAAAATATAAAGGTTTTTTTACGCATCACAGTGTTAGGCCTAACAGCCGTGTTAGGATATGTAGTACTCTTTAAAAAAATATAAAGGTTTTTTCAAGCATCACCATGTTAGTTAAGTTATGGAGTACTCTTTAAAAAAAATATAAAGTTTTTTTCATGCATAACCGTATTAGGCCCAACAACCGTGTCAGTTAGGTTATGGAGTATCTTTAAAAAAAAATGAATAAAGGTTCTTTTAATGCATCACCGTGTTAGGCCTAACAACTATGTTAGTTAGCTTATGGGGTATTCTTTAAAAAAATATAAAGATTTATCACGCATCACTATGTTAGGCCTGACAACCATGTCAGTTAAGGTTTGGAAACTCTTTAAAAAATAAAGGTTTTTTTCACACATCACAATGATAGGCCCAACAATCATATAAGTTAGGATATATAGTATTCTTTAAAAGAATATAAAAGTTTTTTTACGCATCACCGTGTTAGGCCTAACAACCATGTCAGTTAGGATATGTAGTATTCTTTAAAAAAATATAAAGGTTTTTTTACGCATCACCGTGTTTGGCCTAACAACCGTGACAGTTAGGATATGTAGCCTAATATTCTTTAAACAAATATAAAGGTTTTTTCACGCATCACCGTGTTAGGCCTAACAACCGGGTCACTTAGGTTATGCACTATTCTTTAAAAAAATGGGTTTTCTATCACCCAAACCCGTGTTAGACGTATTTTTATTGTTTTACTGATCTGTGGATCAGTAAAACAATAAAAATATGTCTACAATCAGTAAAACACGGTACCGATTTTCGCCGGTAGCAATTTTGAGGTTATTTTGGTCACTTTTATTTTCGATTTTTATCGTACTTCTCCTGCTTTCATATTTTGGATTCTTGCTTTTGGGCACATAATAAAGCATTTTAGTAACAAAAATATCGAAAACTCCAATAGATGCTGCACTGCATATTTACCATTTTTTCTTATAATGTAATTACACAAATATATATACTACCTTACAATTAAATTATCCTAATAAAATTGTATATAATATATATATTCTGCACTCTGCTTCAAAAACATTGAAAAGTCTTAAATGAAAAATACCAGATTGTAATTATTAGATGAAAATTTAACATTAAAAACAATAATTTTGCAATAAATAAAACACAGATTAATATTTGTAAAATGGGATTAGATCTATGTTTATCTCTGGTGCCTAAATATCATGTCCAGTAAACAGTAATTAAACCTAACTACAGTTAACAGATGTTACAAAACTAAAAACTGGTAATTATTTTGGGCTGGGTAAGTAGTATAATGACGTTTTTTAAAACGGGAATAGGCCTATATGTATCTCTGATACTTAAACCATATTCGTACCAAATTTCATCTCAATTGGTCCTGTGGTTAAAGCGTGATTGAATAACAAACAAACAAACAAACAAACAAACAAATAAACAAACAAACAAACAAACACACACACAAACTTTCAGAAATATAATATGAATATGAATATGATTATAAGATTTTAAAAAAATCATGATCTAAAACATTTTGTAAATGTACAGTTATTATTTTGTAGTGCATCATTTAAGTTCATCACTATCATCTATTTTATAATTTTTGTGTTTACGGTGTTTTTTGTATTTTTGTGTTTCTTGTGGTTTTTATGCTTTTTCTATTCGTACTTATTTTTTGCTTCACTGTCTACAGCCTCAGACGATGAAGTAAACTTTTGTTTAATTTTATTACGTTTTGATTTATTGACTCCTTCTTCGTCTGTTCTTCTTATGATCCCTTTCTTTCTTTTTCCTTATTTGGTCTTACTTCTTCCTCTTCTGATGTGAAACCCTCCTTCTTGTTTTGTTTTTTATTGTTCATGATTTCGTCTTTGAAGAACTATTTTTTGCACAAGTTTCATTCACTCATCAATTCAAATAGTTTAAAAATGGTGGCCTTTTAAAATCAAGCAATTCATAAACTTTATTTTCGTTATTTTTTTTATTTAGTCATTGTATTAGCGTTTAAAAAATTGTATAATTTAGCGTTTCAAATTTCAGAATAATCCGTTTAAATTTGTTTTCGGCCAGGGAATATTTTTGGATTTTCAAAGTAATTTAAATGTTTAATTTTTTTCAAATGTTTTTATGGTGATTATAATGGTGAAATGAGAATTTAAAAAAAGGGCTGATAAAACAATTATTTTTGAAAATTGACGCTTTTATGACGTTAGCAAAACAACTGGGTTAGGAGAATAAAGTTAGTAATATGTGTAAAAAGTTTCTGCCCAGTGCTATTTATTTCAGTTAATTCTAAAAAGGATATGAAATATAATATTCAGACTGACAATCTAACGCTAGTTATGAAATATAGACGTTGTGTGTATTTATGGTTATTTAAAAAAATGTATTCCAGCGATCCTGTAATTCTCACATAAGCTTAAAAAAATGTAATCCAGTGATACTATAATTCCCACATAAGCTGCTTACCCGTGTGTACTTTATTAATGAATTTACTATTTAATGCCGTGATAGAGATAACCCTCTCATAGAACCCGGGTAAGCGCATTAAAGTTGCATAGAAAACAATTTCAGAGGTTTGTATTTAATAAGCATTAATAGATAGCACGGCTTCATGTTTTGTGTGTGGTGCGTTGTTGGTAACGTCTCCAACAATAGCATTGTCGGTTGGTCGACCCTTTTTGCTGCTATAGATCGCGGAAATACCTGGTTTTAAAATAAATGAGGCATTTTTATTGATCGCCACATGTTTCAAAAAGGCGAATGAAACTTTGAGGTAGCTTCATAATTATAGCTTCAAAGGTTTTGGCTTGATGATCGTTAGTCAGTTGTTAACATGTTGTTTTATATAAATACAGCTAAATTACCTTTAGGGGTTGAATTTTGAAAAAAAGCTGAATTACGTTTCTTTTTTTTGGGGGATGGGGGAAGTTTAGAATTGTATGTTAAGGCTTAAGAAAATCTGACTAAAGTAATATTTTTACAATACTAACTTCTATTCCCCATAAAAAATATTTTCTTAAAGGACGCTAACGTATCCTCAAATCAAATCATTTTAAATAATTTTATTTTTTCTTAGTACGTCCAACCTAACACCTACAAAATCAGGCTTATGTTATAATCGAAATATTGTAGTTATGTAAAAACTTAAATAAAGAATATGTTATTGTTAATAGTATTATTAAAACAATCCTGTATATGCTTCATTTAGATTTTACTCAGGCTAAGTATTTTGCTACGATCTCTCTCTATTTGTTTCACCCAACTTTGGGGTACACTAAATCAATCACTTCTTAATGTTCTGTGCCTTCCTCGTAGCCCAGTATTGCCTCATACGCTGTGATCTTGCTCTTCTTTCTTCGTCAGAGATTTGGATCGTTCGCTTGGATTTCACTTTGCCTTGGAACCGCCTTGACATCTGGGAACAAACGCATTTGGAATTGTGGTTGGTGGTGAAACCACAAGGCTCTTCTGCTCCATCCACCGTTGGGAATCCGAGATTCCTCTTCCGCTGTCAGGACCGTTGACCAAGTTTCACCTTGTAACCCAAGGCAGGGGCCCTTACAGGGTGCTACCATCCGGAGCCAGATGGACCCCGGTTTTTTTAGCGAGGTGTTACTCCTCCCCCTCCTCCTTCTTCATCCCTTGCGAGATGAAGCCCCGGGCTTGGGACCGGCAATGGCGGAGTTATTTTGCTACGATACTTTACATTTTTTATTTATTTCATTATTTGGTCCATGTAACATATTAAAAGCATAGATTATTATTATTATAATATGCTTAACAATGCGATTTACATAATTTAATTTGTGATAATTATTTTCTAGGCTTCTCAAGCTAAAGTATTAGTTTTAAGGTAATTTTTTCTTCTTAACAAACCTCTTATTTTGCATTTATCTTTCAGAAATTTGCCTCAAATCAGATTTATGTGAATTAATTTATTTTAACATGAACTGGATTTTTATCACAATTATTCTAAGTTGAAGTGTCGGTTAAGCATAGAGATATTCAACATCTCACAGGTTAAGTCACATTTCCGCCTGTTTATTCGCAAGTCAGTCAAACCACACTTATCTAAGATCTTGTTTACTTAATGATTTGCCCGCTCAGAGCTTTCGTATTAGCGCATAACCTCTGCACCAGCCGTGTAAAACACCATTGCTACGAAACAAATTTCTGACCCAGTTATAGTATTCTCAATCGGCAGAAATTCCCGTTTCAATTCTCTCTCCCCCCTCTCTCTCTGTCTCTCTCTCTCTCTCTCTCTCTCTTTCTCTCATACACACACACACACACACACACACACACACACACACTCATATATATCCCCGCAGGAGGGTGCAGACTAGCTGCACCTGTTGAGAGGATTTAGACGTCCCTCGCGGCACCCGAGTCTAACACAAACTTACACTTACAACACTACACTTACGACTTTAACACTTTACTCTCACACTTACATTTAGGGAAGCGATAATAGCCTCAATGTGCTATTCGCTTTAAAATAACAAAAAAATATACGTATTTTTTTTACATAGTGTAAAAAATTATATATATATATATATATATATTTATATATAAAAAACGTATATATATATATATATATATATATATATAACCTCATATATTAATCTAGAGGTTAAGGTTGATGGTCATTTCAAGGTCCCAGGTCTGGGTCTTAACACGATGGCCACCCTAATAGCTCATTTTTCCAAAAGAAAATCGCTAATAGTTTTTTTATTGCTTTTCACTATAAAGATTGACTAAATTTAGTTTTGATGGACCCTTGCACAGCTTGCCTATTTCAAATTGTCGCCTGACTTTAAGAACCTTCTACACCCACCGTTTGATGCCATCTCAGAGTAAACTACTTCACAAACCCTGAGCTTGCAATGTTTCACCTATTGATAACGTGTATGTAGGAGTAGATCTAACGTTTTGCGATGGATACAGGCAATCAGTCAAGTTTAATGTCTTTGTTAGTCTAACGAGTAGTTAATTAATAATTGTACACGATTTTCTTTACTAGTATAGAGTTTATTTGTACCTCTCTGTACAGCTCTGTAGGTCAAGCACCAATTTATAATCCACTAACTGACAGTGAATTTCCCTTAGAAAAATGAGCTATTGGAACAGTCATCTTGGTAAGACCTAGACCCAAGACCGTGAAATGATCACTGACCTAGATCCTAGTTCAGGTTTTGAGGGATATAAATTTAACGACGAGCAATTTTAGGCCGATTTTATTGAATATTGTACTGCAGCCCGACTCAAAAGTCAGTTACCACAAAAGTCAGCTAGATTAATCGCTTTGACAAGTTCGTTAACCTGCAAAGTTTGTTTTCAAAATGGCATCCGTTTCAAATTAAAAACCAATTATAACGTTTTTGTATTAATTATTTTCTGAAAATCTGATTTTTACATCGTAATCAGCAATAAGAACTGCATAAATGACCATTTTGAATTTTCAATAGCCGTTGAAATTAAAGAAATGTTTTGACACGGTCAGGGTTCATTTTTTAGTTTTATATTTAATTTTAAAATTAAAATTATAATATATGCATATTTTAATGCTGATTATGATGGTGAAATATAAATTTCAATTAGGATTACTTCAACAAAAATACTTACTTTTTGCAAATAAGCGAATAATAAATAAATTAATTTCTATAAATAAAGGAATTCTCTTCTATCACGTCACAGCTGCGTGTCGTGATTATTATTTGTACGAATAACACTAGTGTACATACTATTTTTGAGTAAATAGATTTTCTGTTTGGGGCTGTCGTGTCTGAGGTGTTTAGATTGAATTAGAAACTAGAGGAAGGGATAGTGTACCCCAGGCACTGCAATCGACTGACTTATTGCGCGACTAAACCTCTTAAAAATACATAGTTCAGCAGATTGGTGCTCTTTATAAGTTCCAGCAACCCACTGATTAGCTGACTCTGCTGAAGTCCTGTAGGGTCTTGGTAACAAAAAACCCCTAGCCTCCTACTAGCAAAAATCATGAATTATGTGACCTGCAGTTTCCTACACACAGTTTCTCCATGGTGCATACCTATCCTGTTCATGTGCACCTTCAGATCACTGTGCTCTGTTATGAGCCCCATGATCCTCCTAAGTTGTGTTCTGCCCAGGACAACTGCTGTCCCTTTGAATCGAACTTTGCGTAGAGACGTTTACTATGGGAATGACCATGTAGGTTGTCCCATCTTACCTGGAGTTGATTAGTAATCCACCTATTAATAGCAGACAGGGCCAACGATAGAGAAATCCCTTAAGCAGGCTCAGTCTCATAAACTCAGATGTAGATCCAAGTCCAGCCAGTCGGTCTGCCTCCTCATTACCCTCATCTCCCCTATTCCTCGGAATGAAATGAAGAGTTACCCAGTTGCCCAGGAACAGAGTGTTGAGGTTCTTCCGACACTCCCAGACTAGCTTGGCCTGAATTATAGGACCCGCAAGTACTTTTATTGCTGCCTGACTATCGGTATGAATACGCTTTACACTGTAGTATTAGCCAAGCTATGTAGAATAGTGACTCTGTGTGTGTGTGTGTGTGTGTGTGTGTGTGTGTGTGTGTGTGTGTGTGTGTGTGTGTGTGTGTGTGTGTGTGTGTGTGTGTGTGTGTGTGTGTGTGTGTGTGTGTGTGTGTGTGTGTGTGTGTGTGTGTGTGTGTGTGTGTGTGTGTGTGTGTGTGTGTGTGTGTGTGTGTGTGTGTGTGTGTGTGGTGTTTTAAGTCACCGGTCAGTCCGCTGCGTAACTGAGGCTACAGCTACTGCAGTAAGCTTAACCATTCCCATTAACACCGATTCCTTTAGCCTAACTGACATAAAAAATTGCTAAAAAAAATCTTCTTTACTTTTTTTTTAAAATTGCACAAATATGGGCCTTTAGAAAATAATGCCAACAAATTAACTAAATTTTCACTCTTTATTAATTATATCTACAATAAATATATACTATAAATAAATAAGTTTTATATATATACTCGTATAATTCCCTTCAATTTTAACGATCCTTCAAAAATGATGTAAAAGTTAAGAGCGATGATCAATTCAAAGTCACAGATATGCGTGTTACCGTTACGACCGTTACAATAACACATTTCTTGAGGAAATTGACTAAAAAATACCGGTCAATAAACTAAAAAAAAAAAACAACTCCAAAAAGTTACAAAGATCTACACGCCAAAGCTGTTCACTAAAAGATAACGTAGCTTTATACGGCCTAACTTTTTGATAGATGACCAAAGTTGTGCAGTTCTGCAACAAAGATGGATGCGTTTTGTGTCTAGTTGTGATGTTTTTTGGGAAAATTGTAAACACGGCGACCAAGTCGTAAAATATGCAAGATGAAAAAGTGAGCCTAATCAACCGTAAGTGTGTCCTAGAAAATGTTGAAAATAGATAAACGAACAATTGCCGCTAATATTCGTATATATATATATATATATATATATATATATATATATGTGTGTGTGTGTGTGTGTGTGTGTGTGTGTGTGTGTGTGTGTGTGTGTGTGTGTGTGTGTGTGTGTGTGTGTGTGTGTGTGTGTGTGTGTGTGTGTGTGTGTGTGTGTGTGTGTGTGTGTGTGTGTGTGTGTGTGTGTGTGTGTGTACTCTTGCGCATTTTGTAACATTAAATATAACATAAAAATTGATTTTGATAATAAATTAATAAAACTCTAAAAATGATAACTAACACTTTTTTTATAAATCCGTTTACACCCAAATTATCTGTGTGAATTTGCATATAATACCTCTTTGCTTTTCGAATTTTCCGATTAGATTGAACTTGTCAGGAGTTATTTTCTGTTTTGAATGAAACGTGAAAATGTAACGCTTAATACGCAGGTTTAATAGTTCATTAAAACGGTGAAATTAGTTTTACGAAAGTGTGATAAGAAAGTAACAGTTATTTTTTGTTTTGAACGAAACGTGAAAATGTAACGCTTAATACGCAAGTTTAATGTTCATTAAAACGGTGAAATTAGTTTTACGAAAGTGTGATAAGAAAGTAACAGTTATTTTTTGTTTTGAATGAAACGTGAAAATGTAACTCTTAATACGCAGGTTTAATGTTCATTAAAATGGTGAAATTAGTTTTACGAAAGTGTGATAAGACAGTAACAGTTATTTTTTATTTTGAATGAAACGTGAAAATGTAACTCCTAATACGCAGGTTTAATGTTCATTAAAACGGTGAAATTAGTTTTACGAAAGTGTGATAAGAAAGTAACAGTTATTTTTTGTTTTGAACGAAACGTGAAAATGTAACGCTTAATACGCAAGTTTAATGTTCGTTAAAACGGTGAAATTAATTTTACGAAAGTGTGATAAGACAGTAACAGTTATTTTTAAAGGAACAGATTTCGTTGTGAAAGTGTTTATGATATTACCTAAATTATTTTTTGCCATTTTTCATGTTAGTGTTTGAAAATTTACCGCTGTCTCATGCGCATTATTAGAGCCTACAATTCGTGGTCAAAGACGAAGAGTATATTGTTTTTATCAGCCAAAAGTCTAAAACCGTTAAAATGCTTTATTGTTGTATTACACCTCATTATTATAACTGACATTTAAAATCATTTAGTAACTTACCAAACATATGTATCACACTTGTTGGGTTATAACCCAGTGGCTAGTCCCAAAAAACAAACAAATTTTGTATTGAACTGAGTCAATCGGTTTTGTACTTTTCAATCTTCGCTCTATTCTTCCCATCCTTCTAAACTCAACACTGTCATGCTGCTGCAGTTTGTGCACATGCTTCACTGTACTGTTTCTTATTTCATCTCCGACATATTCCATCTTCAGGTCACTGTGTAAATCATCATTTCTAATATACCATGGCGCATTCACTATACCGAAGTATTTTATTTTTAAATTTTTTAACACTGTTCATATTTTCCTTCTTTGTGCAGCTCCAGAGCTGTATACCATACATCCATACAGGTTTTAAAATTTGTATATAAAAGCAGTTTATTATGTACTGATAGCTCAGAATTTCTTCCTAAAAGCCAATACATGTTTATAAATCTGATATTTAAGTCCTCGTTTGTCTTTTTCACACGCACTTTCCATTTAAGTTTAGCATCTAAGGTCATGTCTAAGTATTTCTTCAAGTTGATATCTATTGGTATGTTATATAATTTTCGATTAAAAATGCGTAAAAATAAGAATGTTTTATAAACATATGATCAGGATCGATTTCCAAACAACTTTAAAAATATTGCTGTCTGTTACAAGAATTTTAAGCACGATAACAATGGAAAGGATTCAATAGATTGACTTAAAAATTGAAATAATAAACCAAGTCTGCCTGGAATAGCACGCCATTGTTTTCAGCATTTTGTTAGAAAATTTCGGAGTTACAGAAAATTATAAGGGTAGTCCTTATTTTCAATGTTAAGTACCGGTTATTTCAAATGTGGTATGAAATGTTAAGGAAATTTTGTGCTGAATCTAACCGTGCTATCTGAATTAAAAAACCTAGGGGTTTTGGGTTTTTAAGAGCGAAAAACCCTATTTTTTTGAATTTTTGGCTTGAATTTAAATAACACATTTAGGGTATCAAATATACAGAAAATGTTCTATATCAGAATATGTCATTTGAACTGTACATTTGAACGTCAAGGTGCAGTGACGGCAGAGTAAAATTATTTTTATTTTTATTTATTTAAATCTTTGATTCTTTATCGGAACTTACAGTGATTGTCTCACAACCACCCGATGTGCCGCGGTCATTTTTAAATTTACAATTTTAATGTTAAAATTAGGTTTATACAATGCTTACAATTTTAAGGGTTAAATTTTGATTTAAATACAATGTTTATTATTTTATTATTAAAATAAAGGAATGGAGCCCAGGGGTTTTACATCCACTTCTGTACCATTAATACTTATATATTCAGATTATTCCTTTATTAATTGATCTAATTTTGAAAGAGCCTCTGGGAGGGTGGGGGCCTAAAATTTGCTATAGCTACTCCACCCTTTTTTATTCAGTATTAGCCGGCGGTTACCAGACTTCAGTATTTACTTTTTTTGCACTACCAATACATGATACTTAAATATGATCCTTAAATACACACACACACACACACACACACACACACACACACACACACACACATATATATATATATATATATATATATATATATATATATATATATGTATGTATAACTAAAGTTTAATTAAATTTTTTTTAAGCAGTTGCTTGTAGAAAATTTCTAGATCATCTTCAACTTGCACCAGTTTGTAACTGGATGGTGGGTGCATATTACATCTGGAACTCCATCTTTGGTCCGCGGAGCGGTGATTCCATGTATGCTCGGATTGAATTAAATTCTTCCCTTTTTTCTACTTCATTGGCAACACTCTTTCGCTTGAATGCCGGCCGGCAGAGATCTCGTTTTGCCGATTTGTGCACCGGCCTCCCCTCCTACTTTAATTACCTTAATTATCGCGACGCTAGATGGCCTGTGTACCGCGTTCGGCGGGCTATTTAGAAGATTTTATTTAATTTGTTTTTCTGGTCGCATCAACATTTTTTTAAATTTAGGGAGTTTAAAGATCTAAAATCCTTACATTTTTAAGTTCTCGGTTTGATCTGAATAGCTCGTGCGGGTTATTAATAAATAAATCTCTGCTGAATCAGAATATGCCATTAAAACAGCACATTTCTTAGTTTTGAGGCTTTTGATGGGCTTTACAGTGTGAAGGGTATAATGAAATGTAAACAAGTTTCATAAATATTTCTTGTTAAACCGGAAAGGCTCAACACTTTTGACGAATGAGTCAGTACATACTTGATGTTTTACACATTGTGTGAGATTGAAAAATCTTCCCAAATATTCCGTGAACATATTGATAGCGTGTAATATAAAATTTCCATGTATGTGAGGAAGTTCCGTTACCCTGTCACTGTTAATAGGTGTGGAATGTGAACAGGTATGCATCAATATGTTGTCGATACATTCCTTTGTTGATTATACCGTATACTATAGACTACTAGCCCCGTACCGGACTTTATCGTTTATCTATCCGTAGTAGCCTATATTGTTTTGCCTTTGATCACTTTCTATAAAGTTGCCTCGAACTTATCATAAGTACAACCTGTCTGGTACGTAGTAAAACCAAAACTGAGCACAAGTATTTATAATAAAATCATTTATAATCATGCTGAATAATTTTAATTTTTGAAGGCGTTGAAGAACATCGATGAAAGTTTATGTTAATTTCTTTTAGTTGTCAATCGAGAAAAATTTTTCAGCTGGTAACTGGAGATAGAACTGTACAATTATTTAACTAAATACCTTAATTTTTATATATAACAACTCTTAATGAAAGTTGAAGAAACGAAAACGGTGTTCAGTTAATTTTATTAATTTTTTAAATAATTGTAAACAAATAATTGCATCCTAAAAACGCCTTCAATTAATGTGATGCATCCAGTGCAGCATGTTTAACAGAATTGTTGTATAACACTCTCTTAAATACAGTACTATAAACAGTTGTGTTATCCTGATTGCCTACTGTACAAATATCGCTTTAGTCAGTAGTAATCACGTCTCGCAATTGTATCGCTGACGTGATGGAAGCAATTTCGAATACACGTAAGAAAATCTGATTTCATCACCAAATATCAACTACGTAAATGAACCATGACGGTTGTGAAATTCATGTTTTTGATTTTGATGGATTTAGAAAATTCGAAATGCTAATTTATACAGATATTAATGCTGATATACAATAGTACAATAGTACACCTTTTGTAATATAATGAATTTATTAACACCTTCAACTCTAAAACTTACAAAAGTCAAAAACCAAACCAGAAATACTTATTGTACCCTTTTTAAATTACTTTTAAATTTGTTTCTTGTGCGTTCTATTTGGTTTCTAAAGGTTGTGTATGTACAAAGCACGTTTGTTTTCACTAATATGCAGTCAAAAGTAAATTAATTTCAAACTTCAGATGAAATTAAAACGTATACATTAAAAGTTAGTCAATAATTAAAAATTGTTTTTTAAATGAACTTATTACGATTTTAAAAGGGAAAATTTATGCAAACCAAATACATGCTGTACTTGTGGTAGTATGTTTATTATTGTATTTAAACAATAAAATTAATGAAATTATATTCAATTTCAAAAATTAAAACAAATTGTTTCAAATAAACGGTGGATAAACACCGTACATAGTATTTTCATAGTATTTCATAGTATTTTCTTCTCGAAAACCTTACAGTTGTAGATTCTCAAAAACAGCTTAGTTTGAACAAGTTTGTTACAAAGCTTAGGTTATTAGAAAGTCAACCTAAACGTTTCGAAATTACAGCGATTTAAAAATTTTAAAAAAATCGTAACTATTTTATGTTAAAGTATTTGAAAGTCTGATTTAAGCTACGAAATCAGCGTTTAAAAGTACATAAATTAGCAATGTAATTTTTCAGGAAGTGGAAATGAAAAAGTAAACTTTAAAAGTTCTTTGAAATTGCTTTAATCTTGTTAGCAAGCTGAGATTAATAATTGAATAAATGAAAGTGTGTACAATTTTGATTTCAGTTACCGAACACGTCTTTAAATTTCTTTATCTTTAAATTGAGTATCTAGTACGGTCAACATAGGCTGGTGCTATGGAATTTTGAAAATGTTTAAACATTTTGCTTAGCATAATTTCTTATTCGTGTTCAGGGAAATATTTGTAGACTCACTAGTAGATCAGCGATTTAAGAGGTCACCGTGGACCCAAAACCTTGAAATGAGCGCCGATTCTGATCTTTCAATCACTTTTTGGGGAATTTATTGAAGTTTGTGTGTGTGTGTGTGTGTGTGTGTGTGTGTGTGTGTGTGTGTGTATGTATATATATATATATATATATATATATATATATATATAATATATATATATTATATATTGAATTTGAATATATATTGAAAGTAGGTATGTACTTTCAAAAAGTACGTATAATGAAAAAAGGTATATTGCATTATCAAAATGGATTGAAACTAACATAATGAATTTGACGGCGGAATCCATTTTTTCATTTTTGAATTAAAAAATTAAAATTGCTAACGAAAGCAGATAAATGATGTCTACGGTGGTGGAATAAGAATTTCAAAAAGCTGAAAGTTAAAAATGTTACATTTGGAATTCGCTTCCAAAATGTCTGCGAAACATCTGCGTGCCGCCATCAACAGTAAATATTATTTTTATAATTTAATTTATAATTTTATAATTTATACACGTTGCGTTTAGATACGATAGGACAGTTATTTGTCCTAAAAGAAATTTAATTAAAATAATTCTACCAGGCTTGTTTCTTGACTAGTCGTGTAACCCTCACACTGGTACCAAAGTTAGAAAGTTTCCTCAAAGCCGGAGTTACGAAGCATGAAGTTACGCCTTACAACTCAACTAATTAAGACCTTATTTTTTCAAAAACCAACAACGGCTTGCCTAATTAAATTTTACTTGAAAAGATTTCCGCTCCTGCATCTGCAAGAGCCATTCATGAAATAAATTTAAAGTATTTTCAAAACTCGCATTCAAGCTTTTCGTTTTGTTTGCTGGGTTCATGTTACCTAGACGTGTTTTTATAATTTTATTATTTGCTTTACAAAATTAAAGTTTAAAATTTAATACGAAGCATTGTGATGTTGAACATAGTTTAAGAAAACTACAAATTTGTCCGCGTTATTGGCGAAATACGTTTGAATTTTTTAAAATATTTTAAAGCTCAAAGCACATTGAGGCTATTATCGCCTCCCTAAATGTAAGTGTGAGTGTAAAGTGCTAAATTTGTAAGTGTGTGTTGGACTCGGGTACCGCGAGGGACGTCTAAATCCTCTCAATAGATGCAGCTAGTCTACACTCACATGAAGGGAGTACGTTAGTAAATGAGTTATTGGAGTGGTTATTGATCCTGATCTCTCTAGATCACTTTTTAAAGGGTGGTTAAAATTATATACATACAAATTAAATGTTTGTGTGCGTGTGTGTGTGTGTGTGTGTGTGTGTGTGTTCGCGCTCGCACGCGTATCTGTATGTGTTTTAGTGCATTTACGTTCGAAATTTTGGTCCGATTTCATACATGCTTGGCAAAAATCTTTATGGCACTACTTTACAAAAGTTCGTTACCCAGGAAAATCAATTAACACGTTCAAATTGTCGAACAGCCTAAATATTTGAACAATCATAAAGTATTTCTTATTATTTTGAATGCATAATGTATTTCAATGATTTTGAACATTTTATTTTTACCATCGGAACGAGCAAAGTCTGCAGAAATTGGTATTTCAGTTTTTTATTCAAATTTCATTGATATTAAGAAAATTAATTTATTGTCGGTGGTGATTCATTACTGTATTTTCAGTATTAATTTAAAAAATTAAATTGTGCAAATTTTGATTTTTTTTTGTGTTTAACGTCTGACTATTGTACACACTTGGGCTAATGCAGACGATGGGATGATTTATGGCGTATGAAAATGCCAAGCCTTGGCCGGGAATCGAACTCGGGTCCTCGGGGTGAAAGCCCAGTAACTATCAACGAGTCGGCTTTTTGATAATGGTTATGATGAAGGACTGTTACAATAAGAAACACTATTAAACATTAAGAAATTTAAAAGCACAAGATTATTTGCAAACTATCGTCTTAGCAATCAAATGAACCACGTACAATATATTTCCCTCCTAAACACTCTAATATAAAGTTAGATTTGGAAACATTCTTAGCACTTTGAATTAAATGTATCGTGGATGGCGATTGGATTTTTTGTTTTTTTTTGTTGTTATTTTGAGGCGAAAAACACATTAAGGCTATTATTGCCTCCCTAAATGTAGGCCTAAGTGTGAGTGTAAAGTGTTAAAGTCGTAAGTGTAGTGTTGTAAGTGTAAGTGTGTGTTAGATTCGGGTACCGCGAGGTACGTCTAAATCCTCTCAATAGGTCTGCACCCCCTGCGGTACATGGTGTGCAGACATGGCGATTGGAACGCTACACACCAGCAGGGGGATCAAAATTTACGCTGCCTCGAAGACGGCAAGTTTTTCAGGCTATGCCGAATAGTTGCGTGTAATTTGCATAGCTTATCTACTAGTGAACTGATATATTGGCCAACAGAAAAAATAAACAGACCTACTGAACTTTTTTATTTTGAAAGGCGTGTACATTTACAATTTAAATTCTGTTAAATCCTATTGTCGGATCATTCTGCGATTATGCTGACTAAAATTCTGTGGTAAGACGAATTTCTCTCTGTTGCTGAAAGATAGCGGAGGTACTTGTTTTCTCGTGCTTAAGAAGTGCATATCAGTCAGATTGTAGGATCATAAGCATGGATCAAAAGCAATAGACACCTGTGCTCTCTACCGGCCAAACTAGAAATTTTGAGACAGACAGACAGATAGCTACTAAGTAACATTATAGGACCAGCCTTGTTACAGAGACTAACGAAATAGAGAAACATGGAGGACACCTGTAATTTCCCCGCTGTTTGGAAGACTGGCCTCACTGTGTTGGAACTGGTTGTAGTAATGCTTTTGCTAATTTAATTTGGCTTTATCAGCCGGACAAATGTGAGGTAATGACGGGTCAGGTAATCCAGCCCAAATTCTATTCGCGTCATACGGAGTTTATAAAAGCAGCTGGCAAGTAAAAGTTCCCTTCAGTTTGATTTCAGACATGGAGCGAAAACAACCATATACGAGTTTGGCAAAATGGCGGAAACCTTTTTCTTCTAGAAATAATGGTGACTTTCGGATGTTTTGAATGTGATTCACACACACACACGCACACGCGCGCGCACACGCATGAATAAGGTGTGTTCAAAAAGTAACGAGAATTAAAATTTTTTGAAGAAAATGTTTATTTATTCTTCTACATTGATGTTGTCGCCTTCAAAATAGTCCCCATTTAAGATTATGCACTTGAGCCAGGGCTTCTTCCAATCCTCGAAACACTTCTCAAACTCGATCTTTGAGATAGCCTTTAGTTCTTTCAGCAATGCGCTTTTAACGTCATATACGGCTGTAAAATGACGGCCCTTTAAAGTTCTCTTTATTTTTGGAAATGTGAAAAAGTCACACGGAGCCATTTTGGCCAAAAATTCACGAACAAGCAATGAAGTGTGAGCTGGTGCATTATCGTGGTGCAAAAGCCATGAATTATTTTTCCACAGATCCGAGAGTTTTTCGGATTGCTTCACGCAAACGGCGTTGAACTTGTAGGTAGAACTCTTTATTGACCGTTTCACCTGGTAGTAGAAATTCATGATGCACTATGCCATTAATTTCGAAGAACACAGTGAGCATAACCTTCACATTCGACCGCACTTGTCGAGCCTTTTTCGGTCTTGGCGAGCCAGAATGCCTCCACTGGGATGATTGAGCCTTAGTTTCGATATTATATCCGTAAACCTATGTTTCGTCACTTGTTATAATACGTTTCAGTAATTCTGTTTCGTCGTTGACTTCATTTAGTGACTCCTGAGCAACTTCCATTCGCCGCTGTTTTTGTTCAAAATTCAACAATTTTGGAACGGATTTTGCTGCCACGCATTTCATACACAAAACATTGGAAACAATGTCATGACATGATCCAATCCATATGAGAACATCATCAGCGATCTCTCTAATTGTGATTCGGCGATTGTTCATAACAATTTCTTTCACTTTTTCCACGTTTTCATCGGTTGTTGATGTGCTGGGGCGTCCATGGTGTTCGTCATCTTCAACGTCTTCACGGCCTTCTTAGAAACGCTTATACAACTCGTAAACTCTTGCTTTACTCATATCAGACTCACCATAGGCCATTGTTAACATTTCACATACTTTGTTACACTTTATTCCATTTTTTACGCAAAATTTGATACAAATTCTTTGATCAATTTCTTTTAACAATCGAAAATCGCCGAGTTCATAAAAACACGTCTAACCTTAGTTGCTGTCACAGACAAAGAAAACAATGAAAACAGCTGAAATTTTTATCATACTTCAAGGGCATATATACCAACTTAATAAAAAAAATGTTTGACAATCGGATGCTCCAAGCTCACGAAAAATAAAATGCTCGTTACTTTCTGAACACACCTCGTGTGTGTGTGTGTGTGTGTGTGTGTGTGTGTGTGTGTGTGTGTGTGTGTGTGTGTGTGTGTGTGTGTGTGTGTGTGTGTGTGTGTGTGTGTGTGTGTGTGTGTGTGTGTGTGTGTGTGTGTGTGTGTGTGTGTGTGTATGCATGTATTTATTTATTTATATAATTATATACACGAGATAGTACTATTTTGATTTTGAATTTTTAACCAGTACTAGATAAACATAAAAATTCATTTAAATTTTACACACTAACTACCTCTAAGAAAGTATTTATTGTTTAAATATTGCAATTTTCGCCAATACTTTTGTAATGTTTTATTGCTTACGAGTAAGAGGTGCATTATCGACAACAGACAGACAGTGTAAGGACAGACACGATTTTGTAATGGTTCTTGGTTTTGTCTATAAACCCAAAAATTGTGAAAGTAATCAGGTGTAAGTGTGTAAATAAACATTAATAAAAATAGTGTAATTGTAGGTTACAAAATATTGTACTGAATTATTCTCATGAAAAAACATAATTAATTTGTTTATAGCGTTTATAAAAAAAAAAACAGTTGAATGAGCACACAGCGAAATCAAAACCCTGCAAAATCTGTTAATGCAATCTTCCATCCATGCGAGCATGCTTCATTTATTGGTCGGTATCAAAACTGTACAGAATTTTGTTAAAACTAAACATTTTACATCGGAATTTTACGTTCTACAAACTTAATTAGTACATTTTTAAAATGTTCTCACATGCTAAGAGATATTTACTCACAATCCTTAGTTTTATGATAGATTATGTCAACTTGAGTTATGTACGTTTATGTTTAGCCTGATAAAATTTTGAGCAGAAACTTAAATTAGTTTTGAAATATTATATCTATTGTTTATTTTTAATGCTAGCTCTCGTATCGGATTTTGTTTGTGATAAAGCAAAAAATACATTTTATTAGACCAGATTTTAAAAAATATGATCAGAACAATTGCAGCCGATTTTCAGAAAATCTGATTTTCAACAGTTTTTTTGGGAAAAAAATTAAATACAAGATAGTTGTTTTGAAAAATTCAAAAAATGCTCCAGATATTTGGTGGAAATAAACTTACATGCCAAATCTTATCAAACTCTGCAAATTTAGCCTCCAGTAAATAAACAATTAAAGAAACACAAACGCACGCACACACACACACACACACACACACACACAAACACACAAACACAAGCGAACAGACATTCAAGTAAAAACTTCTTTTTTGAACTAACGGGGACTTGAACAATGCCCTTTTATAATTTATTTTTTTGTCCTTACTAAGTGGGTGTTGCCCTATGGGTAACTTGACGTTCCAGTTTAGTCTGTGTCCTTCGTGAGTCTTACAACTTGCTTCGCTAGGTTTCTAACTTACGTAAGAGCTCCCGAAGGGCTCATGCATATCGCACTGCGGAAGTAGATGTTCTGCTATATCCAGTGTGCTGGTGACACAATCTGCAGCTTTGGTTTCTTTGAGTCAAGTCAACTGTGTTTAAATGCTTCTTGAATCCTGCTTAGGACGTCCTGTCACGGAACTCAAGTTTTTGCTCAGGTTTCTCTAGTCAGTGAGGAGACTTGCAATTGTTTGTGATTGTTCCGTTACAGTAGCTCATAAAGTTTTTCTTATGAGATTACTTTCCAGCGGACCAGGGTTAAGTCTTGTCAATACAATTTTTGAATTTTGTTGTGACGACGGTTTTACAATTCATTACGCAAGATCTGGACCGGTGTACAGGATTCTGACTTGTATTTCTGGCAGTTAGACTTTCATTTCCCTCGTAGCATCTGTGACTAGGCATCCATCTCACCTTTACCTGGTCAACAGCTTAATTAAAGCTATATGTCCTAGTACTTCTTATAAAAAGAAATTTAAAAAAATGTTTACTTCGAGTTATGGTGTTTTCCTTTTGGTGGGGCTACTTGTCAGAGACG
Organism: Callitettix versicolor; assembly: GCA_022606455.1. Lineage (NCBI taxonomy): Eukaryota > Metazoa > Arthropoda > Insecta > Hemiptera > Cercopidae > Callitettix > Callitettix versicolor. The sequence goes on from CM040190.1 coordinate 22,126,552, forward strand.
ACTATACACTGGTCAGGCTGCAGCGTTTACTTGCACAAAAACGTAGATTCGAGACTGCGGTTACTGCCGTAAGCTTTATGTTTTCCTTTAACGACGATTCTCTGTCTTCTTTAACTGCACAAAAATGGACGTTAAGCAAGATTTTTATATTTTGAAGTAAAAGCTATAGGCGAACCTAGCACATTTGTATGGGAAAAAATAGAAATTAGGATATCAGGCATAACTTGTAAACAAGTGTCACGATTATCCTTATACATATTATTGTTATTATTATTGAAGTGAATTTAAGTCTACCAGTAAGCAGAATATTTTTATTTTTATTACTGTCTTAGTGTTATAACTTCGGTACGTAAAACAAAGAGAGGTGAGTTCAAACCCCATTAATGATTTGAACTTTTTAAATTTACTATTGTTTTAAAATTTTTGTGAATTTAATTAAAAATTCCGCAATTTAAATACATATCCAACCCATCTAGCAAAAACGATTAAGTGCGTTTACAGTTAAATATATATTACCTTTTAAAATTGTACATAAATAGGTTCATTAATACATATTTGTATCATTAACGAACGCAGTTGTATTGCCCAGCCCATTCATTACAATTACAGTTGTTTATGTTGGAAAAGACTGATATTTATATTTGGGGAGACCGGGGACAGTTGTAACATTTTTTGGTTTTTATTGCTTTACATTTTTTGAGGCCATTTTAGTTGTATTTTAGAGTTATAGCACATCAAATAAATCTTTTTCTATGAAACTATGCTTTTAAATATGTCTCATTGATAACGATAATTGCCGATTTGCCATAGTTGTCGCCCTGCAGTGTATTACAATTGACCCCATTTCTGGGTCAGTTGTAACAGCTCCTGGAATTAGAAGTAACATACAAACGTACAATACAATATATATATATATATATATATATATATATATATATATATATATATATATATATATATATGTATGTATGTATATATATATATATATATATATATATATATATATATATATATATATATATATATTGGAAATTTAATAGTGTTCAATCAACAAAAGGTATTTAATGTTATTCTGAAAGACAATAGTGGCAAATATAAAACTCTTCTTTTTTGGTGCATTTTAAATGAGCCTACATTTTACATGAAGTGCATTGGATCTACTGTTCTGGATGAACACTGGATGAAGTGTTCTCTTGAATCACTGTTTTTAAAAGAGTCCAACAAATGAGGCAAAATGTTTCATCTTCATCGTCTTCCTCATCATAGTCTTCATTCTCCATTTAAAAATGTTTTTCTTCTTTTATGTCATCTGTTACTCCGTTCCAGTTTGTTTAAAAAGTACACGTTTTGATTTATTTTTTTAACTTTTACTTTTTTTATTTTAGCACATAATAAAGCTAACTTTTCTGGAGTGTCAGTCAAAGTGGTATTTTTTCTTTCTTCCTTCCCTTGTTTTTTTTTAATATCCGTTACTACTTTCTGGTGCCTTTGGCAGAGGCCGCACAATTTATAGGGAAAAATGGACTGTTGATGAACCATCAAACCTTGGGAGTAGTCATACTTGTAGCGAAAACAAAAGTCCCAGATGGACCAGGAACAGCCAGAACATCTGCAGGTGTGGCGTTAACTTTAGACGTCCGATATTTGGTTTTAGGAAGAGGATTATTCAGAATATCTGCAGAGTTGTTTTCGAGTGGTTCTCTGCTTGTAACTGATTCAGGAGCAAACTCGCTGACATTAAAAATATTTCTATTGCAAGGCCAAAGTCCTGACATAATATTTGTAGTTGTAGATGCTACTGTCCTCTTCTCTTCAAGGACGGCTTGACCAGCTTCTTTCATTGTGGCAATAGGTGTGCTCGCTCAGGTGGTCTTGGCATTCTGAAGCAATAATTGGGTATTAACACCTTAATCACAATAAATAATTACAAACATTTTATTCCAACTAGTAGTTCTGTGAAATCTAGACCTTACTCAGTCCCCGTTATTTTGGAAATTTAAAGTAATATTTTTACATGTACTTTGTACCATGCTCAAAAAATAAATAATACCACAGGGGTTTTAAGTTGACCTCTTAAAACAATAAACAGACAAACCAAATGTAAAAACAATTATGGTTTAGTATTTCTGGGTCAGTTATTAACATGTTACAATTGACCCCGAAGACAACGGTACAACCGACCCCAATGGACATCCATACATATACAACTATATTTTACCATCTCATACAACAGTTAAAGAAATTCTAAATAGATCAAATTGTAGTCTAACAATTAAGCTATAGTATGATAGTAACGAAACTGTCATAACGTACTTTATCTAATTAAAAAAACTAACAGACATGAAAATTTACTCATCTGCTACAAAAACAGTAACACTGTAATGGCTTCCAAGACTGCTGCTCTAGCCTGCCGTTTGGTTCATCACTGCAAGCCCTACCAATGACGATACTTATGCTAACGGCTATTAGTTCTTTGAACGCACATATAATTGGCAATAGACGATGTTACAATTGACCCGTGTTACTTTTGTCCACGGTGTCCCTATATATGTCCATTTTCCGTAATATCAGTTGTGTTTCATTTCAGGTTTAGCAGTAAGATCAGTAATACAGTCACATCAGTAAATTATTCCGTAGAAGTATTATTAGCCCTTCACAAGTATCGAAACTAAAAAAGAGAAATTTTAATGATATATTCGGATCCCGCTGGAAATTTTATATTTTTTTGATATCCTACATGATCTGTTCAGATTTAAACTAACTCCTAAACATAACGACCCTATCAAAGCCCCAAATTAAAGCAAAATGTACAATTCAAGTGCCATTTTCGGATAGTAATATAAAATACCCTATTCAGATTCTATTCAGATTCTAGTAAAAATCCCATTTACGGTGTTTTGTATTTAAGGTCTAAAAACCTTAGTATTCAATTTCAATCACGTATTCGGATTCATCGCAAAATTTTAAAAAATTTGTTTCCTTTTTCGAAATAACAGGTACTTAACTCCTTTGAAAATTTTCTGCCCCCGTATAATTTCCTCCTATCCCCTCCAGTTTTTGAGTAACAATGCAATCAATGGAAAACAATAAAGTTTTATTGATGTCAGTTTTGGTCTAGCGTTATAAATTTTACGTTGAATGAACCTTTCTTTCGTTATCGTGCTTACACAGACAGACCGACAGACGAAATTGTTGAAAAAGTTTAAAAATCGACCCTGAGCATTTTTTATTTTGAAGCATTTAAAAAGATTTTAGAATTTTGGCTAGTAAATCAATATACTCTTCTTCCTTGACTACGATAAATATAACAAATAAATACAAACAAACAATGAACATTGCTAACTTTAATATTTTAAGTCGTTCAGTTCCTACAATTTCTTATGTGCCATATACCGAATATCAAATACTGCTGCTTACATATACAGCAGTGAACAATAAAGGCAGTGAGAGAATAAAGGCTGAAATATTCCAGAGATTATTTGAAAAGCTTTCTGTGATTCTTTTCAATTTTGAAGCGATTAGAAATACAGACAACTTTTTCCTTTTTCAGTACAGGAACGAAAAAGCAAAATATAGTCAGAGATACGTATTCAGAAACAGATTCGTCGATGAATCGATTTGCAGAACAGCGAAGAGAATAACAATCGAAAATAAAAGTTGGATGTGAGCAACGTTGGCTTTAACGTTACAAAAGATCCGTGAAACTTTGACGTGAAACAGAATATAAATAAGAGGAGCGTGCGTGCGTGGAAGCAGGATCCGTCGGGGGTATTGGAACTGGAGTGAGTCTTTGTTCAATAATATTAATGTTATACAGACTTTCTTGTATTCAATCTAAAGTTATACTTGGCCTAATAAAAGATATTTGTTTTCGTTTTTGTTAGGCCTACTGGTAATCCTGTTTACTGGCCTATTGTTTTGAAAAATGAATCTTTACACGAAATATGATGTACTAATAAAATGAGACAATTCTTGCACACACTTTGAAAATCGATAGCATTTGTCTAACACATTTTTTTATTTTGAGGCATTTTTAAAGATTTTAGAATTTTGGCTAGTAAAAGCAATTTACTCTTCGTACTTGACTGCGATAAGTATAATAATTAAACCAAAATAAACCAACAGTGAGTACTAATTACTTCAATTTTTAAGTCGCTCAGTCCCCACATTTTTTTGTATGTCATATACCGGCGAAAATATCAAATACTGTTACGAACATAACGTTGACATGCTCAAAGATAATTAAAAATAACTAATAACATCATTTTAAACGATTTTTGTAACACACAGGTATGGTTTGTCTGTTATAATAAAAAAGCAAAATTAATTCTGATTACCGTAAAATGTATACCTTTGTGCCTCAAACGTTATAGAAAATCTGATTTTACAATAGTAAACATCGTTAAATTTAAGATTAACATTTAAAATTTTCAAATTTTATTTTTAGTAAGCAAATTTTCTTCAGCCACCGTTCGATTTGAAAAAAAGGTGGCAGTCGCATGACTGTGCGAGAGAATATGCACCTCTCTCTCTCTCTCTCTCTCTCTCTCTCTCTCTCTCTCTCTCTCGTCTTACGTGAAAAATAAGGAAAAAACAACAACAACAACATTTCGTAAAATAATGTTTCCTGCAGCAGGCGTAATCGTCGACTCCTATCTTGTACACAGGTAGTCTGGCAAAATTCAATTTCATTTGTACGGTTCTGCAACGGCAATGGCAGAAGGAAAAACACTGGCAGATTTTGCACGCTAGCCCGTCTACTTGGCATTCGGGCGCAACGAAGCATTTCAGTTCGCAGCAGTATTGAGTTTTGTCTGTAAAAATAAAAAAAATCAACGTCATTCTCCGGTGCACACGCTGGCAACACTCACAGATGCACATGTTGGCAACATGCACTTTGCGGTCGACAGCTGCAGGCCTCCAGTTGCAGCCATGTCGTGGAGAAGGAAAGAAGCTCTTAAACAGTACAAGGCGGACATATTACAATCGTTTAATAGGTAAATCGAAGTTATTGTTCACTCTGTGTGTTTGATTTTTTTAAAAAAATATGCGTATGTGTATAAAAATGTTTTTTGTTTTTTTTTCAGGGCGATAGACGAAAAATTCAAAAGTATACGGCGTTTGGAGGATGTTGAAAGAATAAAGACTGATTTCGGATATAAAATCGAAATTCAAATGGTAGACGGCGTGCAAATACATCAGCACGACCTCCAACGGTTATGGCAACCTAAAATGTCCAACCGTCGTCGTCGTCGTCCTCGCCCTCGTCCACCAACACAGCCCCCGCCATCGCCACCACCACCACCACCACCACCACCACCACAGCCCCCGCAGACTGACCAGGACTTTGACATAACCCCGACCCTAGACATCCTGGACACTGACATGCTGGACTCCCTATTACAATCGATATCCCCCGACATGACCCTTAATACCCCTCCCCCTCCACCTCCTTCTGCTCCTTGAATCCGAGGAGCAGCGTACAAATGGCCCTTTTCAGGGCCCGCATAAACATATTCATGATTGTCCTCTGTGTTTGTACACGGGGTTGGAACCGTCGTACGAGGTGGTGAAGCCGCCGTCGTAGCCCACATTACAATCCGGTGTTAAGCAGAAGGCTTAACCCCTTGAGGAAGTAGCCCCAAACCATCGCTACTCCCGGTGACTACCACTCCATGACAAAATTGTAGTCTCCCAAAAAAAAATTTTTTGCTTTATATTTTTAATTTTTTGTATTTTTAATTTTTAGGATATTACAATAAAAGATTACACCGTCAGCGTAGCGTACGCGCATGCGCGCAAGGGAGAATCAACTCCACACCAGTCACACACAAAAGCCAGGTTTACGGGAGAATTAACTCCGCGCCAGTGACCTCCAAACACACACACACACAACCCCGGTTTACGGGAGTATTAACTTCGCGCCAGTGAACTCCAAACACACACACAACCAAGGTTTACGGGAGAATTAACTTCGCGCCAGTGACCGCCACACAAAAATCTCTTTGGTTTACGGGAGAATTAACTCCACGCCAGTGACCTCCACACACACACACACACACACACACACACACGTCTATTAGGTTTACGTGAGAATTAACTCCGCGCCAGTGACCTCCTAGACATAAGCGCGCGCTCGCGTACACTAAGCATCGAGTAAATCGTAATAATGTTTCGCGCTCTGCAGAGCGCACTTACTACTATCGCTATTATGACGGGGTAATATGCATTTGAAATATGTACATTTGACGTTATTATCCAACGTTTCGGGTAATTCCAAAACGTTCGGATGGTAACGGCGTAAAAATTGCGTTTTTTCCGCACCTTTAGTGTACAACGTGGAAAAAGGTCTGAACATCTCGCGTACCACGTTCTCGTCGAACTGTATATCGCCGTCCGCCCACTCTATACAGTGAAAATATTCGCGTAACCAAAGAGCGATTTTCTTACTCTTTTCGTTCAGCGTGTGAAAACCGTAAGGCGATTTGAAAATCGTAACCGCGTACGAGAAACGGCTGACAACGGCCAATTCTTTCACTATATACTCGCCGCAATTGTCTACGTACGCGTGAAATTCAACTACCGCTAGCCGATTCTGCTGCTGCTGCTGCTGCTGCAGCATGTTTTTTGAATAAGACCACTTCGTCGTACAAACGGTCCGCTTCGGGCAGACTACTGGATACGGGTTCGTCGCCGCCTGCCAGACACTCGATGATGTACGCGATCAAATCTTTTTCGTTATAAAATAATTCTTTGATACGACGCGTCACCAGAGGCACACTGTCGGCGAACAATTTCCACTCGTCGGCGGTCAACGAAACGGTATGCGGACCGCTACCGACGCCGACGCCGCTGTACAACTGAACGTATCTCTTACCGAACACTTTCCGGACAATCACGTGACCTTGACTGAATTTAAATTTTGTCGAAGCGGTTGAAGCAGCAGCAGCAGCCGCGGCTGCCGACGTTATATTCGTCAGTTCGTTCAGCAATTCGTTGAACGTGAAATAGGTGAAGAAAACGAATTTATTTTTACCCGACTGCACCAAAACGCCCAGCTCGTGTGCGGCGTGCTGGAAAAGACCGGTCACGATAAATTTACTGCAATCGCTGTTTAAAAAATTCACCGTTTTCAAATAAATACCTAAAGGCAAGTTTGGCGGCACCGTACGTCTTGTAGACTGCTGGCGATCCACGTCCATACGCTCCGGCTCCATGACTCGCACTGAGCGCTGTAACACTCATCTCGCACCTACCTCACTTCTCCCCACTCCTCCTCCTCATCCCCACCAGCCTAAAAACCCGCTATATTTTTAATGGCGCCTGTGAGTAGGGAATAGCTCATGTGCTTATCGTAAAAGATAACGCAATAGGCCGTCGTATTGGCGGGAAAATTATCTGAAGCTTCGATTTCCAGTTTCACGTCGACAGGTCCCGACCTGAACGAATCTTTGTGCTTGGAACAATCGATTACGAAAATCGGTGTTTTCTCTTTGAACGTTTGCAAATCGACACAAGGGGACGGTTCGCGACCGTAATAGTACTGTTGGAAATCGCAGAATTTGTGGTACGCTAGCGCCGCACTACCGCGTACGCGTTCGTAAGGGTGAAAATCCGAATTCAGATGAACGCGTACGTCCGTGATGTTGCAATAATCGAACGCGGACGCGTCTTTAGCGATCTGATTGGACCTATCCGTTTGAAAGACTAACGCTATGATCTGGGGCATCTGGTCTATAGTGGCCGCCTTGAGGACCCACGATTCGTGTTTCACGGCCGGCCACCACGGTCGTACTATAACGTCCCACCCGCGATACGCAATGTGCGCCGTGATGTTGTTTTGAATCTTTCGCAACGTGTCCACCTCGTGTTTCCCGTCCACGGTAATGTGATGCAACAACCACGTGATACCGGTAATCACGAGGTCAACGGACGTCGCTCCGTCTTCGCTGTAAACGGCGTTCAAATCGGTAGCCGATCGTAAGAGTACCAGTTCCTGTTTCACGTTGACCACTATCCGCCGGTAATCCTCGAAAATCCCATCAACATTTTCAACGGTACGAGTACGGAAAATTCACCGCTTCTAGCATCGGGGACACGTACCTACCGGGACCCACCCAACCGGCATTTTTGAGGTTATTCACCCTATACTCGGGCGTGGACAGTAAGTTTTTCACCGTACTCACGATACCCAATTGACGCGTACCGTCCACTTCGTTGCCGGCAATCTCGTATCTGATATTGTCGAATAGAAACGCCACGCCGTTGTTCACAAAGTCCACTTTAGCCTTGGCACCGTTTTCCTTTTTTCCCGTCAACGTACCCGTAATATAAAGCATACTCTCGTGCGGTAACGTCATGACGTCCTGTTGGTTAACCGGTATGCGGATCTCATCGTTATTGCGGAACGTGGACGACGCGTACGGTTTGTGGTAATGATATTCTTTACCGGTGATCGTATTATCGTACACCGGTTGTCTTTCGAGCGCCAGCATATCCATTATTTCGGAACAATTTTAAAGCCGAGAGAGCGTAGAAAACGTATATTCCTAGGTGTTAACACTCTCGTGTTTGTCCGCGGACTAACGTCGTATCTATACGTATCCCGGTTAAATACAAGACCCATTCCGCCTCGTCTTACCGACGTCTTCTCAAATGCAATCTGATCGAAATAGTTTCGTTCCGGAAATCCACGAGATCGCCGTTCTGATCTTTCAGGCTGACGGTAAGGTTGTGAATCGATTTCACGTTGACCGGTAAATATATTACCGTTCGTGGGATCTCGATAATCTTATAGCCGGGCGGTACGCGGGGATAAAATTCGTGTATAACGTGACTCTCTACGCCGTTTTGAAACGAACCCGACGCCACGTTACATTCGATTTGTATTACACTGACCTTGATGATGTCCACCGGCAGGTCGGAAACGTGCACATAACCGGGTCGTAGAACTTTCCTTTCGAAACCGAGTAACGTGCCGATCGAACGTTCGCCGCTGAAATCTACCGTTTCCGAACAAAATATCTCCGCCTTTAACGTGTTATTGTTTGGTTTCAAAGAGAAAACGATATTCGAATCTAGTTTCGATTTAATGTACTTTTCAATGTCGTCGATTTCGTACGAACCCGTAGGCAATTTTACGTCTACCGTTTTAGACGAAACGGTTGTATCGTCGACGTCAGTAGTAGTAGTAGTAATTAAACGAGCGGCTCTTGTATTTTCCGTGTCTTTGTCGGCAGCAGCAGCACCAGCAGTAGCGGGTGATGAAAGTTTTCTTTTCTTTTCTTCTTCTTCTTCTCCTTCTTTTTCATTTACAGTAACATATTCCAAATTTTTCAAAAAGAACAGAGATCGTTTATCGCGACCGTCGCCACTCGTACTAGTCGTCGTCGTCGTAAACAATCGAAATTCGTTATTAACGCCGTCTTTGATATTCGGAATAGAATTGTACGTAGCCAAATCGACCAGACCGATTTCCCATTGGCCGCCGCCGCCGCCACCGTCGGAGACGTCGATCGGCGGGAAAAAATCGCAAGAAAGTTCGGAACTGTTTCCGTTCAAACATATGGACATGACGGTGTCGTGAGAAACTTTAGACACAGATGACCGCAAACGACTGAATCGAAAAGCTGGTATCTCGTATAATTATAACGAATATCGGCTGCTGGACCGAAATACGCGATCAACTCTTTCGGCGGTCTCAGATTACCGAAACTATCGAAATACTCGACCGCATCGTCTTTCTTTTTATAACATACCCAGTGAGTACCGTCGCCCGTCACGCTGTCCAAATTCACGATAGCCGATTCGTTTCGCCACGGTTTACCGTGCGGTAACGTGTCGCGCATGAAAACACCGCGGAACGCTGCACGCCCAAACGTTTCGCGTACTTTTCCAACTCCAAATTCGTCAACGGTCTGATGGGTATCGAATCGATCAATACGTTGTTGTTTTTTTTTTTTCCTAGTCGTCCTACGACGCTTTCTGCAACCACTGCCACCGCCTACCTTCTTCTTGTACGGTCCGAGATAAAGACCTTTTCCCCTTAAACCGGAAATGAGTTGAGTAATAGTGCGCCGTTTTTTAGCCGCCGACCTCTTCTTCCTCTTTCTCTCGCCACCCCCTAATTTCGCTTTCGCTTTCATCGCGGCCGCTACCGCTAGCGCCGTCGCTCGTTCCGCTAGAGAAGCGTCACTCGCTTTGACACGGTTCCAGCCTTTTCCGGCCAGACGATTATCAGCCTCGCTACGATTTTTTGAATCGCTGTACCGGCTGTATGCGATATCGTGTTCTTTGCACGCCTCGTCCAAAGGATTTATACCCTTATCGCCGCGAGCTAATCTCTTCTTCAATTTAGTTCCCGGACCGCAGTAGTTGTACGTAGGTATATGTAGTTCGACGGGCAGTAAATCGACCGCTTTGTTTATAGCGGACGGTAGTAAATCGACAGCTGACGAAATCAATCCACGGCCTTTCCTAATCGCTCTCCGTTTACGACTGATACGTGTTGCCTGCTTACCGACCATTTTAACACTAAACACAAATTACTACGACTAGCTCTTTAAGTAAATGATGAAGAAGAAAATTTCGATTAATATTTATTCTTCCCACACTTGGCGCCAATGGGATAAAAGATTCTGTTTAGGGTCATCGTGACTGTACCGTTTCCTTATTTCCTTAGCCAAAGAGATTAGTTCTTTGTGAATATTACTCATCATACCAATCATTGCTTTATCAATCGCTATTTCTACAGCCTCGGTCATCTGATTGTACGTGACAGCGTCGTTATCGCTCGACCCTTTGCCCATGTTCCTGATAGGCTTATATTCAGCATCAAAGTAACCCTTAACTCCGCCGCCGTTTAATGTGTTAAAGGCAACCCACATTTTAATGTTTTCCTCTTGTTTGTGTAATTGCTCGACATTGACAGCGTCAATAGGCTCCACACCTGCAGGTACGTTTGTGATTCTTTTACTATTAGCGTTGAACACATCACCGGTCGGCAGTCGAGTGAGAAAGAGCGTATTTTGCATTAGAAAATTTAAATTGACAGCGTCTTTAGCAAGTACAGGTTCCGCTACGTGACCGAGACGCTTATTCTGTAGATGCCAGCTGTTACCGCTTGTAACGCTTATTACGCGATTATCCACGTACGATTTTGTAACGGCATCATTTTTAGCTGTGGGCGTTTTAACGTTACCGATAACCGATCCGCCGGCGTCAAATTTTCCCCCACCACCGTCTTTCACGAGCATATTTTCTTTCGCATACCGGATGTTGACGGCATCTCCATCCAATTGTGGCGGACCTACATTACGTAATCGAAAATTTTCAAACGAATAACTGTCGACCAGTTTAATGGGGATTAAAGATTCCAAGTACTCTTTGGTCACGGCGTCGTCTGCAGCTGTCGGATTAGCTAGACCGCCGAGAGGATTATTTTTCGCGTGATATTTTGCAATCACCGAGTCGAATGTAAAACAACGTTTCTTCATCGTACCCCTATTTACGGCAACTTCGTCGTCATCGTCGTCGTCGTCGGGCGTGTAGACATTACGTAACGCTTTGTGTTTTAAATCGTAATCTCCGTCCTGAGTAAGAGCGAATCCGATCCCGGGTGGTCCTCGGCGTTCCGAATTTCTGCTGCCGTCGCCGCCGCCGCTATAACGTCCAAACTTGTCGACACTCATCGTATCACTGCTCGTATTTTTCTATTTCCCGAACCTTTTATCAGTCCCGCCTCTTTGAGTTCTTCTATAATGGACGCTATCTCGTTGGCGTGACCCGTATGACCGGCGTCGTACGACATGAGCAAAAGCTTTAATCTATCGCACAATTCGTTCGGATCGTCCCAGTACGCGTAACCTCGACCTTGTTTAACACGACTCGTCGTCGTCTTCGTCTTCTTCTTATTTTGTTTTGCCGGCGGAAACAGGTATCGTATAACACGTTTGTATTTAACCGAAGTGTGGTTGCGGTTGACCGGCGCGTAGGACTTGTATTTCTGGAGGTGAGCGTTTGTTTGTATACAGATATTTTTGTACGCGGCGGCGTCTTCGGTCGTGTACTCGACGGGATCCCTCATGAATAGTATTTCGTATAGGCCCGGTGTACCTTTGTAGGTTGCGTCATCGATAACAATGTCACCGTCGTCGTTGAACTGTATCGTTTTCGAACCGACCATTATCGAGTCTTCTTCTATTCGCGGTCCGTACAGATTATCGATTTTTTTTTCCTCGCCGTATCGGTAATCATTTTCAACATGTATTTACGTACTACAGGGTGGTTAAACGTCTTGTTTATCCATTCTATCGATTCGTCACGTCCTTGCGGTGTCGACACATAACTAGCTACATTTTGCTGCTGCTGATGCTGCGGAGACACTTTCGGAAGAGCAGCAGCAGGAGATAAAGAAGTAGATCCTGATGATGATGTTTCCGCAATGACTGGCGTATCTAGAAAGCTTGGATATGATGATGATGTTTTTCTTTTCGGTGTCGACACTGCCGACATCATGGAACGGTCTTCTTCTTCTTCTTCTTCTTCTTCTTCTTCTTCTTCCTCTTGTTTTTCAGTTTTCGTCATAACGGGTAGTAGCGTCTGCGAGGCGTCTTGTATTTTCGTCAACTCTTTGATGATGGGTTTGTACTGTCTTGTCAATTGTACGTCCATATCGGCATCGCCGAATTTCATCTGCATATATTTCCGCTTCAAGGCGTCTTTCAACCGATCGATTTCGAGCGTAGCAAGATCACCGGTTAACGTCATATCGTCGAATGAACAGCTGTACCGGTATGTAGCGTTATTTATATATGTTGTTGTTCAGGGCAATTCCAGCGATCTAAAGAAAAGTGGATACTTTTTCGCGGACAACAGATATTGTATAACGTCACCGGCTGACGCGTACAAAAACTTTTTACCCTCCCAACGCAACCCTCTCAGATAACCGTACATATTGTTATCGAAAAAAGGGATCCGCATAGTTTTACGCGCGTCCGTGAAAACAAAGGTGCGTTTCACGTTGTCACGCCACTCCGGTATTTCGGCTACCAATAGGTGATCGTCTCGCGGCGTATCCTGCATGTACTCTTTCAGCCGAACTAGAGGACGAATCGAAGATGATGATGAAGCTAAAAGATACGAATTCAATAAGAGGAATTCGTCTAAATTCGCACCCGTATAATTACGCCATGTTTCCAATTGTCGCGAGTCGACGACCTTGTAACGGTGACCGTCAAAAGAGAGACCAAAGTGTCGGCACTGTTCGACGACGCTCGGCAGGGCGACTTTAAGAAATTCTACCGTAAACATACCTTGCGCTTTGTTGTTCACCGCCTCGAATGCTCTGCCCCGTGTATTGTGAGGCAAAAAAAGCGGCGGCACGGGACCGTATTTTACGTTATAGCTCACGTCAATCATACATCTCGAACTTGTAATCAGTCTGTAGGCTTCCACGGGTTCGCGTATGGGTATACTTCTTTCTGTAATTACCACACACCTGGACGCGTTCGGGAATAAACAGCCGTACTGCAACATGTCCAAATAGACTTGAGTGTACTCGAGGTTCCCGTGACCGGGGGTGACTGTACGGTTAAAAAGATCCGGAAACGGTCTGAAACGCGAGAGTAGATTTTGAGGGTATCGTACTGTACCGTTGAGCATGTGTTCGTTGTAGATCACCAGTTCGAACGGGACTCCGCGTTTTTCACTCTCGCACAGAAATTTCATCCAAATATCCCTGTTGTAGATGCGCGAAGCGCTAGCGATCATCAGAATTACGACAGGCGGAACGGTCTTACTGTAGCCACCGCGTCTTTTATGGCGCCAACAACGTCTGTTGAATACGTCACCGTGTTTTCCCGATCTACTGCAGTAATTGCCGCAATACCGTTTCCTATCCGCGTAATACCACGCGCACAGGTTCGATTTCGGTGGCTGTCGCCGCGGACGTGTAGAAGAAGCGTTCTTATACGCGGCTATATCGTTGTACGTGTATATTCTCATTGCAGGTCTTTGAAGAAACGATCGAATCCTATCCTGTACCGGCCCTCTTCTATCTCGCTGTCTTTGTCTATCACCAAGAACCCGTGTTTCTCTTTCCACGCTGCCGCGCAGATATCTTTTAAAAACACCGAACGTAACGTCCGTGTTCACGTGATCGTTGTAAATGTGTCTCAAATTGAGTTCGTCCTGTTTAAATACTACCAGCAAGTTGGCATTGTCGCGCACCAGCTGCTTCGGAATCCTACTATACGTTTGGCCTAGATAAAATGAGTCTATATTATTGTGACGCCCCATTGTGAAATATTTGCGTATATTATCGTGTCTCTCGCACGCTATATCGTCGAATATCATTACGGAATTCGGTTCGGCCTCGCTGGGGTCGATGACACTTTCGTTTTCTGTACACGGGAAATAACCTATACCAGTGTCCTCGGTGAAAACCGTTTCCAATAGTTTGTATTTCGGCTGGTGCAGAGATTTCGAAAATACGTAAACGTTCGCGAATCTCAAACCGTTCGTGTCGAAAAGTAAATTGAACACGACGTTAGTTTTACCGCAATTGGAAGGACCGCATACGATACAACGAATAGTGTCGGGCAAAAGCGAGCTATGACGTTTACTCTTGCCGCCGCCGCCGCCGCCGCCTGCAAAAACGTCGAAGTTTGATATTTGCAATTTTTCACGCGACGTCTCGATACGCATTATCGTTCGATACTGAGCCGCTCGTGTGCGCGCGTGTCTAATAAATAGTAGGCTTTGTCCGAATGTAAAAATGTGGCCGCGTGTGGGGACATAGGAAACGGATATCCTGTTTCAAGCGATTAGTTTGCGCTTATCGATCCACGAGTTGTGCGACTTGTCAAAGCCTAACCACTTTACCAGAACTTTGTTCCCTTTCGATCGCAATACTTTTTCCACGAGGTAAACATCGCCCACATTGGTTTAACTTAATTCTTCGGCGTAAAACCCGCCTTTCAGAATCTCGCCTTTCGAGTCTTGTAAAATGTACGTGGTAGGTGCGGTCGGGACTACGGCGTAAATAGAAAAAACCTCGTTCGTCCAGTTCGGTAGGTAGCCTTTAGCAAAAGTCTTCTTATACTTGAAAATCCTTACTTTATCGTCCACGTTAAATTTAGATCTTTTTTCCACCTTGACACCACCAACACCACAACCACCGCTCTGACCATTTACTTTCTTCAAAAGCCGGTTTTCGTGTTTCTGCGTCACTCCGCTCGGTTTCATACCGATGGTGCTGTGCACAGTATTATTGTAAGATCGAACTATCGATTGTAATAAACCTATCCATTCGTAACTACCGCGAGCAGTAAATTCGCGCCACATTTTTAAAAAAGTACGGTTAAGCCTTTCGACTATAGACGCTTTCTTCTCCGTATACGTGGTGTAATGGTTTATGCCGTATTTTTTCATAAGTTTTCCCACGTGGGCATTGAACCACTCTTTACCCTGATCGGTCTGAAAATGACGCATTGGGTGTTTTTCGAGAATCGGTTCCAGAGCGGCCGCCACTTCGGCGCCAGATTTCGATTTTAGAGGAAGGGCAAAAGCTAATTTTGACAGACAGTTTATCATTGTCAGTACATATTTGTAACCGTTATTCATTTTGGCATACGGTATCATTTCCACTAAATCGGCTTGGTAGAGATCGTTTAACCCTTTCAAATTTACGCGACGTGTATTGAAGTTCCTTCTTGCCGGTTTGTGGAGCTCTTTAGCAATTGCTCGCCTCACGTTCATTCTGAAAATGAGGAAAATAACAATTGTGAATCCTAGATATATGTATGTAAGTAAGTTGAAAATTAAAAAAAAAAAAGAAAAATTGTTTGCTCGATAGGAAGACTCTTACGTCTTGGGCTATATGATGAGGGTTCGATCACTTTCCATAGCTACCCATGAGGTACGGTCGGAACATCGTTTGTTTTTTGTTTGCCGAGAGCATCCCCAAACGACTGGAAGTACATTTCCTGTCGAACAGGCATACACCTCTCGGGGGTAGTTATACTACACCAGAAGAGCAATTTACAGTGTAACCAAACAACAACAACAACAACACATTCAACCTTGTGGACTGTTAAGTCACGACAGAGCACATTCAACCTTGTGGACTTTTACATCACGACAGAGGGTACACACACACACACACACACACACATTCGCACTGTTGAAAAGGTCAGACTGTAAAGAATTCAAGGTAGACTGTAAGGTCATTTTTTTTCTGTATAAAATATTTAATTAGTCATCCTGATTATTCTCGTCTCTCTGTTCAAGGCAAGTTACTTTATTAAAGCCGTAAGGTAAGGAATTGTATTCACCATCTCTCTTTCTCTTATCCCCTGTAATTCTGAAAGTTTTCGTTTCGCTCACAGTTACTACTTCGCGATCTTTTGTTCTTCTTATACGCATGTCGGTAATCATGAGCGGATCACTATCACCGTTTAATACCATACGTTTCAGAGATTCAAAATTCATCACACCGGAAGTGCGGAGATTCAGTGTTAGGCCTTTCACTTTGGTTACGGTCGCTGCATGTTCGCCAGTACTAGTCACAACTTTGTATCCGTAAGTTTTCGGGCCACCGGACACAAATTCCGAAATATACGAACCCGCCCCATACTCTGTAAGTTCGTCGGTCATCTGTCCGAGATAGTCGCCTGTCTCTACTTTGTTCATACCTTCTTTGTGTACGTATATGACGCTGTCAGTGTCTGCGTACAAAACCTGTGTGCCAAGGGTGTCAAGGTAACTGTATAGTTTCAGTCTAGCTTGAGCTGTAGTGAAAGCGGCAAGCACAACATTAACAGTAGGGAGTACCTCGCAGGTGTCATCCGAGTATTGCCAATTAACTATAACAACGTTTTCGTTAACTTCTTGAATGTTGTTTACGTCTAGGTAAGGGGAAACCAACATTTTGTACAATTCCGAAGGCTGTCGTACAATGGATGTCTTTGGCTGGTTTTCCCTCTGTCCGAATTTACCCCATGACGAGTTCAACATTAATTTAGCTAACGATCTTAGACCTTCGTTTTTACCGATTTTCTTTCGATCGAGTTTGATATTTTCATGTGTGTAATAGTCTTCTACGTACTTTAATCTGTCCTCGTCCGTTTTACACCAATCCGGATAACCTGAAGACTCTTGTTTTATCTTAAGAAAAGTGTTTATGAAATCTGTAAATAAACCGTTTTTCTTAACAAAAGAAGCTGTCTCGTATTCCCACAACTCGTGCATTTCAATGATAACGTAACCCTTATCTACAGCCATTCTAATTTCGTCCATACTCCATGTTCCTGTCAACGCCCGCTCGTCAACAGTGTGTGTGCATTCACCGGTCATTAAATTTTTACCACAAGTACGACCAAGTACAAACATTAATTTATGATTCATCTTTGCCGGTAAGACGGGATGGTACAAATCGCGAGGAGGGAGTATAGTGAATTTGAGGAGTCCGTCAACAGTCATGCCTTGCTTCCTACATTCCTCTTCTCCTATATGAATTTTCGGGTGCCCGATCGGATACTTGCCGTACTTGCAAACCCACGGATATAGCGAACATACGTCCACATAATAAATGGATTCGCCTTCTTTATACTTTGCGTATGATTTGCAGTTACCGGTTCGGCCGCCGTAAAACGCGTCACGAGGGTCAAGTGGCGTTTTGCGTAATATGGGGTGTGTGTCGAGATAAGCCATCTGTTCTTTGTTTTGTTTTTTCATCCTAATGAAATCGCATTCCCACATTTCTATCACCTGTCCTAGAGTGGAAAGTTTAGCCACCTTGGTTCTGGTTCTAGCCATCCTAGAATTATGCGTATCTGATGGGTCGTCTTTTAGAGGTTCATCGCGACCGTGCGGAAAACATTTGGGACACCCGTGCCAATAGCAACCGTGAAATTCAAAAATCATTCCGTCACACACCCCGTCGACTTTTAGTCCACCGATTTTAATTTCACGACATTTCCCTGCATGCTCTATTCTGAGCCCTCTTTGATCTTCTTCCCAAATCAGCCACTTTAGCGCGATTTCCGATTGAAGATCGACTTTGCGATAACCGGTTTTCGGGACAATCCCTATAGTGTTCGGTTTAAGAAAATTACGTCGAAACGCTAAATTGCACGCGCTGGCAATAGTCACGGCTTCTAAAAACGGGTCTACGTTACATTCTTGCAGGAAATACGATCTGAATTTGATACAAGCCTGTGCAAGGATATCAACATCCGAGTAGCAGTAATCGAAAATTTCAATTTTAAAATCGAACACGTACCCGTTACGGACCTGTTCGTCATGCCACTTTATAAATTCCTTATTGGTTTTGTCAAACATGGAGTCAGGGCAGTAGTATTCTTTTGCAGGTATAGGTCCTACGTAATTTTCATTAGCAACCGTATTGAAGAGGTAAGGAAAGTATCCTTTCTTCTTTTCAGGTGGTAGACCGAACGCTTTAGGGAGTTTCGACAAAGCCATCGGCATATAATTCAAGGAATCGATAAATTTCACATTATCGATCTCCATGAGGATGACCTTCGTACCTCGCATAATTAAAGACGGCGTGAACTGGGTTTTTTCCATCACGTACTTGAGCAAAAATTGAAAATCGTAGCCTTGCCCGTTATGAGCTATGACGACGACCTTTTTAAACTTCTTACGAACATCCATAACGTACGACATGAAACCATTTACGGGGTCCTCTGAGAAGACGTGGGTGCGGTCGATGCAATTCTGACACGCGTTGCCGTTAATACAAAGCCAACAGTACTGTTGGGCAACACATAAGTTTACACGATGCACGTGATCTGTGTCAAGCACTTCGTCTTGACGCGTTTCTAGGTCAAAGAAGATAAAAAGAAACTCTTTAGATAGCGGCTTCCTGTGATCTACTTTCATGTAGCACTGATGTTTAGGCGATGTGTATTCTTTGCAAACCTTACAATAAGTTTCACCACACACGTGTTCGTTACACCTCTGATTTTTAAAAACTAGTTTTTCACAACCCAAACACTTACGTATAGATTTGCAAATATTCTTTAGGTGAGCGACAAAACAGCCTTTAGTCATAAACTGTCTGTTGCAATCACCGCAATATACTCCCTCATTTTCCATGATACACGGTGGTGTGCGTTTGCAAGAATAACACGTAGCAGAGCATCTGTGATCGGAGCGATGATCGAAAGGAGAGTGACATATTTCGCAAAAATAACCGCAGGAAAAAGCGGACGTGAGACTGGTAATTACATTAAAATGACCGTTGTTAAAGAGCAGGTTGAGTCTGTAACGTGGGTTCTGTACATCGCCTTCGAAATAAATATCGCGACCTTTATTCCCGTAACTGAACACGGTGATTTTATGCAAGGGTAAGTGATTTTGAAATTGCTGTATCTCCAATATACCTGCCCCTTCATCGGGGATCTGTACACCTGCTGCGGACATAAGCTGACGTGCTCTGTTTGTCTGACGTTAGCCTTTGTTTGAACGTATAAGAACATACTCTTTGTCTTTCTCGGCGTGAGCAATAGCTACCACAAGTGAACAAGGAAGGCACAAGGAATCATTGTTTTTAATGACAACAATACCCCTCCTTGCACGACACTCTTCTTCGAAATTATTATAAAGTCCCGGTCTAACACGACCGCGGCCTAAGGGTACTCTTACTTTCGTACATTCTACTTTAAATGTATCGCACGATGTACACGCCTCGTTGTTACTTTGAATAATACCGCCGAAAATGTTCCACAAAATGTCGGAAGACACTTCCGATGCCGGTCTGAAAGCTAAATAATCCGGATCGCGATTTTTGAAATTCAGACTCCTCAAGGTAAACCCTAAATAGTCTCCGTCAGTGCATCCGTTAGTCATAGTCTCTATAAGTTCGTCAAGTCCTTGTCTGACCCAAACTAATTCCTCCACATTTTCCGGTGGCGAATTGAATTTAAAAATCACTTTAGTTCCGTAAAGACGGAATTTCTTAACATACGTTTCCGTTGTTGACACAATGTAGGCTGACAACATATTTTCTCAATTTATTCCTCAATGACGCAGACACACAAACACACACACTTTCACAAAGAGAGAGAGAGAGAGAGAGAGAGAGAGAGATCGTAAAATACAATATCTTCTACTATAAATCAATGAAAACAAACCAAGAGACAGATATTGAAGACAGAGAAAAATATGATAACTTACCAATCAAATAACCAAAATGAAAATTACATTTACATTTCACTCGCTATTTATAGGATCTCTCTCCCCACTTTTTTCCAGGTGTCAAGATTAAATCGACTAAATATTGCCCGTGGCATGAATTCTCGCATGTCACGCTCGAGAACCAGCAGCCAAGGCCTATCTTAATCAAGGTCGCGCCACATGGCTTGAAGTCTCGCATATAACGCCCGACAACCAGCCGCCTATGCTTACTTTACACAAAGTCGCGCCAGCATGATTTTTCACACACAGCTAATGTTTGACATTTAAGCCTTTCAACCAGGTTCAATGGCGCGACTATTGCGCCATTTGGCTTCTGCCCGTGGCATGAATTCTCGCATGTCACGCTCGAGAACCAGCAGCCTAGGCCTATCTTAATCAAGGTCGCGCCACATGGCTTGATGTCTCGCATATAACGCCCGACAACCAGCAGCCAATGCTTACTTTACACAAAGTCGCGCCAGCATGATTTTTCACACACAGCTAATGTTTGACATTTAAGCCTTTCAACCAGGTTCGCTGGCGCGACTATTGCGCCATTTGGCTTCTGACCGCAGTGTATAAAAGCTTAGCAACTCTGATACTGTACCATATCTGTTTTACTCATTAATATAGTACGTGTTCTGTAACGCGCTGTGTTCTCAGTAATTATGGATTCTCCTTCTTCTCTGATCGATTTTTTCAATTCCATTGTACCTAAAGACGTCGAGACAATTTCTATAAAAGATCTAATTATAGGAAGAAAATATCTTATTAAGGAGGCTTCGATCATCAAGCTATGACGTTTACTCTTGCCGCCGCCGCCGCCGCCGCCTGCAAAAACGTCGAAGTTTGATATTTGCAATTTTTCACGCGACGTCTCGATACGCATTATCGTTCGATACTGAGCCGCTCGTGTGCGCGCGTGTCTAATAAATAGTAGGCTTTGTCCGAATGTAAAAATGTGGCCGCGTGTGGGGACATAGGAAACGGATATCCTGTTTCAAGCGATTAGTTTGCGCTTATCGATCCACGAGTTGTGCGACTTGTCAAAGCCTAACCACTTTACCAGAACTTTGTTCCCTTTCGATCGCAATACTTTTTCCACGAGGTAAACATCGCCCACATTGGTTTAACTTAATTCTTCGGCGTAAAACCCGCCTTTCAGAATCTCGCCTTTCGAGTCTTGTAAAATGTACGTGGTAGGTGCGGTCGGGACTACGGCGTAAATAGAAAACACCTCGTTCATCCAGTTCGGTAGGTAGCCTTTAGCTAAGGTCTTCTTATACTTGGAAATCCTTACTTTATCGTCCACGTTGAATTTAGTCTTTTCCAAAGTGCCACCACCACCACCACCACCCTGACCGTTTACTTTTTTCAAAAGTTGGTTTTCGTGTTTTCGCGTCACAAGAACCGGTTTCATACCGATGGTGCTGTGCACGGTGTTATTGTAAGACCGAACTACCGATCTTAATAAATCTATCCATTCGTAACTGCCGCGAGCCGTAAATTCGCGCCACATTTTCGTTTTCAAAGTACGATTGAGCCGTTCGACTATAGACGCTTTCTTATCCGTATACGTGGTGTAATGGTTTATGCCGTATTTTTTCATCAGTTTACCCACGTGGGCGTTGAACCACTCTTTACCCTGATCGGTCTGAAAATGGCGCATGGGGTGTTTTTCGAGTATCGGTTCAAGAGCGGTCGCCACTTCGGCGCTCGTCTTTGTTTTCAACGGAACGGCTATAGCGAATTTCGACAGACAATTTATCATTGTCAGTATATATTTGTAACCGTTGTTACCCTTAGCGTACGGGATCATTTCCACCAAATCCGCCTGATATAAATCGTCCACACCCTTCAGCGTGACAAGACGTGTTTTGAAATTTCTTCGCGCCGGCTTATGCAGCTCATCGGCTATTTCACGTCTCACGTTCATACCGACTGACGACTGTCTATCTGAAACAAAAGATTTTATACTTTTTTATGGAGGGTGGCCCCAACCTTCGCCACCCTCGCGTGGTATCCATTCCAAAAAAAAATTCCTATTCCTCTGCTGATACCTCCGTTTTTTCTTTTTACCGTCTTTCTTATTGCACCAATACACCTTACGGGTAGTTACACCTCGTCAGAGGGACATTCACCCTTACGAGCGCGGTCACGCTTCGCCAGAGGGGACATTCACACAAACACTCATATGTTTACGAGAGAATTAACTCTTCGCCAGTGACCTTGCATTCAGCAATAAGAAAGAGGGTAAAAAATATTTTGAAAAAAAAGTGTTCTGTCTGTCTGTGCTTCTCTCTCTCTTACTCTAAACGTTGTTTTTTGCTACGGTGACCGTACGGTAGTGTATCGAAATCACCGCAGCGTTTTCTTTTCGCACCTGTCACCCGAAATATTTTCGATTCGTTCACCGTGATCACTTGATGATCTTTGGTGCGACGAATCCTTTTGTCTGTGACCGTAAGAGTTTCCGGTTGTTTATCGTCGTCGTCGTCGTCGGCATTGAGAACCATTCTCTTTAAAGACTCGAAATTTACTACGCCAGACGTGCTGAGATTCAATGTGAGTCCTTTGACCTTGCATACGGTGACCAGTTCGTTGTATTTGGTAGACAAAACTTTGTAACCGTAGACTTTCGGTCCACCGGATACAAATTCTGTAATATACGAACCGGGACCGTACTCCAGGAGTTCGTCCGTCATCTGCCCTAAGTAGTCACCTGTCTCTACCTTGTGTGCACCTTCCAGGTAGAGTACAGAATCAGTGTCGTAGTAGATGGTCTGTCTGTCAAGGGCATCCAGGTGTTCGTACAGTTTAAGTCGCGCCTGAGCCGTCGTGAAAGCGGCGAGTACGACGTTGACCGTCGGAAGAACCTCGCAGACGTCTTCGACGTACTCCCAGTTCACCACGATGGTTTCGTCGTTCACCTCCTGGATATTGGTAACGCGAACGGACGGACTGACCAACATTTTGAACAATTCGGTGGGTTGTCTGACGATCGCGGTCTTTGTCTGGTTTTCTCGCTGGCCGAATTTTCCCCAAAAGGAATTCAACATCAATTTGGCCAGCGAACGTCGGCCCTCGTTCTTTTCGATTTTACCCGCTTCCAGTGTCACCCGTTCGGCCGTGAAATAGTCGTCTATGTATTTTTGTCTGTCCTCGTCAGTCTTACACCAGTCGGGGTAGCCTGAAGCTTCTTGTTTTATTTTATTTATTAATGAAATCTATAAGTATTTCATTTATTTTAGAAATTTATTAATGAAATCTATAAGTAGACCACAGCCCTGGTCTATTTTGTACTGCCACATTTCGAACATTTCCAAAATGACGTAACCCTTGTCCACGGCCTTACGGATTTCGTCCATAGTCCAAGTCCCGGTCAGCGCTCGCCGGTCGACGCCGTGGTCGCAGTCGGAGACGTTCAGCGTTTCCGCGCACGTGCAGCACAACACGAACATCAGTTTGTCATGCATCTTTACCGGCAGCACGGGGTGGTAGAGTTCGCGAGGCGGAAGGACGGTACACTTCAGCAGCCCGTCCGCATCCATGCCCGCCCTCCTGCAGTCAGCATCGCCTACGTGAATTTTGGGGTGACCTAAGGGGTATCTACCGTACTTGCACACCCACGGGTAAAGGGAGCACACGTCCACGTAGTGGATTTTTTCTCCCTCTTTGCAAGCGTGATAGGTGCGCACGTTACCCGTACGACCGCCGAAGAAAGCGTCTCTAGGATTCAAGGGTGCCGTAGGCTGGAAGGCGAGATGAGGCGGTGCCTTGAACTCGCACTCCCACATCTCCACTACCGAGGAGACCAGACGTGACAGTTTATCGATTTTTGCCTTGGTTCTCTGCAAACGAGCGTCGAGCGTGTCGGACGGGTCATCCTCTAGGGGCTCTTCGCGCCCGTGAGGGAAAAAACGTTGGCAGCCGTGCCAGTAGCAGCCGTGGAACTCGTATACGGTGTCCGTTCGGGCGCAATAACCGTCCACTTTCATGCCGGCAATCTGTTTCTCCCTACCGCGACCGGCGTGTTCCAAACGGTAGTCGTCGTTGGCGGTCCGCTCCCGCTCCTTTTCCTCTACCGAGGCCAGCCATTGCAGAGCGGCGAGTGACTGTTTGTCGGCCAAACGGTAGCCGTTTTTCGGAACTATGCCGATGGTGCCGGCCTTCAGAAAGTTACGTCTGAACGCCACGTTAGTAGGATACCCGCTAGATTGTCCCAAATATCCCAACTCACTGATGTATATATATATATATAGGCACGCAGCGGTGTCGCTGACATGATGGAAGCTATATACGTGCACGCAGCTGTGATGGAGGCTCACACAGGTGTCTCGCTGACG
Source organism: Callitettix versicolor (assembly GCA_022606455.1). Taxonomy (NCBI): domain Eukaryota; kingdom Metazoa; phylum Arthropoda; class Insecta; order Hemiptera; family Cercopidae; genus Callitettix; species Callitettix versicolor. The sequence continues at coordinate 22,151,097 of CM040190.1, forward strand.
TGATGGAAGCGAAATCACGCCGGTGGATAGTGTGTAAACATATAAAGTTGTGACGTCGTCGGTGTGTGTGCGTTATTAATTAATCGAATAAATAAATGTATACCGGAAAAAAAAGTTGCACGTTTCTGGCGGGGCTCGAACCGGGGACGTTGCGCGTGTGAGGCGCACGCTATAACCACTGTACCACGGTAGCGTCTTGGGAAATTAGTGCGATTCGAGATATATGAAACGTAACGATTCCGCTCGGGTTTGCGAATCGCCATCGTGGTACGTGCCCGTGGTCTGTGAATAGCGCGTTATATAAACATATAAAGTAAGTCTATCTATGACCTCTCTCTCTCTCTCTCTCTCTCTCTAGCCGCCGCCATCGTGGCCCGGGGCCTGTGGATAGCGTGTTATATAAACATATAAAGTAAGTCTATCTATGACACCTCTCTCTCTCTCTCTCTCTCTCTCTAGCCGCCGCCATCGTGGCCCGGGGCCTGTGGATAGCGCGTTATATAAACATATAAAGTAAGTCTATCTATGACCTCTCTCTCTCTCTCTCTCTCTCTCTCTAGCCGCCGCCATCGTGGCCCGGGGTGTGTGGATAGCGCGAAACATATAAAGTAAGTCTATCTATGGCCGCCGCCATCGTGGTACGTGCCGAGGGCCTGTGGATAGCGCGTTATATAAACATATAAAGTACTTCATTCTATGACCACCTCTCTCTCTCTCTCTCTCTCTCTCTCTCTCTCTCTCTCTCTCTCTCTAGCCTCCCTCGCCATCGTGTTACGTGCCTACCCCGGGATCGGGGCAGGCGGATAGTGCGTTATATAAACATATAAAGTACTTCATTCTATGACCACCTCTCCTCTCTCTCTCTCTCTCTCTCTCTCTCTCTCTCTCTCTCTCTCTTGCCGCCGCCATCGTGTTACGTGCCCGGAGCCTATGGATAATGTGTTATATAAACATATAAAGTAAGTCTATCTATGGCCGCCGCCGCCGCCATCGTGGTAAGTCTATCTATGGCCGCCGCCGCCATCGTGGTACGTGCCGAGGGCTTGTGGATAGCGCGTTATATAAACATATAAAGTAAGTCTATCTATGGCCGCCGCCATCGTGTTACGTGCCCGGGACCTGTGGATAGTGCGTTATGTAAACGTATAAAGTACTTCATTCTATGACCTCTCTGTCTCTCTCTCTCTCTCTAGCCGCCGCCATCATGGCCCGGGGCCTGTGGATAGCGCGTTATATAAACATATAAAGTAAGTCTATCTAAGGCCGCCGCCGCCGCCATCGTGGTACGTGCCGAGGGCCTGGGGATAGCGCGTTATATAAACATATAAAGTAAGTTTATCTATGGCCGCCGCCATCGTGTTACGTGCCCGGGGCCTGTGGATAGCGCGTCATATAAACATATAAAGTACTTCATTCTATGACCTCTCTCTCTCTCTCTCTCTCTCTCTCTCTCTCTCTCTCAAGCCACAGTCGTGTTACGTGCCCGGGGCCTGTGGATAGTGCGTTATATAAACATATAATGTAAGTCTATCTATGACCGCCTCTCCCTCTCTCTCTCTCTCTCACACACACACACACACACGCACTCATGTATAGGTAGATGACAAAAAAAAAAAAAAACAACACAATTTCTTAAAATAATAACGTTTTTATTATCAATTATCGATTTGACACTCGAAAGATCTGGTACAATTTTTAAAAACGCAATTGCAAAAAGATATTTCGTCTTTGCGACTAGCGCAGCACTCTACCAAATCGCGAAACGTGAAGCGGGTTTTCTCTCTCTCTCTCTCTCTCTCTCTCTCTAGCCGCCGCCGTCGCCATCGTGTTACGTACCTACCCCGGGATCGGGGCAGGCGGATAGTGCGTTATATAAACATATAAAGTACTTCATTCTATGACCACTCTCTCTCTCTCTCTCTCTCTCTCTCTCTCTAGCCTCCCTCGCCATCGTGTTACGTGCGTAGCTCCCAGGGCCGACGGATAGTGCGATATATAAATATATAAAGTAAGTCTATCTTTGACCGCCTCTCTCCCTCGTGGATGGTGTATGATATATATAATATTGGTAGTGCCTAGCCAGCTGTCGCCATCGTGTTACGTGCCTAACCTCCCGGGTTGGTCATGGTACGTACCCAACCCGTCGCCATCATGTTCGTTGTCTGGCCTTTCTCTCTCTCTCTCTCTCTCTCTCTCTCTCTCTCTCTCTAGTGTCATCATGTACCTTGTCAAACCTTTGGTGCTATCATGGTACGTGCCCAACCCATTGCCATTACGTATCACGCTCGGTAAATTCCGCCATCATAATACGAACCCAAGCCGTCGCCATCATCTTCGCTGCCTAGCCATTGGTGCCATCATCATCGTACAAGCCCTATCTGTGGTAGCAACATGACCAGAAATCATGGTACGTGCCCAGCCTAGCGTTATCTCGTACTCCGCTCGGCCTTGGCACAGGTATCGTAGTGCCATCACGGTAAGTTCCCAGCCCCATCGCTGTAACATACAGTGCCCTGCACATAGTACCATCATGGTACGAGCCCTATCTGTGATCGCAACATTCCCAGCAGTCGTGTTACGTGCCCGTACGTATTCAGTCCGTCGCCATCATGTACTCGCCCAACATCTGGTGCCATCATGGTATGTGCCCAGCCCGTCGTGATGCGTGCGTCCATCGTGGTACGTAGCCAACCCGTCGCCATCGTATACCCTGCCCGGCTTTGGTGACATCATAGTATGCACTTAGCCCTAGGTGACATTATAGTATGTATCCAGCCCGTCGCCATTATGTACTTTTCCCAGCCGTATTTGTCATTATAGTACGTACCCAACCCGTCGCCATCATGTACTCTTCACCATTATGGTACGAACCCAACCCGTCGCCATCATGTACTCTTCACCATTATGGTACGAACCCAACCCGTCGCCATCGTGTATGCAGCTCAGCTTTGGTGCCATCATGGTACTTACTCAACCCTAGGTGACATTATAGAATGTACCCAGTCCGTCGCCATTATGTATTTTTCCCAGCCATATTTGTCATTATAGTACGTACCCAAGCAATAAAGACGTTCCAAATTTAGTGGGACCACCCCTGACGTTTAAAATTTTGAACGGTATACCGATCTGTAATGTTCGAATCGGTACCGTCTCTACCGGACGAACGAAATTAAAACGATCGATAATAGAAGAAGAAGAAGATGACAATCCCGAAGAAGCAGACATACTTACAAAGAATAAATTCAAGAACAACAACAACAACACAACTCTACATATATCATAACACAACTGCAAGTACGAAGTTAACGCACACGACACAGCAATACTATTATGCAGCTAAACACCTGCCACTATATGTATATATATATACTAATCGGTACGGCGGTCATGAGAAAGGAAACGGCGAAATGTGAAGGTCAGTCACAATTCAAGGTCAGGCAGCTGACGCAACATTTGCACACGGCACGTCGAAATGTGAAGGTCAGTCACAATTCAAGGTCAGGCAGCTGACGCAACATTTGCACACGGCACGTTGAAATGTGAAGGTCAGTCACAATTCAAGGTCAGGCAGCTGATGACGCAACGTAACACGCCACAGTCACTAAACGTATAAATAACCGTGAGGCGCTCACGGTTAATTCAGTGTAGCAGATTCCGTCAAACCTGCATCATTGTTCACCATCGAGTGTTTGTTGGTGTTGTGTTTGTCTTTAGCGAATTTTGTAAGTACATTGTTACTTCCTATGTTTCTCTCTCTCTGTAAAAAAATAGTAAATGGTACTTAGGAATTTTGTCTTTTTTTTATATCTCATTGCTCTACGTGTTGATTTAAACTTTGAAAGAATATTTGCATTTTATATTTAAAAAATATACACTTAAAATTTAAACTTTTTTCGGGAAAAGAAAGTAATAACATTTTAAGTATTAACTAATAGTTTTTGCCATGTTTAGTGAATCAAGTAATAGCAATAATAATAATAATTATAATAATAATAATAATAATAATAATAATAATAATAATAATAATAATAATAATAATAATAATAATAATAATAATAATAACGATAATACTAATAATATTAATATGTCAGCCTTTATAGTGTCTACAGTTCAGACTTATGTTAAAAAGTTCCGTTTATTCGGTACAAAAGTAACTTTTAAATTCAATCAAGCGCCTGCAGGTGTAAACGAAATTGAATGGGTCAAACAAGGACTGACTGAATTAGTAGAGACTATGACTAGCGGAACGACCGACCAAGACAAGTTAGGGTTCACACTGACCAGCTTAAATTTCAAAAACCGCGATCCGGGCTACGTGGCTTTTAGACCTGCACCGGAAGTGACTGCGGACACACTTTGGAACATTTTCGGCGGGATAATCCAGAGCAATGCCGAAACGTTCACCACCAGTGACGTTTTCAAAGTGGAATGCACCAGAGTGAACGTTCCACTGGGTCGCGGCCGTAGTCGTGTTAGACCGGGACTCTATAATAATTTTGTCGAAGAATGTAAAGCTAGAAAGGGGATCGTGGTGATTAAGAACAACGATTCACTGTGCCTCCCGTGCTCACTGGTAGTGGGTAAAGCGCGTGCGGACAAAGACCGAGATTACAAGGCCATCATACAGAATAGGCGAAAAAGACAGACCATCGCGGCCCGCCAACTGATGATCGACGCCGGTGTTGACATAGGGGATGCGGGGGCAGGGGTGGTAGAATTACAACGGTTCCAATCATTCCTGACCGATTATAAAATCACCGTCTACAATTACGACAGCCGCGGTCGTAGCGTGTACTTTGAGGGCGACGCCCCAAACGCGCGGTACGCTATAAATTTGATGTTTCACAACGGTCACTACAATACGATCACTAGCCTAACATCTGCTTTCGCTTGCAGTTACTATTGTGTAACTTGCCACACCCCTTATACCCATCGAGAAGAGCACAGATGCCAGGCGCGGTGCAACGCTTGTAAGCGAACGCCGCCGTGCGTAAAGGACGACAGCGCTATCCTTTGCAGCGATTGCAACAGATATTTTAAAAATAAAAATTGTTTTACCGCTCACAAAGGCTATGTCTGTCAGTCTGTAAAGGAATGCGCGAAATGTAACAAATTGATTATAACTAAAAAACGGAAAACCGAGCACGTTTGCGGTGAAATTTATTGCAAGGTGTGCAAAGACTATAAACAGTCGGACCACCAATGCTACATGACGGTCGACACTCGTGAACCTCTTGTCAGAGACTTCCTGTTCGTATTTTTCGACTTCGAGACGCGCCAAGACGAAGTTCTGGACACGGCTCGCGTACACCGAGTCACCTTGTGCGTGTCCAAACAGTATTGCTGGGAGTGTATGATACGCTTGACGCAAGACTGCCCCACTGCGGTACCAGAATGCGCGTGTTCCAAAAGATCCGGTCCGCAGGTTCATGTCCTACGTCATGGACGTGCGCAAGACTTACAAAAAAGTGTGCGTCATCGCGCACAACGGTCAAGCGTTCGACTACCAATTTATTTTCAAGTACGTGCTCGAAGAGACAAAATTCACGCCGAAACTCATCACGCGCGGTTCCAAGGTCATTCTCATGGAGTTGGATAACGTTAAATTCATCGACTCTCTAAACTACATGCCTATGGCCCTTTCGAAACTCCCCAAAGCGTTCGATCTGCCGCCGGAAAACAAAAAAGGCTATTTTCCCCATCTGTTCAACACTCTGGCCAACCAAAATTACGTTGGTCCTATGCCCGGCCGCGAGTACTACTGCCCCGACTCCATGTTCGACAAGAACCACAAGGAGTTTTCGAAATGGTACGAAGAACAGGTGCGCAACGAATACGTGTTCGATTTTCAAAAAGAGATTTTCGAATATTGTTATTCGGACGTGGATATACTTGCGCAAGCGTGCATAAAGTTCCGCGCTTCGTTTCTGCAGGAATGCAATGTGGACCCGTTCCTGGAAGCCGTGACAATCGCCAGCGCGTGCAACGTGGCGTTCAGACGTAACTTTCTGAAGGCCGACACCATAGGCATAGTTCCGAAAAACGGCTACCGTTTAGCCGACAAACAATCGCTCACCGCTCTGCAATGGTTGGCCTCGGTAGAGGAAAAGGAGCGGGAGCGGATCGCCGACGACGACTACCGTTTGGAACACGCTGGTCGAGGCAGGGAGAAACAGATTGCCGGCATGAAAGTGGACGGTTATTGCGCCCGAACGGACACCGTATACGAGTTCCACGGCTGTTACTGGCACGGCTGCCAACGGTGTTTCCCTCACGGGCGCGAAGCGCCCCTAGAGGATGACCCGTCCGACACGTTCGACGCTCGTTTGCAGAGAACCAAGACCAAAATCGATAAGCTCTCTCGTGTGGTCTCTTCGGTAGTGGAGATGTGGGAGTGCGAGTTCAAGGCACCGCCTCACCTCGCCTTCCAACCCGCTTCACCCCTTAATCCTCGAGACGCTTTCTTCGGCGGTCGTACGGGTAACGTGCGCACCTATCACGCTTGCAAAGAGGGAGAAAAAATTCACTACGTGGACGTGTGCTCCCTTTACCCGTGGGTATGTAAGTACGGTAGATACCCCTTAGGCCACCCCAAAATTCACGTAGGCGATGTTGACTGCAGGAGGGCGGGCATGGATGCGGACGGGTTGCTCAAGTGTACCGTCCTTCCGCCTCGCGAACTCTACCACCCCGTGCTGCCGGTAAAAATGCATGAGAAACTGATGTTCGTGTTGTGTCGCACATGCGCGGAAACGCTGAACGTCTCCGACTGCGACCACGACGTCGACCGACGAGCGCTGACAGGGACATGGACCATGGACGAAATCCGTAAGGCCGTGGACAAGGGGTACGTCATTTTGGAAATGTTCGAAATGTGGCAGTACGAAATGGCGTCTTTCGACCAAGGCGGCGGTCTATTTACCGATTTCATTAATACATTTTTAAAAATAAAACAAGAAGCTTCCGGCTACCCCGACTGGTGCACGACCGACGAGGACAGACAAAAGTACATAGACGACTATTTCACGGCCGAGCGGGTGACACTGGAAGCGGCTAAAATCGAAAAGAACGAGGGACGACGCTCGCTGGCCAAACTGATGTTGAATTCCTTTTGGGGAAAATTCGGCCAGCGAGAAAACCAGACAAAGACCGCGATCGTCAGGCAACCCAACGAATTGTTCAAAATGTTGGTCAGTCCGTCCGTTCGCGTTAACAACATCCAGGAGGTGAACGAGGAAACCATCGTGGTGAACTGGGATTACGTCGAAGACGTCTGCGAGGTTCTTCCGACGGTCAACGTCGTACTCGCGGCTTTCACGACTGCTCAGGCGCGACTTAAACTGTACGAACACCTGGATGCCCTTGACAGACAGACCATTTACTACGACACTGATTCTGTACTCTACCTGGAAGGTGCACACAAGGTAGAGACAGGTGACTACTTAGGACAGATGACGGACGAACTCCTGGAGTACGGTCCCGGTTCGTACATTACGGAATTTGTATCCGGTGGACCGAAAGTCTACGGTTACAAAGTTTTGTCTACCAAATGTAACGAACTGGTCACCGTATGCAAGGTTAAAGGACTCACATTGAATCTCAACACCTCGGGCGTTGTAAATTTCGAGTCGTTAAAGAGAATGGTTCTCGACGACGACGACTCCGATAAGCAATCGGAAACTATTACGGTCACAGACAAAAGGATTCGTCGCACCAACGATCACCAAGTGATCACGGTCAACGAATCGAAAATATTTCGCGTGACAGGTGCGAAAAGAAAACGCTGCGGTGATTTCGATACATTACCGTACGGTCACCGTAGCAAAAAACCACATTTAGAGTAAGAGAGAGAGGCACAGGCAGAACACTTTTTCAAAATATTTTTTACCCTCTTTCTTATTGCTGAATGCAAGGTCACTGGCGAAGAGTTAATTCTCTCGTAAACATGAGTGTGTGTGTGTGAATGTCCCCTCTGGCGAAGCGTGACCGCGCTCGTAAGGGTGTATGTCCCTCTGACGAGGTGTAACAACCCGTAAGGTGTATGGTGCAATAAGAAAGACGGTAAAAAGAAAAAAAGGAGGTATCAGCAGAGGAATAGGAATTTTTTTTGGGATGGATACCACGCGAGGGTGGCGAAGGTTGGGGCCACCCTCCATAAAAAAAAAGTATAAAATCTTTTGTTTCAGGTAGACAGTCGTCAGTCGGTATGAACGTGAGACGTAAAATAGCCGATGAGCTGCATAAGCCGGCGCGAAGAAATTTCAAAACACGTCGTGTCACGCTGAAGGGTGTAAACGATTTATATCAGGCGGATTTAGTGGAAATGATCCCTTACGCTAAGCACAACGGTGGCTTCAGATACATACTGACAATGATAAACTGTTTGTCGAAATTCGCTATTGCCGTCCCGTTGAAAACAAAGTCGGGCGCTGAAGTGGCGAGCGCGTTGAAACCGATTTTCGAAAAACATCGTATGCGTCATTTTCAGACGGATCAAGGTAAAGAGTGGTTCAACGCTCACGTGGAAAAACTCATGAAAAAATACGGCATAAACCATTACACAACGTATACGGATAAGAAAGCGTCTATAGTCGAACGGCTCAATCGTACTTTGAAAACGAAAATGTGGCGCGAATTTACGGCTCGCGGCACATACGAGTGGGTAGATTTATTAAAATCGGTAGTTCGATCTTACAATAACACCGTGCACAGCACCATCGGTATGAAACCGGGTCGTGTGACGCGAAAACACGAAAACCAACTTTTGAAAAAAGTAAACGGTCAGGGTGGTGGTGGTGGCACTTTGGAAAAGACAAAATTTAACGTTGACGATAAAGTAAGGATTTCCAAGTATAAGAAGACATTCGCTAAAGGTTACCTACCGAACTGGACGAACGAGGTTTTTTCTATTTACGCGGTGGTCCCGACCGCGCCTACCACGTACATTTTACAAGACTCGAAAGGCGAGATCCTTAAAGGCGGGTTTTACGCCGAAGAAATAAATAAAACCAATGTGGGCGATGTTTACCTCGTGGAAAAAGTATTGCGATCGAAAGGGAACAAAGTTCTGGTAAAGTGGTTAGGCTTTGACAAGTCGCACAACTCGTTGATCGATAAGCGCAAACTAATCGCTTGAAACAGGATATCCGTTTCCTGTGCCCCACACGCGACCACATTTTTACATTCGGACAAAGGATACCCTTCTTCCGAGCCTGCTATTTATTAGACACACGCGCGCACAAACGGCTCAGTATCGAACGATAATGCGTATCGAGACGTCGCGTGAAAAATTGCAAATTTCAAATTTCGACGTTTTTGCAGGCGGCGGCGGCGGCGGCAAGAGTAAACGTCATAGCTCGCTTTTGCCCAATACTATACGTTGTATCGTATGCGGACCGTCGAACTGCGGTAAAACTAACTTCGTGTTCAATTTACTTTTCGACACGAACGGTTTGAGATTCGCGAACGTTTACGTATTTTCGAAATCTCTGCACCAACCGAAGTACAAACTTTTGGAAACGGTTTTCACCGAGGACACGGTTATAGGTTATTTCCCGTGTACCGACAACGAATGTGTCATCGACCCCAGCGAGGCCGAACCGAATTCCGTAATGATATTCGACGATATAGCGTGCGAGAGACACGATAATATACGCAAATATTTCACAATGGGGCGTCACAATAATATAGACTCATTTTATCTAGGCCAAACGTACAGTAGAATTCCGAAGCAGCTGGTGCGCGACAATGCCAACTTGCTGGTAGTATTTAAACAGGACGAACTCAATTTGAGACACATTTACAACGACCACGTGAACACGGACGTTACTTTCGGTGTTTTTAAAGATATCTGCGCGGCAGCGTGGAAAGAAAAACACGGGTTCTTGGTGATAGACAAAGACAGTGAGATAGAAGAGGGCCGGTACAGGATAGGATTCGATCGTTTCTTCAAAGACTTGCAATGAGAATATACACGTACAACGATGTAGCCGCGTATAAGAACGTGTCTACACGTCCACGGCGACAGTCGCCGAAATCGAACCTGTGCGCGTGGTATTACGCGGATAGGAAACGGTATTGCGGCAATTACTGTAGTAGATCGGGAAAACACGGTGACGTATTCAACAGACGTTGTTGGCGCCATAAAAGGCGCGGTGGTTACAGTAAGACCGTCCCGCCTGTCGTAATTCTGATGATCGCTAGCGCTTCGCGCATCTACAACAGGGATATTTGGATGAAATTTCTGTGCGAGAGTGAAAAACGCGGAGTCCCGTTCGAACTGGTAATCTACAACGAACACATGCTCAACGGTACAGTACGACACCCTCAAAATATACTCTCACGTTTCAGACCGTTTCCGGATCTTTTTAACCGCACAGTCACCCCCGGTCACGGTAACCTCGAGTACACTCAAGTCTATTTGGACATGTTGCAGTACGGCTGTTTATTCCCGAACGCGTCCAGATGTGTGGTAATTACAGAAAGAAGTATACCCATACGCGAACCCGTGGAAGCCTACAGACTGATTACAAGTTCGAGATGTATGATTGACGTGAGCTATAACGTAAAATACGGTCCCGTGCCAGCGCTTTTGCAGCACAATACACGTGGCAGAGCATTCGAAGCGGTGAACAACAAAGCGCAAGGTATGTTTACAATAGAATTTCTTAAAGTCGCCCTGCCGAGCGTCGTCGAACAGTGCCGACACTTTGGTCTCTCTTTTGACGGTCACCGTTACAAGGTCGTCGACTCGCGACAATTGGAAACATGGTGTAATTATACGGGTTCGAATTTAGACGAATTCCTATTATTGAATTCGTATCTTTTAGCTTCAACTTCGATTTGTCCTCTAGTTCGGCTAAAAGAGTACATGCAGGATACGCCGCGAGACGATCACCTATTGGTAGTCGAAATACCTGAGTGGCGTGACAACGTGAAACGCACCGTCGTTTTTACGGACGCGCGTAAAACTATGCGGATCCCTTTTTTCGATAACAATATGTACGGCTATCTGAGAGGGTTGCGTTGGGAGGGAAAAAGGTTTTTGTACGCATCAGCCGGTGACGTTATACAATATCTGTTGTCCGCGAAAAAGTTTCCACTTTTCTTTAGATCGCTGGAATTGCCCTGAACAACAACACATATAAATAACACTATATATTAGTACAGCCGTTCATTCGACGATATGACGTTAACCGGTGATCTGGCTACGCTCGAAATCGATCGGTTGAAAGACGCCTTGAAGCGGAAATATATGCAGATGAAATTCGGCGATGCCGATATGGACGTACAATTGACGAGACAATACAAACCCATCATCAAAGAGTTGACGAAAATACAAGACGCCTCGCAAACGCTACAACCCGTTATGACGAAAACTGAAAAACAAGAAGAAGAAGAGGAAGAAGAAGAAGACCGTTCTATGATGTCGGCAGTGTCGACACCGAAAAGAAAAACATCATCATCATCATACCCGAGCTTTCTAGATACGCCAGTAATTGCGGAAACATCATCACCAGGATCTACTTCCTTATCTCCTGCTGCTGCTCTTCCGAAAGTGACTCCGCAGCGGCAGCAAAATGTAGCTAGTTATGTGTCGACACCGCAGGGACGTGACGAATCGATAGAATGGATAAACAAGACGTTTGACCAACCTGTAGTACGTAAATACATGTTGAAAATGATTACCGATACGGCGAGGAAAAGAGAAATCGAAATCTGTACGGACCGCGAATAGAAGAAGACTCGATAATGGTCGGTTCGAAAACGATACAGTTCAACGACGACGGCGACATTGTTATCGATGACGAAACCTATAAAGGTACACCGGGCCTATACGAAATACTATTCATGAGGGATCCCGTCGAGTACACGACCGAAGACGCCACCGCGTACAAAAATATATGTATACAAACAAACGCTCACCTCCAGAAATACAAGTCCTACGCGCCTGTCAACCGCAACCACACTTCGGTTAAATACAAACGTGTTATACAATACCTGTTTCCGCCAGCAAAACAAAATAAGAAGAAGACGAAGACGACGACGAGTCGTGTTAAACAAGGTCAAGGTTACGCGTACTGGGACGATCCGAACGAATTGTGCGATAGATTAAAGCTTTTGCTCATGTCGTACGACGCCGGTCATACGGGTCACGCCAACGAGATAGCGTCCATTATAGAAGAACTCAAAGAGGCGGGACTGATAAAAGGTTCGGGAAATAGAAAAATACGAGCAGTGATACGATGAGTGTCGACAAGTTTGGACGTTATAGCGGCGGCGGCGACGACGGCAGCAGAAATTCTGGACGACGTGGACCACCTGGGATCGGATTCGCTCTTACTCAGGACGGAGATTACGATATAAAACATAAAGCGTTACGTAATGTTTACACGCCTGACGACGACGTAGGCGGCGACGACGTTGCCGTAAATCGTGGTACGATGACGAAACGTTGTTTAACATTCGACTCGATGATTGCGAAATATCACGCGAAAAATAATCCTCTCGGCGGTCTAGCTAGACCGACAGCGGCGGACGACGCCGTGACCAAAGAGTATTTAGAATCTTTAATCCCCATTAAACTGGTCGACAGTTATTCGTTTGAAAATTTTCGATTACGTAATGTAGGCCCGCCACAATTGGACGGAGATGCGGTCAACATCCGGTATGCGAAAGAAAATATGCTCGTAAAAGATGGTGGTGGTAGGGGAAAATTTGACGCCTGCGGATCGGTTATCAGTAACGTTAAAACATCCACAGCTAAAAATGATGCCGTTACAAAATCGTACGTGGATAATCGCGTAATAAGCGTTACAAGCGGTAACAGCTGGCATCTACAGAATAAACGTCTCGGTCACGTAGCGGAACCTGTACTTGCTAAAGACGCTGTCAATTTAAATTTTCTAATGCAAAATACGCTTTTTCTTACTCGACTGCCGACCGGTGATGTGTTCAACGCTAATAGTAAAAGAATCACAAACGTACCTGCAGGTGTGGAGCCTATTGACGCTGTCAATGTCGAGCAATTACACAAACAAGAGGAAAACATTAAAATGTGGGTTGCCTTTAACACATTAAACGGCGGCGGTGTTAAGGGTTACTTTGATGCTGAATATAAGCCTATCAGGAATATGGGCAAAGGGTCGAGCGATAACGACGCTGTCACTTACAATCAGATGACCGAAGCTGTAGAAATAGCGATTGATAAAGCAATGATTGGTATGATGAGTAATATTCACAAAGAACTAATCTCTTTGGCTAAGGAAATAAGGAAACGGTACAGTCACGATGACCCTAAACAGAATCTTTTATCCCATTGGCGCCAAGTGTGGGAAGAATAAATATTAAACGAAATTTTCTTCTTCTTCATTTACTTAAAGAGTTAGTCGTAGTAATTTGTGTTTAGTGTTAAAATGGTCGGTAAGCAGGCAACACGTGTCAGTCGTAAACGGAGAGCGATTAGGAAAGGTCGTGGATTGATTTCGTCCGCTGTCGATTTACTACCGTCCGCTATAAACAAAGCGGTCGATTTACTGCCCGTCGAACTACATATACCTACGTACAACTACTGCGGTCCGGGAACTAAATTGAAGAAGAGATTAGCTCGCGGCGATAAGGGTATAAATCCTTTGGACGAGGCGTGAAAGAACACGATATCGCATACAGCCGGTACAGCGATTCAAAAAATCGTAGCGAGGCTGATAATCGTCTGGCGGGAAAAGCTTGGAACCGTGTCAAAGCGAGTGACGCTTCTCTAGCGGAACGAGCGACAGCGCTAGCGGTAGCGGTCGCGATGAAAGCGAAAGCGAAATTAGGGGGCGGCGGGAGAAAGACGAAGAAGAGGTCGACGACTAAAAAACGGCGCACTATTACTCAACTCATTTCCGGTTTAAGGAAAAGGTCTTTATCTCGGACCGTACAGGAAGAAGGTAGGCGGCGGCGGCGGTTGCAGAAAGCGTCGTAGGACGACTAGGAAAAAAAAAACAACAACACACTATTGATCGATTCGATACCGATCAGACCGTTGACGAATTTGGAATTGGAAAAGTACGCGAAACGTTTGGGCGTGGCAGCGTTCCGCGGTGTTTTCATGCGCGACACGTTACCGCGCGGTAAACCGTGGCGAAACGAATCGGCTATCGTGAATTTGGACAGCGTGTCGGGCGACGGTACTCACTGGGTATGTTTAAAAAGAAAGGCGATGCGGTCGAGTATTTCGATAGTTTCGGTAATCTGAGACCGCCGAAAGAGTTGATCGCGTATTTCGGTCCAGCAGCCGATATTCGCTATAATTACACGAGATACCAACGTTTCGATTCAGTCGTTTGCGGTCATCTGTGTCTAAAGTTTCTCACGACACCGTCATGTCCATATGTTTGAGCGGAAACAGTTCCGAACTTTCTTGCGATTTTTTCCCGCCCATCGACGTCTCCCACGGTGGCGGCGGCCAATGGGAAATCGGTCTGGTCGATTTGGCTACGTACAATTCTATTCCGAATATCAAAGACGGCTTTAATAACGAATTTCGATTGTTTACGACGACGACCACGACGACTAGTGGCGATGGTCGCGATAAACGATCTCTGTATTTTTTGCAAAATTTGGGTCATGTTACTGTAAATGAAAAAGAAAAGAAAAGAAAACTTTCATCACCCGCTACTGCCGGTACTACTGCTGGTGCTGCTGCTGCTGCTGCTGCCGACAAAGACACGGAAGATACAAGAACCGCTCGTTTAATTGCTACTACTACTGACGTCGACGATACAACTGTTTCGTCTAAAACGGTAGACGTAAAATTGCCTACGGGTTCGTACGAAATCGACGACATTGAAAAGTACATTAAATCGAAACTAGATTCGAATATCGTTTTCTCTTTGAAACCGAACAATAACACGTTAAAGGCGGAGATATTTTGTTCGGAAACGATAGATTTCAGCGGTGAACGTACGATTGGCACGTTACTCGGTTTCGAAAGGAAAATTCTACGACTCGGTTATGTGCACGTTTCCGACCTGCCGGTGGACATCATCAAGGTCAGTGTAATACAAATCGAATGTAACGTGGCGTCGGGTTCGTTTCAAAACGGTGTAGAGAGTCACGTTATACACGAATTTTATCCCCGCGTACCGCCCGGCTATAAGATTATCGAGATCCCGCGAACGGTAATATATTTACCGGTCAACGTGAAATCGATTCACAATCTTACCGTCAGCCTGAAAGATCAGAACGGCGATCTCGTGGACTTCCGGAACGAAACTATTTCGATCAGATTGCATTTGAGAAGACGTCGGTAAGAAGAGGCGGAATGGGTCTCGTATTTAACCGGGATACGTATAGACACGACGTTAGTCCGCGGAAAAACACGAGAGTGTTAACACCTAGGAATATACGTTTTTTACGGTCTCTCGGCTTTAAAATTGTTCCGAAATAATGGATATGCTGGCGCTCGAAAGACAACCTGTGTACGATAATACGATCACCGGTAAAGAATATCATTACCACAAACCGTACGCGTCGTCCACGTTCCGCAATAACGATGAGATCCGCATACCGGTTAACCAACAGGACGTCATGACGTTACCGCACGAGAGTATGCTTTACATTACGGGTACGTTGACGGGGAAAAAAGAAAACGGTGCCAAGGCTAAAGTGGACTTTGTCAACAACGGCGTGGCGTTTCTATTCGACAATATCAGATACGAGATTGCCGGCAACGAAGTGGACGGTACGCGTCAATTGGGTATCGTGAGTACGGTGAAAAACGTACTGTCCACACCCGAGTACAGAGTGAATAACCTCAAAAATGCCGGTTGGGTGGGTCCCGGTGAGTACGTGTCTCCCGATAGTAGTAGCGGTGAATTTTTTGTACTCGTACCGTTGAAAATGTTGATGGGATTTTTCGAGGATTACCAGCGGATAGTGGTCAACGTGAAACAGGAACTGGTACTCTTACGATCGGCTACCGATTTGAACGCCGTTTACAGCGAAGACGGCGCGACGTCAGTTGACCTCGTGATTACCGGTATCACGTGGCTGTTGCATCACATTACCGTGGACGGGAAACACGAGGTGGACACGTTGCGAAAGATTCAGAACAACATCACGGCGCACATTGCGTATCGCGGGTGGGACGTTATCGTACGACCGTGGTGGCCGGCCGTAAAACACGAATCGTGGGTCCTCAAGACGGCCACTATAGACCAGATGCCTCAGATCATAGCGTTAGTCTTTCAAACGGATAGGTCCAATCAGATCGCTAAAGACGCGTCCGCGTTCGATTATTGCAACATCACTGACGTACGCGTTCATCTGAATTCGGATTTTCACCCTTACGAACGGGTACGCGGTAGTGCGGCGCTAGCGTACCACAAATTCTGCGATTTCCAACAGTACTATTACGGTCGCGAACCGTCCCCTTGTGTCGATTTGCAAACGTTCAAAGAGAAAACACCGATTTTCGTAATCGATTGTTCCAAGCACAAAGATTCGTTCAGGTCGGGACCTGTCGACGTGAAACTGGAAATAGAAGCTTCCGATAATTTTCCCGCCAATACGACGGCCTATTGCGTTATCTTTTACGATAAGTACATGAGCTATTCCCTACTCACAGGCGCTATTAAGAATATAGCGGGTTTTTAGGCTGGTA
Organism: Callitettix versicolor; assembly: GCA_022606455.1. NCBI lineage: Eukaryota > Metazoa > Arthropoda > Insecta > Hemiptera > Cercopidae > Callitettix > Callitettix versicolor. The sequence goes on from CM040190.1 coordinate 22,167,745, forward strand.
CGGATGAGGAGGAGGAGTGGGGAGAAGTGAGGTAGGTGCGAGATGAGTGTTACAGCGCTCAGTGCGAGTCATGGAGTGTATGGACGTGGATCGCCAGCAGTCTACAAGACGTACGGTGCCACCAAACTTGCCTTTAGGTATTTATTTGAAAACGGTGAATTTTCTAAACAACGATTGCAGTAAATTTATCGTCACCGGTCTTTTCCAGCACGCCGCACACGAGCTGGGCGTTTTGGTGCAGTCGGGTAAAAATAAATTTGTTTTCTTCACCTATTTCACGTTCAACGAGTTGCTGAACGAACTGACGAATATAACGTCGGCAGCCGCGGCTGCTGCTGCTTCGACCGCTTCCACAAAATTTAAATTCAGTCAAGGTCACGTGATTGTCCGGAAAGTGTTCGGTAAGAGATACGTTCAGTTGTACAGCGGCGTCGGCGTCGGTAGCGGTCCACATACCGTTTCGTTGACCGCCGACGAGTGGAAATTGTTCGCCGACAGTGTGCCTCTGGTGACGCGTCGTATCAAAGAATTGTTTTATAACGAAAAAGATTTGATCGCGTACATCATCGAGTGTCTGGCCGGCGACGGCGACGGCGAACCCGTATCCAGTAGTCTGCCCGAAGCGGACCGTTTGTACGACGAAGTGGTCTTATTCAAAAAACATGCTGCAGCAGCAGCAGCAGAACCGTCGAGCGGTAGTTGAATTTCACGCGTACGTAGACAATTGCGGCGAGTATATAGTGAAAGAATTGGCCGTTGTCAGCCGTTTTTCGTACGCGGTTACGATTTTCAAATCGCCTTACGGTTTTCACACGCTGAACGAAAAGAGTAAGAAAATCGCTCTTTGGTTACGCGAATACTTTCACTGTATAGAATGGGCAGACGGCGATATACCGTTCGACAAGAACATCGTACGCGAGATGTTCCGACCTTTTTCCACTTTGTACACTAAAGGTGCGGAAAAAGCGCAATTTTTACGCCGTTACCATCCGAACATTTTGGAATTACCCGAAACGTTGGATAATAACGTCGAATGTACATATTTCAAATGCATATTACCCCGTCATAATAGCGATAGTAGTAAGTGCGCTCTGCAGAGCGCGAAACATTATTACGATTTACTCGATGCTTAGTGTACGCGAGCGCGCTCGCTTATGTCTAGGAGGTCACTGGCGCGGAGTTAATTCTCCCGTAAACCAAAGAGACGTGTGTGTGTGTGTGTGTGTGTGTGTGTGTGTGTGTGTGTGAGGTCACTGGCGTGGAGTTAATTCTCCCGTAAACCAAAGAGACGTGTGTGCGGAGGTCACTGGCGTGGAGTTAATTCTCCCGTAAACCAAAGAGATGTTTGTGTGGAGGTCACTGGCGCTGAGTTAATTCTCCCGTAATCCTAGGTTGTGTGTGTGTGTGTGTTTGGAGGTCACTGGCGCAGAGTTAATTCTCCCGTAAACCTGGGTTTTGTGTGTGACTGGTGTGGAGTTGATTCTCCCTTGCGCGCGTGCACGTACGCTACGCTGACGGTGTAATCTTTTATTGTAATAACCTAAAAAAGTAAAAATACAAAAAAATTAAAAATATAAAGCAAAAAAAAAAAATTTTTTGGGAGACTACAATTTTGTCATGGAGTGGTAGTCACCGGGGTAGCGATGGTTTGGGGCTACTCCTCAAGGGGTTAAGCCTTCTGCTTAACACCGGATTGTAATGTGGGCTACGACGGCGGCTTCACCACCTCGTACGACGGTTCCAACCCCGTGTACAAACACAGAGGACAATCGTGAATATGTTTATGTGAGCCCTGAAAAGGGCCATTTGTACGCTACTCCTCGGATTGACAGCGGGCTGGGCACCTACATATATCATACACCATCCACGATGATTTGTAAGTCTTTTTTCCATTAATTCAATATATTTATCATATGTCTTGTATACATATGCAATACATTATATCTCTTGTATTTTAGTTACATTGTAATAATCAATTCTTGAGATCTTTTTTTTTTTTTTCTTTGTACTTAGTAAATTGTTTTGTATTTGTACTTAGTAACTGTTTTATAAGCCATTTTTTTCATTAACTCATTATTTACAATAATTCAACTACATGTCATGTATATTTGTGTTTTTTGTTTGTTTTGCAAGCAAACGATGTTTAAAATAAAACAAAGACAATTTTATGTTTACATCTTTGTTTCTTTTTTCCTTATTTTTGACGTAAGACGAGAGGTCAGTCATCATGGTTTTCGAGTAAATATTTTTTTAAACTGTGGCCAAAGTAGCATATTAATGAATAACTTTGTAAAAATTAACGTATAATATTAAAACACTATCCTTTTTATAAGAGAGAGAGAGAGAGAGAGAGAGAGAGAGAGAGAGAGAGAGAGAGAGAGAGAGAGAGAGAGAGAGAGGAGGTCATAGAATGAAGTACTTTATACGTTCATATAACGCACTATCCAGCGACCCTAGTCCTCCTATGAACAACCCTGCTGGGAGCTAGGCACGTAACATGATGGCTGATGAGGTTAGAGAGAGAGAGAGAGAGAGAGAGAGAGAGAGAGAGAGAGAGAGAGAGAGAGAGAGAGAGGTCATAGATAGACTTATTTTATATGTTTATATAACACATTATCCATAGGCTCCGGGCCACGATGGCGGCGGCAAGAGAGAGAGAGAGAGAGAGAGAGAGAGAGAGAGAGAGAGGGAGAGGCGGTCATAGATTGACTTACTTTATATGTATATATAACGCGCCATCCACAGGCCCCGGGCACGTAACACTATGGCGGCGGCCATAGATAAACTTACTTTATATGTTTATATAACGCGCTATCCCCAGGCCCTCGGCACGTACCACGATGGCGGCGGCGGCGGCCTTAAATAGACTTACTTTATATGTTTATATAACGCGCTATCCACAGGCCCCGGGCCATGATGGCGGCGGCTAGAGAGAGAGAGAGAGAGAGAGAGAGAGAGAGAGAGAGAGAGAGAGAGAGAGAGAGAGAGGTCATAGAATGAAGTACTTTATACGTTTATATAACGCACTATCCACAGGTCCCGGGCACGTAACACGATGGCGGCGGCGGCGGCGGCCATAGATAGACTTACTTTATATGTTTCGCGCTATCCACACACGGGCCCGATGGCCACGATGGAGAGAGAGGCTAGAGAGAGAGAGAGAGAGAGAGAGAGAGAGAGAGAGAGAGAGAGAGAGAGAGAGAGAGAGGTCATAGATAGACTTATTTTATATGTTTATATAACGCGCTATCCACAGGCCCCGGGCCACGATGGCGGCGGCTAGAGAGAGAGAGAGAGAGAGAGAGAGAGAGAGAGAGGTGTCATAGATAGACTTACTTTATATGTTTATATAACACGCTATCCACAGGCCCCGGGCCACGATGGCGGCGGCTAGAGAGAGAGAGAGAGAGAGAGAGAGAGAGAGAGAGAGAGAGGTCATAGATAGACTTACTTTATATGTTTATATAACGCGCTATTCACAGACCACGGGCACGTACCACGATGGCGATTCGCAAACTCGAGCGGAATCGTTACGTTTCATATATCTCGAATCGCACTAATTTCCCAAGACGTTCCCGTGGTACAGTGGTTATAGCGTGCGCCTCACACGCGCAACGTCCCCGGTTCGAGCCCCGCCAGAAACGCGCAACTTTTTTTTCCGGTATACATTTATTTATTCGATTAATTAATAACGCTCACACCGACGACGTCACAACTTTATATGTTTACACACTATCCACCGGCGTGATTTCGCTTCCATCACGTCAGCGAGACACCTGTGTGAGCCTCCATCACAGCTGCGTGCGCGTATATAGCTTCCATCATGTCAGCGACACCGCTGCGTGCCTATATATATATATATATATATACATCAGTGAGTTGGGATATTTGGGACAATCTAGCGGGTATCCTACTCACGTTGCACGCGCTGGCGATGGTCACGGCTTCCAGGAACGGGTCCACTTTGCATTCCTGCAGAAACGAGGCGCGGAACTTTATGCACGCTTGCGCCAGTATATCCACGTCCGAATAACAGTATTCGAAAATCTCTTTTTGAAAATCGAACACGTATTCGTTGCGCACCTGTTCGTCGTACCATTTGGAAAACTCCTTGTGGTTCTTGTCGAACATGGAGTCGGGGCAGTAGTACTCGCGGCCGGGCATGGGACCTACGTAATTTTGATTGGCCAGAGTGTTGAACAGATGGGGGAAATAGCCTTTTTTGTTTTCCGGCGGCAGATCGAACGCTTTGGGGAGTTTCGAAAGGGCCATAGGCATGTAGTTTAGAGAGTCGATGAATTTCACGTTATCCAACTCCATGAGAATGACCTTGGAACCGCGCGTGATGAGTTTCGGCGTGAATTTCGTCTCTTCGAGCACGTACTTGAAAATAAATTGGTGGTCGAACGCTTGACCGTTGTGCGCGATGACGCACACTTTTTTGTACGTCTTGCGCACGTCCATGACGTAGGACATGAACCTGCGGACCGGATCTTTTTGGAACACGCGCGTTCTGGTACCGCAGTGGGGGCAGTCTTGCGTCAAGCGTATCATACACTCCCAGCAATACTGTTTGGACACGCACAAGGTGACTCGGTGTACGCGAGCCGTGTCCAGAACTTCGTCTTGGCGCGTCTCGAAGTCGAAAAATACGAAGAGGAAGTCTCTGATCATAGGTTTACGAGTGTCGACCGTCATGTAGCATTGGTGGCCAGACTGCTTATAGTCTTTGCACACCTTGCAATAAATTTCACCGCAATCGTGCTCGGTTTTCCTTTTTTTAGTTATAATCAGTTTGTTACATTTCGCGCATTCCTGTACAGACTGACAGACATAGCCTTTGTGGGCGATAAAACAATTTTTATTTTTAAAATATCTATTGCAATCGCTGCAATGGATCGCGCTGTCATCCTTTACGCACGGCGGCGTCCGCTTACAAGCGTTTCACCGCGCCTGGCATCTGTGCTCGTCTCGATGGGTGTAAGGGGTGTGGCATGTTACACAATAATAATTGCAGGCAAAAGCAGCCGTTAAGCTAGTGATCGTATTGTAGTGACCGTTGTGAAACATCAAGTTTATAGTGTACTGCGCGTTCGGGGCGTCGCCCTCAAAGTACACGCTACGACCACGGCTGTCGTAATTGTAGACGGTGATTTTATAATCGGTCAGGAATGTTTGGAACCGTTGTAATTCTACCACCCCTGCCCCGCATCCCCTATGTCAACACCGGCGTCAATCATCAGTTGGCGGGCCGCGATGGTCTGTCTTTTTCGCCTATTTTGTATGATGGCCTTGTAATCTCGGTCTTTGTCCGCACGCGCTTTTCCCACTACCAGTGAGCACGGCAGGCACAGTGAATCGTTGTTCTTAACCACCACGATCCCTTTTCTAGCTTTACATTCTTCGGTAAAGTTATTGAAGAGCCCCGGTCTAACGCGGCCGCGACCCAGTGGAACGTTCACTTTGGTGCATTCCACTTTGAAAATGTCACTGGTAGTGAACGTTTCGGCATTGCTCTGAAATTATGCCGCCAATAATATTCCAGAGAACGTCAGCGGTCACTTCCGTTGCCGGTCTAAAAGCTACGTAACCGGGGTCGCGATTTTTAAAGTTCAAACTGGTCAGAGTGAAACCCAAACGATCTTCCTCGGTAGCGTCTTTTGTCATAACGTCCACGAGTTCCGTCAGACCTTGTTTGACCCATTGAATCTCGTCAGCGTCTGAAGGCGGCCGATTGAATTTAAACGTCACTTTGGTCCCGTGCAGACGAAACTTTTTCACATACGTCGACACTTTGGACACTATAAAAGCGGCCATTATTATTATTATTAGGAAAAAAATCGGTACTGTTTATTATACAAAAAAAAGAAAAATATTATTTACTAGACTTTAATTTTTTTCGAAAAAAACGGTAGTGTTTACCTATTATATAAAAAGAAAATTATTATTTAGTAAACGTTATTCTTTCGAAAAAGATCTTGTTTACCTAGTACATAAAAAGTTATTATTTTATGTCAGAAATAATGTTTATTACACAAAAAAAAAATTTTTATTTAGACAATTATTTTAAAGTACAAAGATAGTGTTTATTATTATTAAAAAGTTATTCTTTTATGAAGACGGCAATGTTTAGTATGTAATGCTATTAGCTATTATATAAAAAAAATATTCTTTTACAAAACTTATAATTATTTCCGTTAATTAATACAAACACACAAGCAATGAGAGAGAGATAACAACAGACAGAATAGAATACAACTTACGAGCTGCGATCATTCCAGTGTCTAGCGCAAAAGGCAAATGGGTTTGACGCCCTTGTTACGCCCGTATTTATAACACAATTGTTTATTTCATCATGCCACGGTAGCGTTGGTTGACCTTCACGTTATAAACTGCACATGTCAAATGTAAAACCTACTAGGCAGGTGCACTTGTGTCACTCCAACGTTGATGCAATATCACGAATCACCATATGTTCACCGCACATTCAGGCTTCGTATTACGGGCAAGGTCATTCACTTTAACGTTAAGGCTGAATACATTGTGTATAAGCGCTGCGTGTCCTGGTTTCCCTATATATACCCGAATTAAAGTCTACCCCTGTCATTGTACGTTTTTCAGTTCGCCTAGCTGTGTCGTGTGTGCGCGCTTGTGTTTAGTTTACGTTATTTTTTTAAAAAAAAACTGTAAGTATGACATCGTCATCCTCAAAGAGTAGTTCTTCCTGTTCTAATCTAATCGAACGTTTTAATAACGTTAATCCGATAGTCACGGTGCCTATTAGTTCGTTAAATATTGGTACTCCGTTTCCTATACTAGGTGTGAAACGGGTACCGACAAAATTTGGAACGTCTCTTTTGATTGAATTTAAAAACGAAAACGGCGACTTGAATAGCGCGTTTCTTCCTAAACGATACGCTGATAAGTTTTCCTTATCAGAGCTAGATCAATTAATCGGTAAAATGATGACTGTGATCGCTCATGTTGGGCAAACTGTAACTTTACGTATCCAGTAATTTTTTTTGAATTGTGGTAAATATTAGGTTAGTGATATGTTTTTTTCAAAATATTTTTTCCGATTTGAGGCGATATTAGAACTTATAGATATATGTATATAATTCGGATAACAATAATAAAAAAGCAAGTCTGAGGCACACTTTTAGTAATTTTTATTTTGTTTATTTGTTGTACAGATTCTGTTGCTGATTGTTTTCTTACAATGACGCACGTTTTCCAATATCCACCTATTTTCCGAAATATATTATCAAATTTGGACAAAAAGGATCAGATGGAATTTGCTATCGCTGTAAATCAGATAGACAATATTTTTTTAGTAGCTATAACAAGAGGCGATGACGATTTCGCGTGTGTCATTTTACGTACGTACGGGCACTACATATCCGAACGTTTTTGATTTGTTTTCTTCATTACACTGGGCCAATATATCGCGATGTAGGTACTTCCCCATTGAAAAAATTATCCGATATAAGGAATACGTAAATTGGTATGAACTATGTTCGAATCGAGCGCTAAGCGAGTGCTTTCTTAGACAATACAGCACTTTTGTCAATTGGACTGGTGTAGCTAAATTTCAAAATTTGTCGAACAATTTCATACGTGATTTTAAACACGAAATAGATTGGTCTGAAATGTGCAAGCACCAACTATTTTCCGAAAATACTTTACGAGAGTTTCATTCGTTCTTACATTGGACGAATGTCAGTATTTTTCAGGGTCTATCTGAATGTTTTATAAGAGATTTTGCGGATAGAGTAGACTGGTTTGAAATTTCTAAGCGACAGACTTTATCGGAATCTTTTATTCGCGAGTTTCGAGATCGCGTATTCTGGCAGCGTATATCCGTATTTCAGACCTTATCGGAAGCTTTTATAAGAGAGTTTCAATATTTTCTCGACTTGGAAGAAATTTTTCTACATCAAGTTCTGTCGGCTGATTTTATGTTAGAATTTTTGGGGCGCCTTACTTTACCTACTTTCAATCGGATAAATGCGGAAACGTTACACCGTCGGCTACGTCATGACTACCGTCCTCTTTTCCTACACATGGAACAGGAAGGAATAGACTTTGTGCAATGGTTTATTTTTTCTTTTTTAAAAAAAAAAAACGTTTTTTTTCTTTTATTAAAGTATACACGGCACAGTGCAGGTTACCATTAAAAGTATTTTCTACAAACTAATTCGATGGAGAACCGCAGTAGACCACCTGTAAGTATGATATATATATATATACACATATTTATATCTCTTTTCTAATATTTTGAAAGAACATTTTTCAAAATTTTTTTTTTTTTTTTTTTTTTTTTTTTTTTTTATTAGTCTTCTCCTGCTGATCAATCTCCTCCTGCTGCTGCTTCTGCTGATAGACAAGCTGATCAACCGTCTCCCAACCCTTCTGTGAGTTCCTCGGCATCCACCTTTGTATTTTTGGATGTACCTGGGTCGGTTAGTGAGAGCGGCTTTAGACACTTTCGGCGCGGACGACTGACCTCACCAGGATTTATGTCTCGTTATATTTCCTTCAATCAGCGATATAGGTTGAGGGTTTCTGTAAGTATTTTTTGGGAAAATGGGAACACAATAATACCTTTATTTTCAAATTAATATATAAATTAATTATGTTTTTTTTTTGTTTTTAGTGTCGTCGATGTTTCAGAGAATACACAGAGGATGATCTCCCTCCTACACCGGTCACATTGAATGTGATTCGTGACACTGTGGAGAATTTACGCACAGCATTCGACGATTTAGAAATGGTTTCTAGGTGCTTTCCATACAGTACAGATCGCCTATTTGCCGTACAGAACTACAGACTAGCTGCGTTTGAACTCAGCCGTTCCTTCTCTGTAGGATTTGACAGACTGAACCGTCATGGACCGCGTCCTGTGGACATACAAACTGCTTTCATTTCACCGAGATCTGAGGGTTGTAATCCACGTCGTTTGCCGTCTCATTGCCCTGTTTGCCTAGACCAGCCTCAAGACACCGCTTTACTCCCCTGTGGACATGTTTTGTGTGGTGAATGCTCGATTTATTTACAACGTTGCCCAGTTTGTCGTACATTTATTGTGGACGTTCAGAAATTGTATTTTTAACTATTTGAGCACATGAAAAGAAAACATTAATATTGATACTGTACTGACATTTGTGATGAATTGTTATGTTTCCTGACTGTATAACGTTACGTTGTGCGCGAAATCTGTATTTTTTTATCTGTTCATTATTTTTTATTTGTACCTTGTAACTGATTTGTAAGTCTTTTTCCATTAACTCAATATTTACCATAATTCAACTATATGTCATGTATTTTAGTGTCTTTTTGTTTGTTTTGCATGCAAACGGTATTTACAATAAAACAAATACAATTTTATGTTTACATCTTTGTTTCTTTTTCCTTATTTTTCACGTAAGACGAGAGAGGAGAGAGAGAGAGAGAGAGAGAGAGAGAGAGAGAGAGAGAGAGAGAGAGAGAGAGGTCATAGATTGACTTTCTTTATATGTTTATATAACGCACTATCCACAGACCCTGGGGCACGTAACACGATGGCGGCGGTGGCTAGAGAGAGAGAGAGAGGTCATAGATTGACATTCTTTATATGTTTATATAACGCACCATCCACAGGCCCTGGGCACGTAACACGATGGCGGCGGCCATAGAATGGAATATGACGCGCCATCTACAGGCCCGGGGCACGTAACACGATGGCGGCGGCCATAGAATGAAGTACTTTATATGTTTATATAACGCGCCATCCACAGGCCCGGGGCACGTAACACGATGCCGGCGGCGGCCATAGAATGAAGTACTTTATATGTTTATATAACGCACTATCCACAGGCCCGGGGCACGTATCACGATGCCGGTGGTGGCCATAGATTGAAGTACTTTATATGTTTATATAACGAACTATCCACCGTCTCAGGGCTGGTTAGGCGCGTACCACGATGGCGATTCGATCGGGCAAAATCGTTACGTTTCATATATCTCGAATCGCACTAATTTCCCAAGACGCTCCCGCGTGGTACAGTGGTCATAGCGTGCGCCTCACACGCGCAACGTCCCCGGTTCGAGCCCCGCCAGAAACGCGCAACTTTTTATTCGATTAATTAATATCCACCGGCGGCTCGGGTACGTAACACGATGGCGGCGGCGGCCATAGAATGAAGTACTTTACATGTTTATATAACACACTATCCGCCGGCTCGGGTCGGGCTAGGCACTTAACACGATGGCGGCGGGTACGTACCGACGATGTAGGCAACGATGGACCGGGCGAGTACCGTGATTACGGGCAGGGGCTGTTCCATGACGACATCGTGAGGTCAACACGCACAAAACATGTGAATTTCGCTTCCATCACGTCAGCGAGACACCTGTGTGCGCCTCCATCACAGCTGCGTGCGCGTATATAGCTTCCATCATGTCAGCGACACCGCTGCGTGCCTATATATATATATATATATATATATATTATATATATATATATATACATCAGTGAGTTGGGACATTTGGGATAAAGTAGCGGGAATCCTACTAGTGACTACTTCTTATTACGGGTTATGGCTATATATTTTACACCACAAAATAAAATTTATAGTCAATTTTCAAAATCATGAGTACGTTTATTTCAGTTTAATATATTTCTAAATACAATATTATATGATTCTATGGTTTTTTGCCAAGACATAGATTTTTACTACTCGACACTAGAATAGGCTATAACTGGCCACGGGAGAAGCACGGAGTCCCAAATGTACTCCTGCTACTCTTAATATCTGACCCTGTGACTTATTAATTGTCATTGTAAATGCCAACTTCAATGGAAACTGCAATATTTTAATTTGGAAAGGCAGGTTGTTTTGAATTATGAGATTATTTCAATTAAAATCATTGCAAATGTAAGCTTATAAACAATAATTTTATAATAAATAATAACAGGGATTCAGATTTTTAAAACGGGAATATATCTATGTCCATCTAAGGTATCTAAACCATGTTTATTTTAAATTTCATCTCAATCGGTCCAGTAGTTAATGTGTGATTGAATAACAAACAAAAACACACATAAACTTTCAAATTTAATATATTATATTAAGAAGTATAAAATATTATTAAAACGTCACTGTTGTAGCCTACAATTAACACATATCGCAAAACTGAATACTAAATAATTCAGTTGCAATGATATATAACGTATATGCAACGTATAAAACGTCACTGTTACACAGTTAACACTTGTCATAAAACTAAATACTAAATAAAGTTGGACTGGGTAAGTAGTATAATAGCGTTTAAAATAATTTAAATATTTATTATTCACAACTACCAATATGTAATAAACGTATAAAACGTCACTGTTACACAGTTAACACTTGACACAAAACTAGATAATTAAGTTGGACTGGGTAAGTAATATAATGGCGCGAACATATAAGTTTTCACTTCAAAAATACATTTTAAAACAAAAATATATATAAGAGCGAGATGCGTGACAGCAAACTGAGTTTTTTCCTGTGCAAAACATATATATATATATAAGAGCGCGTAATGCGTGACGGCAAACTGAATTTTTTTCCCGTGAAAAACATATATCCATACCCCGCCATAAGAAGTATTCAGTTCAAAAATTATAATCGGGAGACTGACAGACAATGAAAATTTCAAAAGTAATCTGTGTTCAATGTTAGTTTTTCTTGATCTAGTTATATTACTTGTCTTATTGATAAGATGAAAATACACCAACCGATATTAAAGAAAATGTGCACCAAACTTAAACATCAATCTTGTACAGCATAACCAAGTGTTAATAATGTAATAATTGAAATTTCTGCATAGAGCAAGTAATACAACAGTGTTCATTAATAATTTATCAATTTTATTAAAGAACTACTGTATTAATATAAAATAATATATTGTAATGTATTACAATATTGTAATGTATTACACCTGTAAATGCATTGTGGTTTACATACATTTACCTAAGGCGCGGTAGTCGATGTGGCTAAAGCACCGGTGTCTGAACTGCTCACTTAAAGTTTTTTAGTTAGAACTGCAGTCATTGCCCCTCGTCCGCATTACTATAATCAATACGAGTCGGGATTTGTAGTTAATTATAATTTAATTATTTATTGAACTCATTTATTAACACAAATATAATGTTAAATATTAAAAAAATGAAGGTCATTAGCGAGTTTTAAACTCAGATCTTTTACTTTCATAAGCAGAAATCATAGCGCTGAGCCAAAAATAAACTAAAGACGATCAGCTCATTTGTAAATCTAAGTAGTTTCAAAAATAACTTAAATTTACACGAGTTAAAGCAAGCTAGACGCCTTTTTATATACAATTCGGATAATCGCGGGTTTCTGTTTTTCTCACAGAAAAAAGAGCTAAGCTAATATTAAAGTAGATTTTACGTAAAAAATTAAAACACGAAAGAGTTTTGACAGTTTTAAAGTTTATAAATGGCATTAATTTTGTTCAACGATTGAAAGGGTTTTGCAGAGTAAAGAATTTGTTCAAGCTTTAATCTAAATAGGATTTTGTGCCAAGCTCGTATCAAATATGATTAAATTACTATCGTCAGAGTGCTCAACTGAAACACACACACGCGCGCGCGCGCACACACACACACACACACACACACACACGTACAGCGGCCTTTATTGTAAGCCGCTTCAATAGCTCATTTTTTTAGTGAAAATTCACTCATAATAATATAATAATGGAACATTTACTGAGAACGGCCCGATAAAGGCTATAAACTGTAGCCTATCTAGTGTAAATCCAGACACAGTGGGGGGAGGGAAGATTCTTGTAACAAAATGGAGGATAAATAACTGAAGGCCGTTCGGGCGTGAAACTCTGGGGGAACGACTGTAAAATTGATGTACTGGGTTTAGAGGATGTATGTCTTTTGAAGAACACGATGTACAAAATGGGATGATAATGAGACGCTAATGGAAAACAAGTTTCGGCGTAAACATACACATAATGTTATCAGAACAAGATTTATGGTTATAATAAGTTAATGTAACCTTCTTAAATATTCAACAAGTAGTAGTGATTTTGTATCACTCATGAAAGAAGGCAAATTAAAAAAAAAAACATTTATTTTTTATTGTACGAGAGGGGAGCGGAGGGTTCCCTTTATGTTGCCATTTGTGCATATATCCACTACAACCCACTCTATCTCTAATGAAATAATCCAGTTTTAAAACCGCCGTTGTACATAGAGCTCATCGATTCTAGCATGGTCTATGATCTCACCATTTTCAAAGTGCAGACACCACTATAAACAGCGAAATCTATATCAGCGGCTAAAGTCTAAGTAATTGGACTATGTGCCGCTAAGATCGCTGCAACCTGAAAGGACTGGAGGAGAAGTTTAACTATGTAATATGTATATAATAATAATAATAATAATAATAATAATAATAATAATAATAATAATAATAATAATAATAATAATAATAATAATAATAATAATAATAATAATAATAATAATAATAATAATAATAATAATAATAATAATAATAATAATAATAATAATAATAATAATAATAATAATAATAATAATAATAATAATAATAATAATAATAATAATAATAATAATAATAATAATAATAATAATAATAATAATAATAAATAATAATAATAATAATAATAATAATAATAATAATAATAATAATAATAATAATAATAATAATAATAATAATAATAATAATAATAATAATAATAATAATAATAATAATAATAATAATAATAATAATAATAATAATAATAATAATAATAATAATAATAATAATAATAATAATAATAATAATAATAATAATAATAATAATAATAATAATAATAATAATAATAATAATAATAATAATAATAATAATAATAATAATAATAATAATAATAATAATAATAATAATAATAATAATAATAATAATAATAATAATAATAATAATAATAATAATAATAATAATAATAATAATAATAATAATAATAATAATAATAACAATAACAATAACAATAATACTAATATTAATATTAATATTATTAATAATGATAATGATAATAATAATAATACTATGTATAATAATACATAGTACTATTATCAATTTAACTGTAGTTGAACACTTTGAAGCAAGATGTCACCAGCAGCAAGCTCTTACATCTTTCATAAGGGTTATCACTTTAGTATGTTTATATTCAATGACCATAAACGTTCATTGGGCCACAAGCGTTCATGTGTATAAACATGTTCACGTGGGTGGTATCGTTTGTCCTTGAAGGCACTTCGCTCTGCTTAAAATTATCATAGAAGACATGTTGTATACACATTAACCAGATATCATACTAATGCTGACGAATACACTCAAGAATAAATTAATTACAAAATGAACTAATAACAAACACTGCGGACAATCTGTTTTTCACACGCATTGTACAAGGTGTAAAATATTTATTTAATTCTTCTACATTGATGTTGTCGCCTTCAAAATAGTCCCCATTGGAGATTATGCACTTGTGCCAGCGCTTCTTCCAATCCTCGAAACACTTCTCAAACTCGATCTTTGAGATAGCCTTTAGTTCTTTCAGCGATGCGCTTTTAATGTCATCTACGGCTGTAAAACGACGACCCTTTAAGGTTATATTTACTTTTGGAAATAGGAAAAAGTCATACGGAGCCATATTTGGCGAATATGGAGGCTGGGGCATCGTTACAGTACTGTGTTTTGCCTAAAATTCACGAACAAGCAATGAAGTGGTGCATTATAGTGGTGCAAAAGCCATGAATTGTTTTTCCACAGATCCGGGCGTTTTTTTCGGATTGCTTCACGCAAACGGCGTTGAAATTGTAGGTAGTACTCCTTATTGACCATTTCACCTGGTGGCAGGAATTCATGATGTCCTATGCCATTAATATCGAAGAACACAATGAGCATAACCTTCACGTTCGACCGCACTTGTCGAGCCTTTTTCGGTCTTGGCGAGCCAGAATGCCTCCACTGGGATGATTGAGCCTTAGTTTCGATGTCATTTCCGTAAACCCATGTTTCGTCACCTGTTATAATACGTTTCAGCAATTCTGCATCGTCGTTGACTTCATTTAGTGACTCCTGAGCAACTTCCATTCGTCGCTGTTTTTGTTCAAAATTCAACAATTTTGGAACGGATTTTGCTGCTACGCTTTTCATACACAAAACATTGGAAACAATGTCATAACATTATCCAATCGATATGCCAACATCATCAGCGACCTCTCTAATTGTGATTCGGCGATTGTTCATAACAATTTCTTTCACTTTTTCCACGTTTTCATCGGTTGTTGATGTGTTGGGGCGTCCAGGGCGTTCGTCATCTTCAACGTCTTCACGGCTTTCTTGGAAACGCTTATACCACTCGTAAACTCTTGCTTTACTCATAGCAGACTCGCTATAGGCCTTTGTTAACATTTCACACAATTTGTTACACTTTATTCCATTTTTTACGCAAAATTTGATATAAATTCTTTGATCCATTTCTTTTAACAAACGAAAATCGCCGAGCTCATAAAAACACGTCTAACCTTAATGGCTGTCACAGACAAAGTCAACAATGAAAACATCTGAAAGTTTTATCATACTTCAAGGTCATGTATACCAACATAAAAAAAATATTTGACAATCGGACTCGCCAAGTCTGCGAAATTTAAAAATTCTCGTTACTTTCTGAACACATCTCTTACGTATTATTGACAGATATTACAGTGTTCGTATTTCTGATTGTGCTACGATTTGCTACCGATATTTACATCAACGCCATTAAATCTTTGCCTTTGACAATACAATATGATTTATATTGACATATTCAAATTAAATGCATTGAATTTATTAAGCTTAATTGTTTGATCATGAAACGAATGTTGTAGTAAAATGTGAATTTAAAATGTTACGTAGCAAAATGTTCTTTAATTTTTAAGTAAAGCAATTCGAACATGAATCACCAATTACAATCCGTACATTTCCCTTAATGTAGTAACAATGATCCCATATACAAGCATGTCATAGTGTAGTAATACATGAATAGAATCTGCAGTAACTAAGTAGGCCCAGAAGCCATGCTAGAACGGATGAGCTGTACTGACATAGTTATTAACTAACGTTATGAAATCAGATTATATAAAAGTTTCGTCTGGGAGAAAGACTGTTGACCAGAACAAAGATGCTAACCTGTAGGAAGATCTTTCAGAAACAAATGGAAAATAGGCTTATATGGTAGGAATGCGATAAGCGGGATATGTTTAATCAAGTCGCTTCCACATGTTATTGTTGTTATAACAAACGTGATTTACTGTAAAATCATGTTATGGTATTATTTAACAAGGGTCATATTGATTTTACATAATTTGTTATACAAGCTATGTTACTTATTACAGTAAGGAAATATATTTATTAGTTGACTTATTTAAAAACATTAATTTTCATCTAGTACGTCTAACTGAACTGACAAACCTAACACAAATAAAACTTACGTAGACTAGGTAAGACTATAAGGACTTAAGATGACGGAAAGAAATGGAGTTGAACTGCATCGCTGGATTGGACTGGATCTAGTTCTAAAACGTTCCCTGTGGAACTGTTATTATAGTTTAAAATAGGTCCATCAATTAGTTTCCATTGCCTTAGATAAATTAATTAGTAGCCCGTTATGCAACTGGAACTGGAACTGGAACCGTTTTACATATTCAGTCTCGGAACTGTGAAAATGCTTGAAATGCAGTTAAACCAGAAAACTGTTATTTTTCGGATTTCTCCGTAGTTCAGTATAATTTTTCTAAATTCCTACCAACTACGGTCAAACCGTAACGGTTTGTGTCTCTGTCAGAGAATACAATTTTAACAGAAAGGATTTCTTTCGAATATTTCTCCCATGAATTTTTTCAGTAGTTTTAATGTTTTTTGTTTAGCTAGTAATTTCTGATTTCCACTTATTCACTCTTACCATCAGTCCTCCCGCAACGCTCTCTGCTTTCAGTATAAATGCCTGCCGTACGTAGATTAAGCACCATTTGTAAATGTATCAAATAAGCCTGTAGCTAAAGCTTTGAAACCTCTCAATGTAAATATTGGTGACGTCTCTACAGTTTGATGTATAATTCAATACCCATACCCTCCATTTCCAACTAATGTTGGAGATATTTTATCTCGCGTTCATGCAGGATGCGTTCAGAATACAGACACCTCGCTCACACGCTGCAGCATCTGTGCAGGAAACGGAAATGTCGATGCTGAGATTCGCTCCGAAACGTGGAAGTGATGAATGCGCGAGTTTTTCGTGAATATCAGCGTATAGCTACACACACACACACACACACACACACACACACACACACACACACACACACACACACACACACACACACACACACACACACACACACACACACACACACACACACACACACACACACACACACACACACACACACACACACACACACACACACACACACACACACACACACACACACACGAATAGCTAAGTTCAAAAATGTGATACAGGTTGTAACAAATTAAGTGAATACGTGTATAAAGTCAATAAAATGTATTTCATTTATAGTACATACAGTAAAAAATGTATGTGTACGTTTTTTCTACTTCAAAAGACTTCCAGTCACTCAGTAGGCTGAGGCATTAACATTGACTAGCTCAGTGAAGGTCCTGTCAGAAATTAAAATTATAATTTTAATTAATTTTAAAAATCCTAAAGAGAGTACATCCAAAGAATAAAACACTACTGACAAAGATACAGACAAATTATGAAACTGCTGACATACTGCCTGTTGTTACAAACAACAAGGTATGTAGAATAGCAGTTTATATAAAAGCTTGAGGAAGAAATAGGTCTGGGAGGACCGGAGGTTCAGTCGTTTCCAGTGGGGTTCGGATGGCCGTTTAAAGGCCGATTCTATGTTGGGAGGTGACAAGTGTGCCAAGAGGTCCTTCCAGGCAGGCGGTGTTGAGAAGTAACGGATAGTCAGTCTACGGGGGAAGTAGACAGTTTTTGCTTGCAGTTCTTCCCCTTGTTTTTTTGTGTTAAACAAAATGGAGCACGAGTTTCCGAAGAAGACCTTAGAACATTTTGATCTGTAATAGAATAGTGTTCATTCTTGAGTGAATTCGTTATCAAGTGTAGTTGTAGTCAATACAATATAAAAAGATTGTAATATAGTTATATGTGTTAAAATATACTGTTGAACCACCGATACTTGATTGTTTAAAGAACCTCAGTTAAGAGAGATTCCAAATTCTTAAAAATCCTCGGCAAAAAGTCCTTCGGGGCTTAGGCAAAAAAACCCTTCGTCTTCTGCCGAAAGAGTATCACAATCATAGATTATGCGCCCTGCAGTGTCTCCAACAAACTGGATAAATTACTTTGTGATAAATTCCTATCCTGCTCAGACGCACTTTTAAATTACGCCTATAATGAGTCCCAATGGGTTTTCTGAGTTGCTATCTACAAACGGCAAGCTACACGTACTACCCTATACCTATCTAGAGGAATCTCTCACAAAAACATAGTCAGTCAGTCAGTCCTGAAGTCTCCAGTCAGGACTGATAGTCCTCCAGTCTTGAAGAACAATTTCCCGTCAGATGTGTCATTGTAGTGAGTTTTTTCTTTTCCACTGCCTCTGAGATATTCCTATTACATGAATCGTCTTTGAAACTGAGGAAATCATTCAGTTGTCAGTGTCTTCCTATCACCTATAAGGGTTGTGCATATGTGAGGTTTGATCCTTGGGATTTCATTTTTCTAAATATAATTAGAAGCCCTTTGCTACTGCTTCCTCCTTTCTCAATTTGCACCTTTGTTTTCTCGAAAGACTGCCTCACTAATTTTAAGATTTTCGGTTCCATCTATCATTTCTTCCACCGCAAGGTGGGCAGATAGGCACAACGTCATCACAGTCTGCTACGATTCACTGATTTCGAGTTCTAGATGGCGAGGTAGAGACACAATGTCCTCCATCAGTATGCTATTTCCACTCCTCAAATCAACTTTTGCCAGTACATCAGGGTTTTGTGGGATTTGATGATTTATGTTCAACCGTTAATGTCCCAGATCTATCCAGAGGGAAAAATAGTTTCAGTACGTCCTGAAAAAAAATACTGGAACATATACGCTAGAGAAAATATCATGAAGACGAGTACATATAGAAACGTGAATTATGAAACATCCTGTATAAAGGAAGTTTGTAGTGTACTGCACCTTAACAAGTTTATATTAAGTTTCTCGTGTGTAACAATGTTGTGTTAAGAATTGTGGCAGCTTACATTGTAAACTTAGTTCAATTTGTAACTTGAATATATCTGACAATAACAATTTAAACATAGAATCCGTTGTACGAAACCGTAATACTGATATGTTCTAATTAATGTAATTTGTGTGTGTTCTAATGTTCTTATTGTAATTCGTATAATATATACAAATATATTAGCTTGAGAACCGATTTTATGAATTTTTTCCGACATCTGTGGTTTTGAGGCGGTAATAAACAATTTATAGAACACTAATTACCTTCAATTGTAATTAAAGTCCCAAATATAAAAATGTTGAACAAAATTTTACAAATTTAAAGACATTACAGGTATTATAAATAACTTATAAATTATGTATGTTGGCAATTTAAAGTAACTCTGTATAGGTAGTATTATAATTATTAAAAATTGAGTTAGTAGATTGTAGAGGCCTCAGCAAACCTAAAGAAACTGTATTTAAATTTACGTTTTATTTGTGTTCAAATAAATTAATAAATTTTAGTTATCATCAAAGGTCAATCTTGCTTACTGTCAAAATTATGTATTCATAATGAACATCATTTTATATTATAAATTGGCGCCTAAAAATAATTGTAAATTGTTAAATTATGTCTTTTTATAACTTATCAATTATCGTTTAAAGTGGTAACTGTTTAAAGTTAAAAAAAAATAAATTAAATTTAAGAATATTTATTTTATATCATAAATGTATATTGTTCATTTTAAGTTCCCGGAGGTCATCTTACTATGATGACCGCTCTAGTAGTTAATTTTGCAAAGAAATTTAGCTAAAATGTGCTTCTACATATGACAATGTTTATGTAATATTATTTTTAAAAATTCGCTTCTATCACAGTGATTAATTATTTGAATAACGTGACAAATTTGCGTCATTACTTAGGAGAGTACTGTTATAAATTCAACAGGAGAGTTTAAGCAAACAAGAGAAACTATGTAGATAACGGATTAAGTCCTTGGATCAATCATTGTCTCCTTAACGTAACCTGTGTGATTGAGTTTGAGGTAGTGGCTTCTTCCAATGTAGACTTGTGGCCTTAATGATATCGTGTCCAATTGATTACCTCAACTTCATCTACTGAAGGTTTAGCAGTTATACTTTTACCTTACAAACTCTAAGTAATGTACATAGCTAAATCAAAATTATGCTTAAAGCAGCTTATTTTGTAATATACGTTTAATCGTATGAAACTTCCTTTACATTAAACTTTGGTTAGTTTTCTTGAAGCACATTATATTGTATGCATTTTCTGTTTTGTGCATTTATAATATTTATGGTTGTGAAATCTCCGAAGTTGTTACCTTACGCTTAATCTAAAAAGCGTGCCTTTGACCTGTCTGATAGTCTGCGTACACTGTTCATAAAATTACTTTAAGGTTGTTTTTGGTAACTTCCGTCACACAGTGTCAGCCTCTAGTTTTCTTATTGTCTATTCTTTCATTGTCCATGCTTCCAGTTTTTGTAAAAGGATAAACTGCAATCTCTCAAATATGGAGTGATTTTTTATGTACTATATTGATTTTTATAAAAAACGATGCAATACTTTTTATTAAAGTATTACTTACTTAAGTATTTTATTATTTGAATAATAAAGTAAGTTCGTTATTCAAGGATGAAAAATTCAACACATTTCAAAAAATATCACAACTATATTTTATCTTACACTCTATTGAAAATCAGATTTTACTATTATAAAAAGTATTGTAATTTACAAAATCTATTTTTGTGTAAAATTTTAATAGAGTCGAACCAAAATAGCTTTGAAACTCTGTACATCCGTTTGACACAACTGTATCTAGAAGAAAAATTGTTTTGACAGTGTGTCAAAGTCGTAGGCCTGTCTAGCATTTTCAAAGTGGTGCACGCTCCAAGTTAAAAGAGATCCAACAATTGTTTGTTCCTTTCATAACGTTTGTATAACACTTACGTAAATGAGTTAGTATAAAGGTGATGTAAATTATCTTTACCTAGTGTTGATAGATTGGGATTTTTTTTTAAATAGGGAAATTTTAAATTTACGGGGAAAAGAAAATGTTATCGGGGTAAAGTGTAGGGATGTTTATTATTGCGAAAATTTGGGAAATGATATATCCAGTCTTAACTAGGTTAAATTATTTTTCTTAAAAAACGATGTTAGGTTTTTGTTGATTGTGTCAAGTCTGGAACTATTGACTACCTGAAATATAAAATTCTCCAACAATGCAACAAGAAGTCGCTTCACTACCCTTGCCTAACCCTGCAATCATTCTTGACCGTTATTATTTTATTGTAGTCACTACATAATGACAACATAAAGTTTATTTGTAACTTTTAGTATGCATTACTGTCGTCCATCGCGTCACGTGTTCTCTGTGTAAATTATTTTTCGTCTAAGGATTTTAAAAACTGCCGTAGAGTCTTTTCTTCCTTAACGAACATCAGGTCTTCTTCCTTAAGGCACACTCTTCACCTTCACTTTAGGCTGTTAGTTTTGAATACTGCATTTTAAAATCTTATCTTATCAGTGATCTTGTCAGTGGTGAATTTGAACATTTAATAGCTTCAGCTGATTCAGTCTTCAAGTTCTCCATGCTTTACGATAACACCATCGGCAAGAAAACAACCGTAAAGCTTGGAAAAAAACTACACTTTTCAGGTTAGATTGTGTGTTTATATTCCTAATATGTAAAGTTTTTATAATGTTAAATTTGTTATGATTAGTGATAATGCAGGTGAAATATATGATAGGTTTTCATTACACATACTGTATTTAATGGAAAGATTAATACAGTATAAATTTGTCATCTATTTACAAAGTAATGTAGTTTCGGTTATAAAATTTTATTTTTCTATTTATTTTTTTTGTGTGTTTAACGTCCGTCTATTGTGCACACTTGGGCTAATGCAGACGATGGGATGATTTATAGCGTATGAAAATGCCAAGCCCTGGGGCCGGGAATCGAACCCGGGTCCTCGGGGTGAAAGCCTAGTACACTATCAACTAGGCCACCGAGGCGGCTTATCGAATTTTAAATATACATATTAAATTTTAAACATATATATATATATATATATATATATATATATATATATATAAAAGTTTATAATTGATGAATGTTTTACAATATTTTAAAATTGGTGGAAATTTTATGCATTTGGTAGGGAAAACACATTTTAGTATCTGGCAACACTGCTCGCCACTACATTAGCCCGGTTGATTAGGCACAATTACGCTTGGCCTTTGTAAGACACTTTGGTTGGGATAAAATTGAGAGCAGCCATTCAAACAGCAGATAAATCTTCTTTCCTGTTACGTAAAAACTTTACCTTATTTTTTCTATTTCGATGACCTTTGTAACCGACCGAAGCTAAGGTTTCAACTCGACCGTTCGGCATTTAGTTTGTGCGTTTGTGACGCAGTTTTGGCCAAACACAATGACCGATTGCTTTGAAATTTGATACGAAGGTGCCATGTATAAAAACCGGAACGATTTATTTGTAAGAGTTTCTCTCATTTAGTCCAGTTTCAAGATGACGACCTCTGATTTACAATGAGTGTACGCAGTTTAGCCAAATGCACCGACCGATTGTTTTGAAACTTAATACAAACGTTACCTTATATAAAACACGAGTGATGTATGTGCAAGATTTTTTTCATATTTACTTCTGTTTCAAGCTGGCGGCTTATGATTTAACGATGACGAGTGCACACAGTTTTAATCAAACGCATTGGATGATTGTTTTGAAATTTAATACAAATATATTTGTATAAAACCCGAAAGACGTATATATTCCTATTAATAAATCCCCATTCATTAACGTTTCATGATGGAGGGTTCTGATTCAACGTTAAGAGTGTAGTTGCAGGTTATTTCCTTTAATACTGGCTGAACGGCAAAACCTATCGTAATTTTGACCGTTTCGCGGAGAAAGAGTATAAAATGTCTAATAAATTTACATTTTTCGTGAATATTACGGTTAAATTGGCAGGAAACGTTACGAGCGCTGTCGTTGAGCACTTTGTATATTATACTACGAGGTCTACTGTTTTTTTAAGTACTAATAATCCAGGTCTTATAATTTTAGCACACTAGCTATTTGTTCACCTTTGTGGTCGGTTTATTTTTTGTGTTGAAGTGACTTTGTTGTTATATATATATATATATATATAAAACTATAGGTCTGGATCGGAGGGGTTTCAAGGTCTCAGGTTTTGGTCTTACCATGATGGCATTTCCAAGGACTCATTTTCCCAATGGAAATCGGTTATGAAATGTGAGTTCTTTCCTTTGACCATTAGGGTTAGTTAAATATGGAATCCATTAACTGCTGTGCTTCGCCAAGTTAAATGTTTGCTCAGCATTGATCTATGACATTACATGCAATGACATACACGTCGCTTTGCTCGGACATAATACAGACCTTAAAACAGATTGAAGTCGTGTGTCGTGGAAGCGAAATTAAAAATTGTTAGCGTTGCGCTGTTTTAGAAGAATACGTTAAAAAATTCAGTTTTTTTGTTTAATTATTAATAGCAACTATCCTGAAACACCTACGTAGTGTTTACCCTTGAGGAGTCAAGGGTAAAGCTTACAACAGTAATTGCAGTCTCGAACCTACGAACTTGTGTTTCACAACTATATAGGCGCAATTGTAAAAAATAGGATTGTTCAGGATTATGGCCTCTGAAATAATCCTACCAGAAAATACCAATATTTCTAATATTAATATTTGTAATAATTGAAATATTACAATGAAAATACCGTAATAATTTGATACATAATTTCCTAATAATATTTAAGAAGCGCTTTATTTGTACGACATTCAATTTTTTTAACAATGATTGGTTTTATGTGAATAATTTATGGTACAATTAAAAGGATAAATGTTTTATTTCGTTATTAACAATCCGTTGCGTACTTTTTGGTTTTTATTGATTAACGAATTTCGTTATTTAAACGCATTTCTGTAACCAATAAAATGTTTTTTTGTACTTGTTAGTAATTTTCCAAGAACAAGGTTTTCAAGCAAGAAATTCAATGTGTGTCGATACTGAGACGTCAAACCACTAATGTTATTTAAAGTGTTAAAAAATCACAGCACGCAGCTGTGTCGCTCACGTGATGGAAGAAACCTTCCAAAATTGTTTAAATCATGTCATTTTTTAAAAATTATAATTTAAAACAATAAAATTCAAGAAATTATGTATATATTAGCGTTTTAAAATGTAAATTTAATTGGACTACAAAAATGAATCCTAAACGCCGTCATATTAAGTTTCTTAATGTAAAAGGATTTTAAATATTAAAAATGCTATTTCACGCACTTATGAATTTGTAAATATTTTTTATTTGGCCACAATTTTTAACAGTAACAAACGTCTCCAAGCTATTTATCGGAACTCATTTCATGCTCACTGGTCCAGGTTATACCATGATTGGAGCTAAAATAGCTAATTTTTCAATTGGAATTAGATAGTTATATAAATTCAGCGAACCGTACTGAGTTACTGTACTGCATCAGAGGAAATGTTTAAGAGCAATACAATAAAAGAAATAAAAGTTTATGAAAGAGAAAATAATTAAAATCGTGAAAACAAACTTTCTCGCAAGTGGAATTAATTTTGAAAAATACCGTTACACGAGCTTCGTTCCCTATTCCACTCTTATTTGTTTTAAATTTTTAATAAGGGAAGTAAAAACATCGCCAGTTTTAATATCAACAGAGAAATATTATTTGCATATTCTTGTATAATAAAGTTGGTCGGGTGTTTCAACTTACAGATATGTTACAATTATAATAATGTTTTGAATTACAAATAATTTTATTTATAAAACGTCGCTTGGAAGATAATGTAAAATATAAATAGTCGTTGTACGAAGTTATTTTACTAACACGATGGAAGCAAATTCTCAAAAAATATATTATATTTAACATTTTTTGAAAATTTAAATCATATAGATATTTTAGAGATTATATAACACCTGGCATTGCAACAATTGCCCATTGTATAGCTAAACGTCTTTGATTCTAGTTTAGTAAACTGGTTTCCTCAATGATTTTGATTATTCCGTTCCCATAACTAGCTTGGTTCCTAATGTCCTTGGAGCCAAACATCCCGAGATTCGCTTCTTGCAAGCAAGAGTCTAACAATCGTAGATTATGGTAATTTGCAGGTTCCTCATTCATCCCGCATAGGCACTATGGTCTCTCCGTGGTACATTCCTATATTGTTCACCTGCACCACAGATCCTCGTAATGAGTCTCATGGTTTTCCCCGAGTAGGATGCTACACAGAATCCCAATAGTTCCTTTAAGTCCACATGGCGGACTTTTTTATTTCAACACTATAATCAGGCATAAAATCTGCATAAAATCGTCTTCTGGTACCCCATCCGTTTAGGAGTATTTTGATTTCGTTGGCAGCATCTCTGAGAAGTTCCATTAAAGTAAGTCTGCACCATTGCCACAAGTTACACAGCCATGTTTTGTATCTACGTCTGTCAGGTTCTCCGTTTACTTTCTATTTGACCTTGTTATATTTACTAGAGAATTCCATATTTAGTTTCTTCCTAATATTTAATTTTATGTTTTTTAAAGTAAGTGAAATTTCTCTTTCCATCTAAGTATACTCAAAACTCTTTCGTTGTTGATGTGGTTAGTTCAAGATATACGAAAAATTCGTGGTTATACCACACACCTCGAATGCTTCAAGATTGTCGAGTTTTTCATCGTGTATATTTCCAGTTTATATCTCCAACCTGCTTTTTTATGTGTTAACCATACTTATTAGTCTCGGAAATGTTATTAATTTGTTTTTGGTTTCTTTCTCACGCAATGTCAGCCTCCAGTTTTCTCATTATTTAGTCTCTCATCATTCAAAATACTAGTTTATATAAAAGGATAAATTGGAATCTCACGAACCTGCTTGTTTTGTTTTAGCCACACTTATAACTTTTGGAAAATTTGTTAATGTTGTTTTTGGTTACTTTCTCACACAGTGTCAGCCTCCAGTTTTCCTATTGTCAAGTCTTTCAACGTCCATGCGTCCAGTTTATATAAAAGGAAGAACTGGAATCTCTCCAATCTGCTACTTTGCGTTAGGCATACTTACTGCTTTTTTTGTGTTAGCCTTACTTGCTAGTCTTGGGAATTTTATTAATTTTTTAGAGTTGTTTTCGTCAAGGAGTTTTTGTCTCTAGTTTTCTCATTATATAGTTTTTCGTGGTCCGTGCTTCCACTTTATATAATACGCCTGGGAATCTCTTCAGGCTAAAATATTCCCTTTAACACTTAATCCCCGCAGGGGGGTGCAGACTAGCTGCACGTATTGAGAGGATTTAGCCGTCCCTCGCGGTACCCGAGCAACACTATATTTACGACTTTAACACTTTACACTCACACTTACATTTAGGGAGGCGATAATTGCCTCAATGTGCTTTTCGCCTTAAGGTAACAAAAACAAACTCTTCAGCCTGCTTCTTTCATGTACATTGGTCTTGGAAATATTATTGGTTGTTTTTGGTTGATTTCGTCATCAGATAAATCATACTGCGAGTACCTAGTTTACAGCCGATTTGGTCTTCCTGACTTTTACCAGTTACCAGTTTGGAACAATCTGCTTTCGTAGTACAGTTACTACTTTTAGCCCCGTCTAGATATTTGATTTCACCTGGAGATGCATCCGATAGGAGACTAGCAATTACACACCGGCTGAATATATTAACATTTAAACTTTAAAATTAGATTGAACTTAAATTTTCAATGTGGTCTTTAAAAAATATAATCGCGACACGCAACTGTCTCGCTGACATGATAGAAATAAATTTCGAAAGTAATTTTTGTTATTTTACTTTTTAAAGTGAAATGCATTACTAATAAAATCTGTGTATCGCTTAAACTTCTAAATGAATTTGAAAATACGAAAATGAACCCTGACCACTATCAACTCTTAACTTTAAAAAATACTAATTTATGCAGTTATTAACGCTGATTACGATGGCGAAATCAGATTTTTAAGAAATAAGAAACAAGCTATAAATTTCTTAAAATTATAAATGGCCGTACGAACTTGTCAGCCTATGAAACTTATCCAGTCTATTACCAAAATCATAACCGACTGTTCAGAAAGTGATTTTAAGTCCACCTTCTGCGCTCACTTCAAGGTCCCGGTGTTACTTCCATGTTGCTCAATTTTCCAATGGAAATTCGCTACTAAATAAATGGAAAGTCATCTGTTAACAACAAATAAAGTTATCCACCAACCAAAGCAGCGCCTTCGCTAGTTAAATATGTGTACAAGGCCTTGTAAATATTCCCTTTTGTGGGTTTACCGAGCGTAGTGTAGAGATGGGTTTTGAACAAACAGAACTGAAATCTGTGCACACACAAAACTATAACTTTCTAAGAACACCAACTTCCACAACTAAATTCAACAATATTGCATACTGTTATCATCAGACTGCCAGTTTCTGAATCTTAATACACATAAATATAAAATAAACGGCTGAATCAGATATCTTTAATGTGGCAATTGTAAAATTAAAACTGATTTTGTCAAATAAATTTTATCATGATCGAAATAAGGACACCAAACTTGAGAACAAATTTTTTTAACAATAATTTATAAAAAAAATTAACATTCCAGCAAGTTAGGACTTTTAGAGAGTTTCTGTTGAAATTGTGTAGTTAGAGTGGCCATTACTGTAAAACCCAGCCTCGAAACCTTTAAATGAGCTCTGTTTTCTGATCTCTAGATAAAGTTTTATGCTGTCATTTCACTAAACATTTTTCGATATATTATACGATATATAAAATGCATATTTTATGACAGTTGTACTATTGTGGACGGTGTATCAGAATTAACGGAAAGGCACAAGGTTATTTCAGTCTTAAAACTAAGACCTTGAGGTGCGCAATTCGGAGACACAGCTTACTGACTGGTGTTTTAATTACTGTCCCTTTAGCCTTTAACTGTTTTAATTATAATTAATTAATTAATAATTAATTATTTATAGATTAAATTAATTAGTTCGTTTCTTAGCAAAACGTGCGTTCAAAAATTGCGGCTATTTCCAATTTTCTTAAAACACAATACTTTTTTTAATTTTTGAAAATCTGATTTCACCAACATTATTACCATTATGACCTGCAAAAAATTTACGTTTAATTAAAATATACGTTGTTTTTTTTAAAATACGAGAAATTTTAACTTTAATAATTGCAGTTGTTAACGCTGATCATGATGGAGAAATAAGGTTTTCAAAAAAGTGTAAGATAAAGATAATATCGTTGGGAATTCGCTTCCGTAATTTATGCGAGAAAGCTGCTGGATGAATTTATTCGCTTTGAAATTAACTATAAACCGAATGAAAGAAAACTTCACTGTTTTTGCACCATTTACTGTATTTTTAAAGAAAGTTCTAAACATGTTTTTCTTGAGATACATTCTGCCTCCCCTTCCACCCTTCTGGTTTATTTACAATGCTGCTTTTAACGCTTAATTTTAATTTTCCCAGGACATTTTACGCTAATATATTAGAAAGAAGGTGTATTTTAATGCTTGTTGAAAAGACGTTTTTACAACAAGATTTGTAAACTAACTTTGGTGAAATTAAATTATTCCCCGTTCGCTAATTGTCAGCATTATGCTTCATTTTTTTAACCTTTAGGTTGATGTTGATTCACTGCCAACATTCGATTTTGTATATCACAATTACACATTACAAACAGCTACGGCACTCCTCTGCATCGCTGACGTGATGGAAGCAAATTATCAAAAAGTAACAATATTACAATTATTTTTGTATCTCATTACAAAAATATATATTCACCATCGTAATAAGCAAATACTGTTTCCCATTAACTATTTTATAACTGTTTTATGGTTGAAACTCTTTCAGGGAATAAAAACTTGGCACTTCTCTATATTACTCAGTCGTATTTTGTAGTTAGTGGTACTTCTGTTTTGGTACCTCTCTGAAGATGATAGTTATATGTACCAAAATATACATCAGAGTATAATAATTTGATTAGTTTGATATTAATTACATTCATTTCAAATTAGTTTTTACTTTGAGCAAAAGGGTATCCTTTGTATTCATGTATTACAATACAGTGTGCTTTACATAGTTATACCAAAAACTGCGTAAAAATGTGCATAAATAAATATTAAATTATTTTTAGTACATTAAAGATACGAAAAGTAAAACGTATCGCTGTATAAATCACTGCGTAGACTCTGAATGTAATTCAACACACGATTTTAGGAAATATTCTAGAAAACATTTATGTTTTTCTAATTACTTAAAAACTTCCATTTTAAAAATGTATAACTTACAAATAAAAGTTTATGTATGTCACAGTGTAATCTCTTTTCTTTCTGGATGAAACAGACAGCCTTGTACCTCCTCAGGGAATCTTGAGGTGCAGTTGTTTGCTTTGTGAGAACTGATGTTTAGAGGCAATGCTAAAATGGGATCGTTGTGACATTTAGATTGTGATTTCATTACAGCTGATTGCATCGGTTTTGTAGTATGTTTCAACACTAATGGAATTGAAGTACTGCAATACGCAACTAATATATTAAATATTCCCGCCAAGCAGCTGTCGGGATATTCGATGAAAAGTGGAATAATTTACTTTTACAAATTAAAATCACTGCTTTGCAGGTGACCAAATAGTTATAGCGCAGAATTATGAGGATCTAGAATATGAGAGTAGAAAATTGAAAGAGGAATATGATATTATGGGGACTTGAGATAAACTGAAACAAAACGGAGTACATGTGCATTGGAGGGTACAGCAGACATCTTCTATTGGGACACGACACATAAATCAAAGGGTGTACAACATAAGCATTTTGGAATGACAATTACGGGTGATGGACTCTTGAACACTGCTATTCAAGAACGGAACACTTTGACAAGGAAAGGGGTACTGAACAGCATCGTATGGGATCAATATATATATATATATATATATATATATATATATATCGAAAATAAGTAAACAAAGAATATACAATACAATTATAAAAAGTATGATCTCAAAAGAAAAGAAGTATGACCACTGAAAAAATATATTGAAGCTACAGAAATGGATTATTGGCGAAGAGTCGCAGGTCGGTCGAGATGGGAAAAGTTAAAAAAATTGAAGAATCCGTGAAATGATGGATGCGAAGCACACAATTGTAGAAAACATCAAGATAAAACAACTTCGCTGGCTGGGCCATGTCCACATGATGGAGAAAAATCGTCTTTCCAAACAGATTACAAAATGGAAAACACATGGTCGCAGAAAAAGTTAAAGACCGAGACAGAGAGAAAGAATTGATAAGTAAGAGAGAGGGGATTGGATCAACAACTGTGGAACGACAAAGAAAAATGGAAGCTAGGAATCGGAAAACGCAGGAGAAGTTTTAAGCCGAAAAGAAGAGTCAATTAGCCTTACACATTCTAGAAAATTTTGATTTTTCCATTATAATCAGTTTTATAATATGTATAGATAAGATGTAGGATTTATTAACTAATTATTAATGAGAATTAAAAATTGTAAATGCTAATGTATGCAGATTTTAACGCTGATTACAAATATGAAATCAGAATATTTAAGGAAAAATTACAAATTGAGTTTTTAGAAATTTTTAATTGCTGCCATTTTAAAACAGTTTAGGGATTTTACTGGATAAAGAAATAACTTGTTGAAGTTATTATGAAAATCGATTTTTGTGCCAAGTCTGAATGCAATCTGACTAAAATTGAGATCAGGAGTATTTTCGCACACTCACTCACTCTCTCTCTCTCTCTCTCTCTCTCTCTCTCTCTCTCTCTCTCACACACACACACACACACACACACACACACACACATAAACAATTTTTTAACTTTTTACGACTCTCAAAATTTGTTTAGAGGTGAGGATTGGCGATCTTAGAAAGTTATCTAAACATGGCTTAACGGGCGTCTCAGAAACTCATTTTTCAATGGCAATTCGCTATTGAATGTAAAAGCAAGTCTGATATAGTAATTTTATAAATCGTTTATGAATAAACATTTTCCGAGAAAAATATACGACAACTCTTAATTATGGTTAATTATTTTAAAATTAAAATTGGTCTTTAGTTTGCATTGTTTAGAAAGAAGCTTTTTAGTGTAAATTGGCCGAGCAACGATAAATGAAAATTGTGTTAAATGTACTTATAGAAGTTGTTTTTTGGTCTTACAGTACATTGACAATTTATTACGTTTTCCGCAATATTTAGGAACAAAAAGTTAAAGAAAATATGACGATATTAGATCGTATACTTCCACAAGTGACTAGCTCAAGAGCTCACAAATGCATTTTAAATTAATAAAGTTGTTCGCTGAAGCAAATATTATAAGCGGAAATAACTCCTATAAAACTAAGAGATTCTAGTTCCAAAGTTTATAAAACTAAGCAATTCATTTCTAAATGCTATTGCTTGTTTAAAACATTTGTTTTTGTTATGTTGGTAACGCTCGTTGTCAGAGTTTCACGGGAAATCCGGTTTAGTTATTGTACGTAAACATGATTTTCAATGGTGTAAAACACAGTAGTTACACCGTGTAAGTTAAACTAGGGTGTAATTATTTGTATTTTTTTACAAAGTGTGAAATACAGCCAATACTGTCGTTAAATACTTTAGATATGTTTTTATAAAAGAGTAGAATTTTCTGTCAATAAATAAAGGACGTTATTGAGTCTTGGTTTGTTGACGGTTGTTGGTTGGGGATATTTCCTGTGCTTTAATTATAGCTTTTACCACCAGGTTCGCTAACTATCGTAACAAGCCGTACACTGCTGAGTACTAAATGAATATTGCTGGTCGATAATTGAACCTGAAAGTTAAAGTCTTGCTAGAGTGGACTTTTTAAAAAAGTTAGAGTAAAATTTAGTCAGATATAAAACTAGTATATTTTTATTACTATTACTTTAAAAGTCAGCGAACTTTCTTATTATTTGAAGATATTGAAAGATATTTTTGCTCAGTCGGTGTGAATATCGTTTAAATCTAGTTAATACCATTGGCTTTTTACGTGTGTTAATTTGATTGCTCATAAATCTCTGGGAAACTGAAAAAGTGGACCTGAAGAGTGAAAACAGCTTGGAGGTGGAGGAATCTCGGGCTGTACCTAATCCCATGGAAGCCGCAAGCAGTGAGTTGCATCCGACTGCGGGGCCGCTAGGCTAACCTACACAACGTGCAATGGAAGAAATGAAAGCGTGGATTGAGCATCTCAATCAGTAAGGCAACTGTTTAACTGAAATCAAATTTATGCGTGTAGACGTGAACATTTCTAACGGGAGCGAAAACTGAGAAGGGAATAGGCGGTGGCAAAGGCGCTTCTCATTAATATAGGCAGAAGATCTACCAGGGATCAAATCTTGGGTGTATACAACCCTTATAATGTTGCGATGGGAGGGTGTACATCGTACTCCAACACCTGATTGCTTTAAATCAAGAACATGTACTGAAACAGTCTCTCTAGATGGATTTAGGAAGTACTCAGAAGAAGCAATAAGAACAATTGTTGTTTGACGATGCTTCTGATTAGAATAGGAATGTTATACTACGGGAAAACGTTGCGTAGGCTATGCGAAAGAGGTAAGAAAACTACATGTTATGTAAAATATGATAGCGTGGCTATTGGCAGAAGGAGAAAGGGTGTTTGTCTTCCAAGAGAATGAGCTCCAGCTGAATGAGCCAGTCATTAGTGGAGTGCTGACACTCACTGAGGGAACTATTCTTAGTAGCACAATAGACACTTTGGTCGTGTTACCAGAGGTTATGAGACCACTCGAGCTTCGGTGGTCGATTGTATGACACCGATCTGTCTGCTGCGTCTTTTAACGGCGCACCTCAACACTTTAAGTAGTCTAATTGCGTAATATATGTGCGTGTCGAGCCAAATCAGCATAAGAGTAAAGATCTTTTCAGATTTTGCTAGATACGCTTGTCAGAACCATGTCCATTAAGAGTCTCCACTAATTTGGTAAGTTTTTATCATGTTTGATCTAGATCAATCTAGATTTAATGATAACGGGTAATATTTTTTATCTCTTTAAAGTTTAGTATAAATAACGTTTTGGACAAATTTCGACCGGAGAACTTAAACTTTACAATATCTTAAACAATCTTCTACTTCGTCCTTTAAGGACATGTTTTAGAATATCATTTCAAACAAAGCATAGCTTAGGTTAACAAAAATGAATACTTTACCGTCCTTGGGGATTAATTTTATGACTAAAATCTGATAAAGAGATAAAATATACAGACTTTAGTTTTTATACATGAAGAATTTAAAGTTACGATAAATTTAGTTAATAGATTATATCTAACAATGAATAAGTGAAACCGAAGTTTGCCAAGCAACAATGCTTAAACTTTATCCAGTATTACATTGTGGTAATGTCTAGTTTAGTCTGGACAGAATTCCTTAACTGAGAACAAAGAGGCTGTAGCTTCTCTAGCAAAGAGACTCACCAACAATAGCAGCTTTGTGAATACATCTAAATAAATATTTAGTTAATAGTTTAAGCGTTAAACAAGATTAAGGGTAAAAACAACTTCTTAAGAATAATATATATTGTTAAAATATTAATAATAACGACTTCAAGATTATCTTTTTCTATTAAACAATATATAAAAGTTAAAATCAAGAGTAAAGCAAACAAAATAGTCAAATACTCGCCTCTAAAGCACGTAACGAGGGTCAGTAGGGTTAATTATTGTCCTTGTATATTAGTATCGACTCTTAATATGAGTGCTTAGTTTTTATGAATGGATTTTCGTGTCTTCTGCACTGCCGTGACGCGGACTAGACCGTACCATTCATTCAAAACACACCACGAGGAATGTAATTTTAAAGCTCTGAAGCTCTTTTAAAATGTATTTTATGTCCAAACCTAAAGATGACCTTTAAATTGTACCGTACAATTTATTACCCACACTAGACAAGGTTGGATGGCGTAAAAAAACTTATAAAGTAGTTGGTGAATATTTGAAAATAAGTTTTTGTTGAGGTCTTTAAATAAAAAATCCTGTTATTGAACCAAAACTAAAATCGTGTATCACGTTTTCTTTTTTTTAATTTTAATTACGATAATTTGTACGAAAATTTTCGAAAATTAACAACTAGTTACTAGTTTTTAACAACATAACGTGAAACGTATTCAGCCTATTCAATGAAATCAGCTGATCTTTACGAATTAATATAAATAAACTGCTATTAACTACCAAAATTAAATTAAAGACTCATTTTGTGTACTTAAAACGGTCAAACATCTTTGCAGTTTCCGTAGTGTAGTGGTTAGCACGCGCATTTCAGGTCCCGGTTGGAACCCGGAAGGATACATTCATTTTTAATTGTAATTAATTTAATGTGAGACTCCGACGCGCAAATATATTATTATATATATATATATATATATATATATATATATATATATATATATATATATATATATATATATTTGTTTTTGTTTTTTTTTATGTTTAACGTCCGACTATTGTGCACAGTTGGGCTAATCACAAACGATGGGATGATTTATAGCGTATGAAAATGCCAAGCCCTCGCCGGGAATCGAACCCGGGTCCTCAGGGTGAAAACCTAGTACACTGACCACTTGTTTTGACTTGTTTTGATTCAAACTAGTTTATATTTTTCCAAGTTTTTATGACCTAATGTAATTTTGAAACTAGAGAAGGGTTGAAAATTTGAACTTATGAAAAGGCGTGGCGGTTCTGTGTAAACACGTTATGTGCGAAAACTACACATTTTATAATCAGTACCAACACCTATATTTTCCTAGATACGGGACGTCACGAAGACGATTTTAGGAAAATTTTATTGTGATTGGTTACATCGTTTATTGAGAAAGGGCTGCGTTATCAATTGACAGACAGACAGACAAACGTACATGCTCGACATTTTAAGGGTACTTCGTTTATCTACGGATCCTAAAGTATAAAAGTTTTATCTTACTACGAATTCTATCTTGTTGGAACAGAAACTGAGGAAATGCAAAACGTCTTAATTAAAAGAAATTAAACTTTACCCAGCCCGTGGCAAGATGAAACTAAATATAACACGAGATAAATTGTCCGCGAAGGTTTTTTTGAAATGAAATAAACACAAAGAACGACATTTCTTGTGAGGTTGTCATTAGGAGAGTGAAGCAGTAAAGCATGTAGAATCTGATTTTTATAATTGCAGAGTACTGGGTTTATAAATTGGGGGAAGGGAAACAGTGAGACACCAATGTAAAGTATTTTATAAACATGTGGTAATTTATACTGATTTTAATGGTGAAATCAGATTTTAATAAGTTGCTATATTAGTTTTTGGAAATTTGTTTCCGTCACGTCAGTGATACAGCTGCTTTATTTAAACTAATGTGTGTCATTGTAAAAATCTAATTTTTTTTATTTTAAGGCGAAAAGCACATTGAGGCTATTATCGCCTCCCTAAATGTAAGTGTGAGAGTAAAATGTTAAAGTAGCAAGTGTAGTGTTGAAAGTGTGTGTGTGTGTGTGTGTGTGTGTGTGTGTGTGTGTGTGTGTGTGTGTGTGTGTGTGTGTGTGTGTGTGTGTGTGTGTGTGTGTGTGTGTGTGTGTGTGTGTGTGTGTGTGTGTGTGTGTGTGTGAGTGACATCTAAATGTGTGTCTGTAGACATCTAAATCCTCTATGTGCAGCTAGTCTGGTAAAAATCTACATTATCATATACATATACACACACACATATAAGACTCATATATATATATATATATATATATATATATATATATATATATATATATGATATATATATGAGAAAAATATTAGTTTCGTCGACTGACTGACTGCCTCGTAATGGAGAATTGTCTTTAATATATGAATTAATTGGATAAAAGTAAATTTGCACAATAATTTTTCTGCAATAATTTTTTTATAAATCTGCACGCGTATCGTTAACACAACTATAACTCGTAAACGATGTGACCGATTATTATAAAATTTGGCTAAAATAGTTTTTGTGTCCAAAACAAAAGAAACGTAGAAGTTGACGACGAAAAATATTTAGGGGTAATACAGTGGTAAAATCTAAAGAGCAATCGTGTTTTAATTTTTATTAATCTATACATTTCTAACATTTTATTATTTCTCTAAATTAGAAAAAATATGGCCCACCGTTTCAACTCTAATTTTCGATAACATTTTTACGGACTGTTGAACTGGACTTATTCTAATTAAAATTAAAAGTGTTGATAGTCTTTTTACCAATAATTTTATTACAACGATGCAACGTTATTCCCGTATTACCTCTTGCTTCAGAAATGTTAATTTTGGACAAAATAAGTGTTACGAATTGTTTTTTGTTGAACCTGTTTTACTTCGATTAAATTATCTACTTACGTTCCAATGAAATAAGTATTATATGATTGATATATTTAAAATAATACCTAATTAATTTGAAAACTTAGAACAACATGGTTTTTCAAAGGTAAAAGTCTAGCCCTAACCTAATCCTATGGTAAAGATAGATTTTGTTTTGTTAGACCGGTTTTACTTTTCAATAACATACTATTTTTGTCATAATTCTAATAAAATAACAGTGACATATTTGATTTGGCTGTCACATATTTACTCGAATATCTTTTTTATTTGCACTCAGAATAACACTGTGTTTTAGCGGCACAGCTTACCCTTAGCATAATTAAAAAAAAAGATAAAACAAGAAAAATGAAAGAATACACAAACACACACACACACACACACACACACACACACACATATATATATATATATATATATATATATATATATATATACTAAATAGTTTACTTGGAAGACCTAAGGAAACACAGAAATCGCGTGCCTAGCTTTTGCAGATGACCTGGCCATACTCACAGATAATGAAACAACAGCGATTAAACAGATAAAAGTCCTAAAGGAATATGCAGAGAGGGTCGGTCTACAGATCTCGTTTAAAAAAACCGAATTCTTCTGTACAAAATTAAATATTCAAGAACTAAACACAAAATATGGTAAGATAAACAGAGTCAAGCACTTCAAATATCTGGGAGAAATTCTTGAACCCACAGGTGGCGAGAAGGCTGCGCAAAAGGTTTGGCTACTGAGAATGAAGAGGGCTCTTGGTATAACGCGTGACATCTACAATAAGAGATGCATGTCGACGCACACAAAAATCAGACACTACAACACAGTCATAAAACCGGAGGTATTATATGCAAGCGAGACGCTAGCACTCCACACAAAAGGTACCATGGAAGACATTTTGAAGGAAGAACGCAAAATTTTGAGGAAGATCCTTGGCCCAAGATTAACAGAAGACGGATACAGGTGGA
>CM040190.1:22207928-22237928 GCA_022606455.1 Callitettix versicolor
TTGCTATGTGGTTGTGTTATGCAGCATATATAGTTTTTGCACATAAAGTGTATTTATATAGAACCACACTTATAAAGAATAGTTTTCATATTTAAATTCTTAAAGAGAGAGAGAGAGAGACTGAGAGAGACAAAGAGAGAGACAGACGGAGAGAGAGAGAGAGAGAGAGAGAGAGAGAGATGGAGAGAGACAGAAAGAGAGAGAGACGGAGAGAGAGAGAGAGGAGAGAGAGAGAGGAGAGAGAAAGAGAGAGAGGGAGAGAGAGAGAGAGAGAGAGAGAGAGAGAGGAGACGGAGAGAGAGAAAGAGAGAGTTTACCTTTATACAAGCTGTTAATTTGTATCTATCCAACCATGTATGTTTTTAGCAAATTTAAATTGGAAAAATGAAGGAGCCATTAATTCTTGGAGGAGACCTAGACCCGAAACTTTGAAAGGAGCACCACCGATCCTGACATCGACATCACTTTTTGAGAAGTTTTTAAAATTTATACACATACACACACACACACACACACACACACACATATATATATATATATATATATATATATATATATATATATCAACAATATCGATATTTTATCAACAAAAAAAAATTAACTGTTTTCTCAATGTTTACTTTTGTAGTCTTTTTTCAGTTGTTATGTTGATGAATATAGTCAAATTATATTTTTTAAATGTTAAGACAAAAAAATTATAAATTTTTTAAGATTTGAAAAAGCCGCTATTTTAAAATACTAGAAAATTTTTTGCTGGTTAACGAGCTCGTCCAAGCTATTACCATATTCAATTTTGCTGCCAAGTTTGAATCAAATCGGAACAAAATAAATTGCGAACGTGAGCGACACACACACACACACACACACATATGTACCAATAGCTTTAGAATTTTCCTGAATATATCGGCTCAGTGCTTTTAAAAATGTCTAAAATGAAAAATCTGTGAATGTGTGTGTGTGTGTGTGTGTGTGTGTGTGTGTGTGTCGCTCACGTTCGCAATTTATTTTGTTCCGATTTGATTCAAACTTGGCAGCAAAATTGAATATGGTAATAGCTTGGACGAGCTCGTTAACCAGCAAAATTTTTCTAGTATTTTAAAATAGTGGCTTTTTCAAATCTTAAAAAATTTATAATTTTTTTGTCTTAACATTTAAAAAAATATAATTTCACTATATTCATCAACATAACAACTGAAAAAAGACTACAAAAGTAAACATTGAGAAAACAGTTAATTTTTTTTGTTGATAAAATATCGTACGTATTCAATTCCATTGCAAGTTGAAATTTCGAGTCTCATTTAAATTATGAAATAAAGTAATACAGTAATAAAAATAAATATACAAACGTTTGTGGAATCGTTGACTTTTTAATATTTTTCGCAAGACTTTTTGTCAGAAAATATTTAGCGGGATCCAATACAGTTTCACCGATAATAAAGAAGAATGGGTCGGGTATTGAACGTTCGTGTAATCCTTTCTTATGGTTGGGACGTCAGTGCATCTCCATTACTGTCGTTCAGCTGTGACAATTTGTTATGGTATAACTGAAACACAATGAGAATATAGTATACATTATATATATATATATATATATATATATATATATATATATATATATATATATATATATATATATATATGTGTATGTGTGTGTGTGTGTGTGTGTGTGTGTGTGTGTGTGTGTGTGTGTGTGTGTGTGTGTGTGTGTGTGTGTGTGTGTGTGTGTGTGTGTGTGTGTGTGTGTGTGTGTGTGTGTGTGTGTGTGTGTGTGTGTGTGTGTGTGTGTGTGTGTGTGTGTGTGTGTGTGTGTGTGTGTGTGTGTGTGTGTGTGTGTGTGTGTGTGTGTGTGTGGTTCTAAACTGTTGTGAACTAGATAAAACGGGCTGTAAGCCGTTACAAACTATGTGAACAGCTGTAAGTCATTAAAAAGTATATAAAACAACTTTACAATCGTTATATACTATACAAAACAATTTTAAGCCGTTACTTGCAATATAAAACAGCTGTAAGTTGTTACAAACTATACACAAAAGAGCTGTAAGCCGTTACAAACTATGTGAACTGCTGTAAGTCATTACAAAGTATATAAAACAACTTTACAATCGTTATATACTATACAAAACAATTTTAAGCCGTTACAAGCAATATAAAACAGTTGTAAGTTGTTACAAACTATACACAAAAGAGCTATAAGCCGTTACAAACTATGTGAACAGCTGTAAGTCGTTACAAACTATATTAAATATTTTAAAATCGTTATATACTATACAAAACAATTTTAGCCGTTACAAACTGTATAAAATAGCTGTAAGTTGTTACAAACTATATACAAACGAGCTGTAAATTGTTACAAACTCTATAAAAGAGCTGTAAGCCGTTATAAACTATGTGAACAGCTGTAAGTCGTTACGAACTATTTAAAACAACTTTACAATCGTTATATACTATACAAAACAATTTTAGCCGTTAGAGACTGTATAAAAAAGCTGTACGTCTTGAAAAACTACATAAAACAACTTTAAAATCGTTATATATTACACGAAACAATTTTAGCCGTTAGAGACTGTATAAAAAAGCTGTACGTCTTGAAAAACTACATAAAACAACTTTACAATCGTTATATACTATACAAAACAATTTTAGCCGTTAGAGACTGTATAAAAAAGCTGTACGTCTTGAAAAACTACATAAAACAACTTTAAAATCGTTATATATTACACGAAACAATTTTAGCCGTTAGAGACTGTATAAAAAAGCTGTACGTCTTGAAAAACTACATAAAACAACTTTAAAATCGTTATATATTACACGAAACAATTTTAGCCGTTAGAGACTGTATAAAAAAGCTGTACGTCTTGAAAAACTACATAAAACAACTTTACAATCGTTATATACTATACAAAACAATTTTAGCCGTTAGAGACTGTATAAAAAAGCTGTACGTCTTGAAAAACTACATAAAACAACTTTAAAATCGTTATATATTACACGAAACAATTTTAGCCGTTAGAGACTGTATAAAAAAGCTGTACGTCTTGAAAAACTACATAAAACAACTTTAAAATCGTTATATATTACACGAAACAATTTTAGCCGTTAGAGACTGTATAAAAAAGCTGTACGTCTTGAAAAACTACATAAAACAACTTTAAAATCGTTATATATTACACGAAACAATTTTAGCCGTTAGAGACTGTATAAAAAAGCTGTACGTCTTGAAAAACTACATAAAACAACTTTACAATCGTTATATACTATACAAAACAATTTTAGCCGTTAGAGACTGTATAAAAAAGCTGTACGTCTTGAAAAACTACATAAAACAACTTTAAAATCGTTATATATTACACGAAACAATTTGAAGCCGTTACAGACTGTATAAAAAAGCTGTACGTCTTGAAAAACTACATAAAACAACTTTAAAATCGTTATATATTACACGAAACAATTTGAAGCCGTTACAGACTGTAAAAGACAGCTGTACGTCTTGAAAAACTACATAAAACAACTTTACAATCGTTATATACTATACAAAACAATTTTAGCCGTTAGAGACTGTATAAAAAAGCTGTACGTCTTGAAAAACTACATAAAACAACTTTAAAATCGTTATATACTATACAAAACAATTTTAGCCGTTAGAGACTGTATAAAAAAGCTGTACGTCTTGAAAAACTACATAAAACAACTTTACAATCGTTATATACTATACAAAACAATTTTAGCCGTTAGAGACTGTATAAAAAAGCTGTACGTCTTGAAAAACTACATAAAACAACTTTAAAATCGTTATATATTACACGAAACAATTTTAGCCGTTAGAGACTGTATAAAAAAGCTGTACGTCTTGAAAAACTACATAAAACAACTTTACAATCGTTATATACTATACAAAACAATTTTAGCCGTTAGAGACTGTATAAAAAAGCTGTACGTCTTGAAAAACTACATAAAACAACTTTAAAATCGTTATATATTACACGAAACAATTTTAGCCGTTAGAGACTGTATAAAAAAGCTGTACGTCTTGAAAAACTACATAAAACAACTTTAAAATCGTTATATATTACACGAAACAATTTTAGCCGTTAGAGACTGTATAAAAAAGCTGTACGTCTTGAAAAACTACATAAAACAACTTTAAAATCGTTATATATTACACGAAACAATTTTAGCCGTTAGAGACTGTATAAAAAAGCTGTACGTCTTGAAAAACTACATAAAACAAGTTTACAATCGTTATATACTATACAAAACAATTTTAGCCGTTAGAGACTGTATAAAAAAGCTGTACGTCTTGAAAAACTACATAAAACAACTTTAAAATCGTTATATATTACACGAAACAATTTTAGCCGTTAGAGACTGTATAAAAAAGCTGTACGTCTTGAAAAACTACATAAAACAACTTTACAATCGTTATATACTATACAAAACAATTTTAGCCGTTAGAGACTGTATAAAAAAGCTGTACGTCTTGAAAAAACTACATAAAACAACTTTAAAATCGTTATATATTACACGAAACAATTTTAGCCGTTAGAGACTGTATAAAAAAGCTGTACGTCTTGAAAAACTACATAAAACAACTTTAAAATCGTTATATATTACACGAAACAATTTTAGCCGTTA
Organism: Callitettix versicolor; assembly: GCA_022606455.1. Classification (NCBI taxonomy): domain Eukaryota; kingdom Metazoa; phylum Arthropoda; class Insecta; order Hemiptera; family Cercopidae; genus Callitettix; species Callitettix versicolor. The sequence goes on from CM040190.1 coordinate 22,212,561, forward strand.
GAGACTGTATAAAAAAGCTGTACGTCTTGAAAAACTACATAAAACAACTTTAAAATCGTTATATACTATACAAAACAATTTTAGCCGTTACAAACTGTATAAAATAGCTGTAAGTTGTTACAAACTATATACAAACGAGCTGTAAATTGTTACAAACTCTATAAAAGAGCTGTAAGCCGTTATAAACTATGTGAACAGCTGTAAGTCGTTACGAACTATTTAAAACAACTTTACAATCGTTATATACTATACAAAACAATTTTAGCCGTTAGAGACTGTATAAAAAAGCTGTACGTCTTGAAAAACTACATAAAACAACTTTAAAATCGTTATATATTACACGAAACAATTTTAGCCGTTAGAGACTGTATAAAAAAGCTGTACGTCTTGAAAAACTACATAAAACAACTTTAAAATCGTTATATATTACACGAAACAATTTTAGCCGTTAGAGACTGTATAAAAAAGCTGTACGTCTTGAAAAACTACATAAAACAACTTTAAAATCGTTATATATTACACGAAACAATTTTAGCCGTTAGAGACTGTATAAAAAAGCTGTACGTCTTGAAAAACTACATAAAACAACTTTAAAATCGTTATATATTACACGAAACAATTTTAGCCGTTAGAGACTGTATAAAAAAGCTGTACGTCTTGAAAAACTACATAAAACAACTTTAAAATCGTTATATATTACACGAAACAATTTTAGCCGTTAGAGACTGTATAAAAAAGCTGTACGTCTTGAAAAACTACATAAAACAACTTTAAAATCGTTATATATTACACGAAACAATTTTAGCCGTTAGAGACTGTATAAAAAAGCTGTACGTCTTGAAAAACTACATAAAACAACTTTAAAATCGTTATATATTACACGAAACAATTTTAAGCCGTTACAGACTGTAAAAGACAGCTGTAAACCGCTACAAAATATATAATACAGCTGTAAACCGTTACAAACTGTATAAAACAGATTTGTAAGACAGTTACATTTGTAAAGAAAGTAAGTAAAACTGTGAATTACGCAGAACGGTATATTATATCAAATGAGAACTAAAGATCATTGATCGTTTTCTGAAAAGTGCATTATAATAAATGATAAATTTAAAGTGGATAAACCGAAGAGACACAAGAAGGCAGTGATCACAGATGCCGTCAGGAAGCAACGATTTGATCGAATAAGGAATTATTGGAGAAAAAAATTACAGCCCAATGTTAGGAAGAACTGAAATTTAGACTAAAGTGGTCCCATGATGCCAAAAAAAGCTGTTTTACTGTCTTACTTGTTTCAATATTTTTAATAATTACAAAATTAATCAGAAAATGAGGAAAATACTTACTCATTATTTTTTCCACACAAATTTACTGTTTTTGACTTATTCTCATTTGTTTAAATGGCTGTTATTTCAAAAATCTAGATGATGTACATTTACATAATACATTTACGTACCGCTTAGACGGAGGGGGTTTCTGAAAAAACCGATGAAAATTGTTCCCAAGAACGAAACTAATAAAAACTTTCATATAAACATATCATTGAAAATGCTTTATTTCCCCACTATCTAACACTTTGTTATTTAACAAAACATTTTCTATCTATAGAAGTAATAAAATTCAATCTGAGCATGCTTGTTTATCTGATATGGGCCTAATTAGAAAACATAACCATCTTTGTATATTGTCCAGTTTTAAAATGGCGGACGCTTAAAAATGTTTAACCAAAATAAATCTAACGGTACATTTTAGTGACAAAGATCAAGATAACGTTTTTGTGGCCCTATTTAACTTACTATTGGATGGTTTAGGTTACAAAACTATGGATCAATTAAATGAGTCCGTAGGGACACGACATATGCAATATCATATGATGTACATACTATTGGAATCAGCGTTTGAATAGTGTTTTTTGCTTATGTCCTGAACGGAATTAATCACGAATGGATTTTATTCATCATTTATCTAATTACACTGCTGTTCACTGTAATTTCAATGCAATTGGTTTAGGCCGTTGGAATATGTAAAATAAAATTAAAATAAGTGCACTAATACCATGTATTACCCGTGCCCTGGCGGAATAATTAGCTTTGTAGTTCTGAAAGTTACACAAATCGTGTGCAAATTAAAAGGGCTAATAAAACATAACTTGAAATTTGCCACAATACAATTTTGTTTTAGAATTTGTAAACGTTTGCCATTTTAAAAGGAGTAAATGTAAGAAGTTGGCTATATTTTTCAATTAAGCTTTATCAATTAAAGACTCATTCTAAGTTTATTATAAATTTCTAATTACGGTAAAATATAAAAAATAAAACATATCAGACATATGATTATGTTACGTACAGTGACATATGAAAACATAAACAATAACAAGAATGAATCATCTGATTCTCTTGTCGTCCGCACTGACACACTCAGAACACACTGTGCAGAAAGTACTTTTTGTTAAGTGCTTTTAAGCGTTCGTTTTTAACTTACGTAATGTTGAAACAAGAAAATTGCTTTTGAATCATATACTACTCACTTATACCGAAAAACGATCGAGCTGTTCAGAAAAGCTTTTTAAAGTTGTTGGTGAATTTTCCAAACCGTTACAACTTTTATTAATTTCGTTGAGATTAATAAAAATAATACTAACACATTTAAGATATCAAAATATCTTGAAAAATATTTTGTTATAAACTAGGTTTACAAATTTGTCTGACTCAATTTGCAAAAATATTACTGGGGAGGGGGTCATGAAAACTTTTGAAGATCAGAAGGTTCTTGTAATATACACAGTGACTGGCGATTATCCGGACTAATTCGGACCGAGTCTATCCGGATAACGGGAAAACTCCGATAAAATAAATTTTGTATTTTATTTTTAAATGACAGAAAATGAAATAAGTAAATTTATTTTAAAGAAACAATTTATATATTTAAAAGTAAATATAATTCAGTAAGAAAAGTGAATAAAAAATCAAAATCTATACAGTATTTTACCTTAAAACAAATTATTTTTTTTAAAAAGTCTGATGGTTTTTCGGCTGTGGTAGCAATAGCACTACATACAGTAAAATTACTAAACACGATAATTAAATAATTAACCCTATATTAAATTGTCAAATGTTCGTAAAAAGAAAATAAAACCTGTTATATTCCTAGAATCGGTATTGGCCGAAGCGTGGTAAGTGCCTAAAACAGGCACTTAAATACGCCTGTTTTAAAATAACAGTTCTTTTGCTGTAGTAGCATATTCTGTATGTTTTGTCGTGTGCTTATATATTTCACAGCACGTGTGTGTGTGTGTTTAGTTCCTTTTTATATGTACTTTATCATATACAATTTTACATTATGATTGAAGGAAAAATTACCGCCTATTTCTCTTACCTTAATCACAGTTCAACCAAATAGAATCATACAATCTAAAAATAACACAAACTTTGTATCAGTTACGTAATTCTGATGTAATATAGCGTAGTTTTTTACGACACTGTCTCGGTTAATCGGGATTCGGATAATCGCGAATACTCTTTATGTACAGAAACCATATATGTTCGGAATCAGTAGTATTCCAGTTACGTACTTTACGCCACACTAGGTAAATACAAATAAGACGTGTTTATTCAATAATATTTTACCCCCTAACGGCCCCTAAATATTTTTTGTCGCCAACGGTTATATTTATCCATGGTTTGGGCAGCTACGAAGACAATTTTTGGAAAAACATTATAGTCATCGTTATATTTTTTTGTTATTTTAAGGCGAAAAGATCATTGAGGCTATTATCGCCAACTTAAATGTAAGTGTGAGTGTAAAGTGTTAAACTTGTAAGTGTAGTGTTGTAAGTGTAAGTGTGTTAGACTTGGAGGCTGCGAGGGAGGTATAAATCCTCTCAATAGGTGCAGCTAGTCTGCACCCCTGCGATATATATATATATATATATATATATATATATATATATATGTGTGTGTGTGTGTGTGTGTGTGTGTGTGTGTGTGTGTGTGTGTGTGTGTGTGTGTGTGTGTGTGTGTGTGTGTGTGTGTGTGTGTGTGTGTGTGTGTGTGTGTGTGTGTGTGTGTGTGTGTGTGTGTGTGTGTGTGTGTGTGTGTGTGTGTGTGTAGAATTATTCACTCACGTCAGAGTATACAATTTACGTATGTATAAGTTACGTTTTTGGTTTGAAGGAATTATATCATTTACAAGTTGTATTTATTCCCCTTGGTTTTTATGATCCTAAACATTCATTATGCTTCTACTTTTTAAAATAAATCTTTTATCAACTCAGAGTTTTATACTATTAATTAGAGACTGTTAAATTAAAGCGTCAACTTTGAATAGAAAACTATAAAAAACAAAGTTCCAACTAAATTTGTCCTACGATTAAATCTGTGTTTGGCACGACAGTGAAATAACTACATCACTCTTAGATAACTTCATTCCAAGTACAACATTACACTTTGAGTAAATAAATTAAAACGAATAAATAGAAACAAATCTAACACAAAGTGGAAACGAATCACGCGAACCTGCCTTGGGTTGTTCAAACATCAGCTACAGTGCTGTATATGTATATGTAGCTTGATGTAAGGCGGGCGGTCGCCTCTCGCCTTACAAATTGGATACGTTTCAGATGATACAAACGAAAGGATTCCCTTTAGAAGATGGTTTTTACTGTCTGAAAACACAAACACAAATGCACTAACGGCTTCAGTTTAATTACGTTGCAGCTGTAAGGTACTTGTTCTTAACTTTGAAGGTTTCCGTTTGTAATGAAAACATAATCCTACGCACATTATAAACTTCTCATCTGACTTCTTTTTAAATACGATTTTCTTGTTCTTACATAATTTTTCTTTTTATGAAAAACTTAATTTTACTGTATTTTCAAAGATTTTCACCCAACAGATTTTTCTAGCTAATGAGAGTCATTGAAACAAATTTACGTTTTTTATGAGCTAATGGTAATTAAATTTCCGCTATTCTTGATTACAATTGATATATTTCAATAATACCTCGCTGTTTCTACTACATATTCATTAACTCCTGCACATTGGAAAACATTTTCATACCTCACTGCCTCACAGTCTTAATGACAACCATACGAGGTATGAAAATCTCAGTTTATTTCATTTTATCAAATTTTCTCGGAAATTTATTTCTGATAATTATATTTTATGCAGCTACAACTTATCCAGAGGGAAGCAAATTTTTTAAAATATTTCTTACATGGTTTTTTTCACAACAATAATTAACATTAAAAAAATTATAAATAGCATTTCGAAATCTCGATTAAATTAGAAATACACAAATGAACTCTGAAAACCGCAAAATTCATTTTTAAAAATTTCAATCGATTTTAAAAACCTAAAATGCTAATCTATGTAGATTTACACTCTTATTGCGATTGCAAAGTCTGTTTAAAAAACCAAACTATTACCAAAATCAGTTGATTTTTCTGGTCAACTTTGAATCGAATCGGAACAAAATTTTGAAATTTACAATGGTAACACAAATAATATTATTAAATATTTCATCCATTTTTAAGTTAAATTTTTAGACTGTTTGATTGACCGAGAGTAGCGCGGTGTGTGTGTGTTTTTTTGCGATGCCAAAAAAGGTGTAAACAATCTTTTATAGACTACCTGGGGTAGGGTACGCACTTCCCCAGAGTGTGGGACTCAAATTAAGTTCAAACTCAAGTGAAGATATATTGTTACCCACTAAAAAAACCACTAAAAGCATTCCTCTTTTGTAAACCTCCCCACGGAACCACCGCCAGGCATTACTTCATGGGAAGATGGACTGGCTGAACGGAGACTCTTCTACAGCGCTGGCTCTCCTTTCTCTATCCTAAGCCCTCAATTTCTTCATGACCACTGCAGCGAATCCCGCAATGGCCCACCAGTTGGCCTCTGAAGCCATCATAGTTGCAACCAGACTTTCCGGTGCAATGCTGCCTCGCAGATATGTTTGCAGCCTCATCCTTTCCTTGTCGAATCTCCGACACCGGAAAAACACATGCTCCGCAACTTCCTCCACTGCTGGAAGACAGAGGGGACAAGCCGAGTTCGTTTCCAGCCCGAAACGGAACAAGTAAGCTCGGAAGCAACCGTGCCCAGTGAGAATCTGTGTGAGATAGAAATCTACCTCTCCATAATTCCTGTTGCACCAATCCTATGAGTTGGTATGTCCATCGTCCATTTGTTGATTCGCCCCACTGTCGCTGCCATGTCTCCAGGGTCCGATTTCGCTCCTCTGTAATTGCCATTGTATTACTATACCGCGGCTCAGCATTTAGCTTACGCCAGTACAGCCTCGCTCTTTCATCAGCCATCAACTCTATTGGCGGTTCGCCCGCTACTACGCATGCAGTGTCGTAGGAAACTGTTCGGTAACCACTCACGACACGCAGCAATGCACGGCGGTGCACCGCATTAACCTTGCACCATAGCTCGCGACCATCATAGGCTGGCTCGAAATCGGCGCTCCGTAAAGGCGGCGTGCCTGTCTTGGACCTCCCAGATTCGGCATGAGCCTGAAAAGGGCTCCTGCCACGTTCGCCGCCTTTTCACTAACTGTCTTGAGATGTTCCCTGAAGCAGTCTCGCGTCAACCCACACGCCAAGGTATTGAAGGGCTGGGACGGAACTTATCTGCATATTTCCAACTGTAAGAGTTACTGTTTCCCTCTTTTTCCTGCTGGTCACAAGCACAAAAAGAGTGTGTGTGTGTGTGTGTGTGTGTGTGTGTGTGTGTGTGTGTGTGTGTGTGTGTTATATGAGTTTTAACAAAATAATTGTTTTATTGTTTTGAACTTTGAAAGCCCGAACAACGTATGTGTAAGAATTTTGTTTCATTCTCTTCCTTTTCTAGATGAAGGCCTTTGACTCTTTCGATCATGAGTGTAGTTGCTAGTTAATACTAGGTAGACGGCTCGTCCTTCTGCAATGTTGACAGCTTCAAGGAGAAAGAGCATAAAGTAAAATTAAGAGCATCCAATTAAAATGAAGCAGTAAAATGTTTCGTAAGTTTTATAGTTACCGGTTAAATTGGCGGAAAAATCTGCAAGCACATCAGATCGTCGCTGTAGTGGAACAGTGACGAGACAATTAATTAAGAATATACTGAGAGGTCTACTGTTCTTTGAACCACTAGTATATAATAGACAAAATGGCAGAAGTCTTCATCAGTATTTTCATGGAATTACTTTTAGATCTTCTTTTGTTTAATCAGTATTCCCTTTGACTTTAATTACGTTCGGCATAACTATGAGTAAATATGCTTTGCACTTTTCCATTACGTCTTCACAAAGCTGCCTTTGATATGTGTAGTCTCTTTGTCAGGAAATCAGCACATAGTTGTGCGAGGGTCAGATCAACACAAAAGCTTAAACCTCTTTGTTCTTGGTTAAGGAATTCTGTCCAGACTAAAGTGAGCGTTCACACAATGTGATGTTGGATAAAGTTTGGGTATTGTTTTCGAGCTGGCTATTTAGTGAAAGGAAAGGATCTTATAATATGTGATCACAAGATAAATTAGAAAGTCGTGATCATAAATATCAAATGCAAATCGGGCTACACGTTTATTGTAAAAAAGAGTCCGGCTAAGACATTTAAAAGTATGTTTGTTGTTAAAGCAGAGCTTTTAATGTTAGCTTTGGCAAGAGGCGTAAATAAAAAAAAATTGTCCCGAACCTTTTTAATGAAACGGAAACGAACAAACGAATTTCGTCTCTCTATTTCTGTTTGTTTATTCTTTTTAGACTTTTTCAAAAACATTACACACATATTATACAAAAATGTTGTATTGATTTTGTGGTATTTTTCCTTAGTTGAAGAACACGTGCACGTTGTAACTATTTATAGTACATTTAACTATTTAAGTTATAAACGTTTATAATAATTGCTGTTAATGCTGCTAGTTTTTAACAACATAACCTAAAATTTATTTATTTATTTCAATGAAATCAGCTGATCGTTATGAAATATATAAAACAACTGATCTTTTACTATAGCTACAATAATATCTAAGCTAGTTTCGAGTATTTCTTTAATTAAAACAAGATATTTATAAAAATACCTTCAAACTAATTATATATTCAGAAAAAATATCATTAACAAAAACCCGACTTCCACACGTGTACGTTTTGTAATGATATAAATATTTTGTTCAAGGTCCTGGGTTGTCAGTCTGATGAACTGCACAACCTCAAGGTCATATATTCGAGACGGCTGTTACTGCCGTAAGCTTTATCCTTTTTGTTAAAAAAGTCGTTGATTGAAAATTTCATAAATGTTTGCTAAATAACACTTTATTATATGTAAATTACAAAATTAATTCCAAATATTATTTTATTTATTCCTCATACACTTTGTAATTAGAATCGTTTTTAAAACGAGCTTTGCTTCATTTTTTGGTAATACTTGTAATTATAATTGTTACTGACTTTAAAATGTTTACAAAAACGTTTTGGTTTTTAACCTGGTCAAAGGTTACATTCATAATTTTTTTTTAAATATCGTTATCTACTTTAAAAATGTAAGTTTTTTTGTAAAAAAACAAAATGGTGGTTGAGTAATTATCTACACGTTTTCGGATTTATGTTTATTCTTAATTTTACCTTAATCGAAAGGAACAATTCGGTAAAGCGTGTTCAGATAGTTACGGTACATTCTGTACAGCAAAACTAACTTGTTACTTTATAAACACGCATACTGTATATAGATGATAGTAGCATATTCTGTAAATCTTCCTAATAATACCGTACATGTAAGTCATGCCGTTGCCTATTTAACAAAATAAAACTTTCAATCGATGAATAATTAATTAGTAAAACAATTATAAAACAATATTAAAGCGTGCAACTGAGCCTACAGTCGGATTAGCTGTTGAGGTATTTAACACTGGTTAAATACAGTGTAATAATATAATGTAATGATTAATATTTGGGCATTAACTAAAGAGGATTTTAGTGTTACCCCAAGCTTCAACCCAATTAGTAATGGGATCCTTTAATTCCTGCACTGAACTCTGTATAGGGTGTAACGTAATTAAGTGGGCGGCATGGTTCGGCGACAAAAATGAAGATGTATTGGCAACACTGGCAAACATAAATATTTATAGTATTCTGTGGCGTGTAACAACCTTGTTTCACTGACGCATCTAATATTTTACCAGAAAAAACTTACCGGCTTTAAAACTGATTCATATTTTTAATGTAGTCATATTTTTTCAATTTTTTAAAATGAAGATAAACCTTCTAAAAAATAGTATTATTAAGCGATTATGGAATTTGTTGAATTTAACGTTCATGTGAAACAATATGACAAATTTGTATGCTTTGCACTCGTATTAGAACTAGATTTGATCCATTATGAAAACTTTGTTATATATCAGTTCGTTCTCCAATGGAAATTCGTTATTAAAAATATTCAACTACAATTGATTGCAGTGTTCAAAAGTTTATTTCACGTTCAAGCATTGTTTTATAACTAAATAACCAACAGGAAACAATAGCGGAAACGGTAAAGAGGAAGTTTTGCCGGTAAATTACGACAGGAAATAGGCCTACATTCAAACAATATCATTTGTAGAAAATAACATTTTCTACTACGAAATTTCTCCCGAGCAGTTTGAAAATTAGCGTAATGGTGGAACTAATGTCCTGTTGCCTAACAGTTCTTTCGGAAATAAATGCTGGACAAATATTACACACATTTTTGTATTGTGTACTGAAAACAAGGTTTTGTATTCAATTAAAATGGCTCAAATGAAATACGAAAAAAGTATGTAGTTAGTATCCCTAAAATTTGATTCGGAAGCTAAAAAAATACCGGAAATCGGCTTAATTTCTCAAAATCGATTTATTACATTCCACGCACACATAGTGACGAACTTTAGCAGATAAAAGTAAGTTGTCTATTAAGCCTTTAATTGGTAGGCCTAATATTATATATTGTATTATGTTTGTTATCACTTTTATTTTAACGATTTTGGTCTGTATTCCAAACCTTAAAAGAATTTAATTGAATTTAATTAATTAAATTAAAATATAATTAAGTACTTGATTGTGTCATTATTTCTTATAAACTACTAACGATATTAGGCAAAACATGTACTACAACTTGTTTTTTGTAACCTCAAGAAACGAAATTTTAATATCGATTTAGCATATCATTTGTTCCTGTTACAAAGGAAAATCTAACTACAGGTATGTTAAAATTTACATATCGGTGTTCGATAACAAGAAAACATATTCTGGGCGCAAGCTTGGAATTTATATTAAACTTGTTTTCATAAATTACACTTACAAATTGAAATGGGTGTACCGATATATGCATTGAAACAAAGTAAATCCGCTCATGTTTAATAATAGGTAACTTACTTTTTATATCTAAATTGTTTTCCTTGCACCTTTATATATATATATATATATATATATATATATATATATATATATATTATTATTATTATTTGCGCATAGACCCTTTTGGATCACGAAAAGCACTCCGACTCATGTCTTGTTCCTTATAATCCTCCACATCTCCCTCATCCTGTCCCCATGGATCCTCTTCCGCTCCTCCGTCCATTTTACCCCTGCTTTCTTTGGGATTTCATTCTCTGGGACCTTCCAACCGAGCATCTTTCTCCTGTATGCGTGCCTGTCTTCAACGTCTGTTGAGTCTATTTCTGCGTGATGTAGGTCTATTCTGACTTGTGCGATCCATGACGTTGTTGATTTGACTCCTTGTATATACTTAAGGATTCTATTGGCAAGTCTCGTTGTTGGGAGTCTACTGATGTATCCATAGAACCGAAGCCTCCTTCTTCTGATATCTGCTGCCAGGTTCGATATCTTCTCTGTGGTCTTCCGGGAGTGCAACCTGTATCCATCTTCTGTTAATCTCGGACCAAGGATCTTCCTCAAGATTTTGCGTTCTTCCTTCAAAATACCCTCCATGGTAGTTTTTGTGTGGAGTGCTAGCGTCTCACTTGCATATAATACCTCCGGTTTTATGACTGTGTTGTAGTGCCTGATCTTTATGTGCGTCGACATACATCTCTTATTGTAGATATCATGCGTTATACCAAGAGCCCTCTTCATTCTCAGTAGCCGAACCTTTTGCCCAGCCTTCTCGCCACCTGTGGGTTCAAGAATTTCTCCCAGTTATTTGAAGTTCTTGACTCTGTTTATCTTACCGTACTTTGTGTTTAGTTCTTGAATATTTAATTTTGTACAGAAGAATTCGGTTTTTTTAAACGATATATATATATTATAAAAATAATTTTATAATTGCAAACAACTCTAACGCTTTTGGGCGCCAATTATAACATGACGTGTTATAACAAAATTCATTTAACAACAACCTCGCTTTGAGTGTTAATTATAAATTGATATAAACACTTACTAGATAAGCTTACTTTATTATTTTTAGTTAAATCATTCATTACTCTACTAGGCCCGGTAGTGGAAACAGAAAATAGTGGTTTATATAATAATTGTAACAATTTATTATATTTGATTGAACACGTCGAGAAAAACTTTGAATATTACACTTTCTGATGACTTCTATAAATTATTAGTAGTACCTAACACTTACGCTATTGCATATACAAAATTTTAACTTGATATTTACCAGTTTATTGTGAATTAATATTTATTTCCATTTATTCCTTCATGGTACAGAATTTTGTACATGAGGACATATAAGAGGGCATTAATAACCGTACATAGGATGGTTCTTAACCTAACAAAATATCAAAATTCTTAGATTTAAATAATTTGTGAACTGTATCTTACATACAAATACAATACGAAATATTTGATTAATTAATGTGATTAGAAATATAACATGCTGTTATAAAACCCTGGAATAGTATTTTTGCTTTCTGACAATTTATTTACACAAACTACACTAAAACTTTATTATTCTCTAAAATCATAGTCTCACTTTTCCACTTCTTTTTAGCATTTTCTTATTAACTTCCACACTTTTAACACTATTTGACAATTCATTAAAATACGTTATTCATTTATTTATATGAACTTGCAATTTGTAGAGATTTGTAGAATTTGTTTAGTGTAGTACTCAGGGTACTTATTTAAAAGGCAATTAGATAATTAAAGTTCTTTTAATTATCCTGTTATTTACATTTGGTTATTATATCTTTCCTGAATTGTATACAATTGTCCATATATATAGTTGGGATGTCAGAATTGGTTTTCGTGGATGTTGCATTGTAGGAAAGCGGTTGACGGCGTTGAGGATCGCAGTGACCGACACTATTGGAGCTTTTGGAAATCTTTAAGCTCACCTTCAGTGGCGACAAATAAAAAAAACTTAAGCGCTTGGGTAACACTACTAATGACGATTCACTGAAACCTTTGGCTAATTATTTTTTGTTAGCCACTTAATTCACTGTATTATGAACAATGATTCACAAAAAAGAACAAAAACCTTTCTAGCTAATTTACTTAATTATTACCGAAATAACTCTTCTAACATTATTCGAGACTTGGATATTTTATCCCATATAAAATATTTTATCTTCATCTTTATATTTAAATTTATATTTATAATTATATAAATATAATATATTTTAATATTTTATATTTATATTTATCCAAGATAAATATTTTATCCAATATATTTTATATCCACTGCACTCTATACTCTGTGACTATCTGTAAGTTTGCTTGTAAGATATATATATATATATATATATATATATATATATATATATATATATATATATATATATATACGAGGTGTGGCTATAAAATAACGAGACTGACGTTGTAAAAAAAAATTATTTATTACTTATTACCACCTACTTATTATCACCTTCAATATACACCCCTTCTCTATCCCTACAACGCTCCATGAGAATTTTCCAATGTTGGCAACAGTGCTGGAAGTTATCTTCTGTCAACTCCTTCAGGACTTTTGCCGCTATCACTTTAACAACTTCCATGGACTCAAATCTCGTCCCTTTTAATGTAGATTTAACCTTAGGGAATAGAAAGAAGTCACATGGTGCAAGGTCTGGTGAGTAAGGTGGATGTTCTAACACTGGGATGCTGTACTTGGCCAAGAACCTCCTGACAGATAACGCGGAATGAGCTGGCTCATTGCCTTGGTGGAAAACCCATGATTTGTTCTTCCACATTTCGGGTCGTTTTTTCCTTACTCTTTCACGTAGTTTACCAAGTACCTCAAGGTAGTAATATTGATTAATTGTTTGACCTTCAGGAACCCAATGAAGGTACACAATCCCACGAATATCGGAAAAAAACAATCATCATTGCTTTAAATTTTGACTTGCTGATTCTTGCTTTTTTAGCTCTCGGTGAAGTTGGGGTCTTCCAATGCATGGATTTGAGCTTTTTTTCGGATCATACGTAAAAAAACCACGATTCATAACATGTTATTATCCTTCTCAGTAAATTTAGGTCTTTTTCAATGGCATAAAAAAAGTCAGTACACACATTTTTGGGAGCTGCTTGTTGTTCAAACGTGAGAATTTGTGGCACCATTTTGGCACACACTTTTTGCATGTTCAAATTGTACACGTAGAATTTGCCGTACACATTCATTTTCAATGTTTCACCAATTGCACGAATACTTAATCGACGGTCAGACCGAATCAAATTAGCAACGTTTTCGACATTGTCATCCGTTTTTGACATTGAAGGGCGGTCTGGCCGCGAATCATCTTCAACGTCTTGTCGGCCATCTTGAAAACGCTTAAACCATTCAAAAACACGTGCCCGCGATAAACATTCACAGCCATACACTTCTTTCAGTAAATTATAAGTTTCAGTAGCGGTTTTTTCAAGTTTGAAGTGAAATTTAACAACAATACCTTGCTCTATTATTACACTAACCATTTTTCCGGCAAAACAAAATAACAACACTAAAGGAAATGAAGGTTATGACTAAACAGTGTTGGTTACACAAACGAGACTAACTGCAATCTGAAGAGAAAGCTTCACATTAAACAGCTGTCGGTAAATGGCGGTTGGCGCATGTGCACTTGTTCCGCCGCAGCGTCAGTCTCGTTATTTAATAGCCACACCTGGTATATATACACATGCATATATATATATATATATATATATATATATATATATATATATATATATTAATAAATAATATAAATATAATCATAATATAAATTAATAATAATATAAATAAGATATATTTATATATATATATATATATATATATATAAAAATATAAAATTGTTTGTATAAATGATTTTGAAAAATTAAGTCATTTTTTATAGCTTTCGTATTTATTTTAGTGTGGGTAACTAAATATCTTTTTCTTTTGAATAATACCTAAATTCAAAGTATGAAATTTTGTGCAATGTTTTCATGCCATTTACTGTAAGGCTACAGAACATTAGTTCCATTAGTAAGCTGATTTTTTAAGTGCTCCTGAGAAAATGTGTTATGTAAAATTTGTTTTATACGTACCCATATTTTTATTTGGACTATTTTCCGGTCATATCCTACTTAACTATAGACTTATTAAGGCAAATAAAAACGATTCCAACTAATGAGCAAGAACTGAAACATGTGTTAAACAAGACTGTACAAAAACAAATATTACATTTCACTGTTTCTAAACTTCAGTATGACTCCTTTTCACTTTATTTCCAGTAACTAGCTTCATTTCATCCCCCATTCCACCCTTAAAGTTGTCTTATTTATCTTGTAACATACTGGATTGTCTGAAGGAAATAAAGCTAATGAAGTGATACCTATTTTATTTTCATTCGTGTGTATATGTTAACATTTATTTATTTTCAACCGCCTTTCATTTTTCACAATTTTATATATACATATATATATATATATATATATGTATGTGTGTGTGTGTGTGTGTGTGTGTGTGTGTGTGTGTGTGTGTGTGTGTGTGTGTGTGTGTGTGTGTGTGTGTGTGTGTGTGCGCGCGCGCGCGCTTTTGAGTCTGTATAGATTAGCATTGATAATTTAAAATACAAGCTATGCAAATTTAAAAAAAAAATTATTGAACCAAAAATAAAAATCGTGTATCATGTTTTCTCTTCTTTTTTTTAATTACGATAATTTGTTCGAAAACCGAAGAAACTAACAATATCTATTTTTTAACAACATAACCTGAAACTTATTATAGCCTATCAGCTGTTTAATGAAATCAGCTGATCTTTTCTAATATATAAACAGCTGATGTTTTAATATAATCACCAAATTAAATTGACGATTCACTTTATATACTTAAATCGGGTTAAACGTTTTCGTTGTTTCCGTATTGTAGAGGTTATCGCATATGTCTCACACTTGCAAGGTCTTGCGACGAGCAAAATATACTGTTATATATCAATATAAATATGTTCGTCGCACTACGCGTCCCGCAAAATCCATAACAATCAGCCCTAAAACAGGATATATGTTAAAAAATGTTAGGATTAAAGTTATTGTTAGCCATTTGCTTCCATCATATCAGAGATACAAATACGGACCTTGATCAATAGCGAATGTCTATTGGAAAATGGGATATTGAAAAGATCATTGGGTAAATCTCAGACCCGGCTTCCTAAAAGGAGAACCAATCCTGACCTCTAGATCACTTTTTGAGAGAGTATTGATTTTTTTATATATGCTATATTTTATGTATATATTGCATTTAATATAATATAAAGTTTGAGTGTAATAGTAGTATCATGTCTGCAATTTTGGTAAGATGTGATTCAAACTTAGCACGAAATATGATTTTCGCAATAGCTTGGACATGTTTCTTACACAAAAAAATCCGTTCTCAATTTGTTTTGAACTAATTATATATATTTTGTTTCTATTGCTGTAATAAATATTATAAAATAAAGGTATTGAAGTAAAATAAAGATATTATTTAAAATAGTTTGCATTTTAAGAAAACTAAACGTTTTGAATCAGTTTTTAACTGAACACTTTAGGGTTTCACATCTTTGGAAATTTAGAACTTGCAGATTGTTTCGTATAGTGACAAACGCAAAGAAAAAGCTTTCAATGATCAAAAGCAAATTAATTTCAGGTCCTCCAATTACTTCAGCCCGCGTGTAAAGGTTCAGGCGAATGAAAAATTCCTTACAAATTTGGTCACAAACAGTACTTGTAAACAAGGGACATGCTTTGTAAATTAAAGGCAAGATTTTATATTTTTTTTATTAGGAACTCTGATTTAATGTTCAATAATCACGGCACTCACAATATTTGAAAATTATTACGAAAATATGAATATTTTCTTCTGTATCTGTGCATACAAGCTTTCCAAAGCCAATTACGAATAGGCCATAGCACAAGAAGAATTTAGAAATTACTGTTTCTGTACGCCAAAGTTTTAGTGAATGATTCAAAAATTTAGTTGTTAAATTGAAAACAATTATGAAATAAGTTTAGGGTAACATTCTAGACCACGTTAACTACAGTGATGTAATAATTATTGTAGTAAAACACATATTGCTATACTAATTAACTAAATTGCCATTCCAACTAATTGGTAATTATAACGCAACAATGAAGCTAACATAATGAGAAAGTTAGCATGAGAGTCTATAAACACGGTGTACCTTTTATAATTTCCTGATTAATAATTTACTTTTGACAAATATACTTGCATAATTTGTGGTTTTCATAAAATTTACATTGTGAAAGTAACTGTCACATTTATTATAAAGTAAGCAATTACGGTGAAAATAAGAAACAAATTATTGAAAAATGTTCTGAATTTTATGGTCACTGGTACATATTTTCAAGACTAAAAATTAATTTTGTATATTAATAATTTAATGTACAAAATCCACAAAAAAAAGCTTCAAGTGGGAGAAAAATACATTGAGATAGTCAAAGAATTCAAATATTTGGGGAATGGATCAGCTGGAATGCTCTAGAGAAAAAAGCTATGGAATCTAGGAGAAATAAAGTTGAATTAGCCTTCCAACTTACCAAAGACACATACAATAAGAAGTCCCTCTCCTGGAATACAAAGATAAGGCATTAAACCCAGAAGCCTATATTAAACCAGAAGCCTTATATGCAGCTGAAACATTACCTCTCACAACCCAGGGCCCACTTGAAAGGCTGGAGATCAAAGAAAGAAAGATATTACGAAAAATCTTAGGCCCGAAATTCCGTAACAACCAATTACTCCACATCAGGAATGCAACTCTTTACCAAAAAACTGAAACACTGTCAGACACTATAAGAAAAAGGAGAATTGATTTTTATGGGCACATCCTCCGAATGGACAACAATAGACTAACCAAAAAAATATTTGACTACTTTCGCAATAAAAGAGCCAAACCACTTTGGTTTAGAGAAACAGAGAAAGACATAACAGAACTACAAATCACTGACACTATGGTCATGGATAAAACAGTCAAAACAATAACCAAGGACAAGAAACAACGGTTCCAAGGCAAAGTCAAATCCAAGCGAACGATTCAAATCTCTGACGAAGAAAGAAAAGCAAGATCACAACGAATGAAGCAATACTGGGCTACGAGAAGGCACAGAACATTAAAAAGTGATTGATTTAGTGTACCACAAAGTTGGGTGAAACAAATAAAGAGAATAATTTAATGTAGAACATATGAGTCTGTACTGATATATTAAAAAAAATAAATACACAATCTTTCTTTTCAGTAAAATGTTTTTTGGAAGTTACATTATACAAGGTGTCACGAATATCGTTACTGCACTAGTAATATTTTGCACACATAAAAAGAAAAGTAAAATGTTTTATTTAAATAAATATTTCCACTCCCATTTCGACTCTTCCTCCTTTATATAGAAAAATGTAACACACTCAACGGTCATGGAATGTTCAGTATAAATCATTGATTACATTGTATAGTACTTACAATTGTATAGTACATTGTATAGTACTGTTACTTTTGAAAACAGAGTAATGAAGTACTCAATAGTTTTGGATTCAGTTAAATAATGAAATCTGAATGCAAATTAACCTTTCAGTGACTACTGAATTACTTCTAGTAAAGATCGTTATGTTGAGTTATATTGTATCGGCTACTTTTGAGGAAAAAAATCTGTTATTGAACCCAAAAATAAAAATCACGTACCACGTTTTCTCTTCTTTTTTTTTGTTTGAAAAACACGACAAATTAACATAGCTAATTTTTAACAGCATAACCTAAAATTTTTTATAGCCTACCAGCTGTTCAATGGAATCAGCTGATCGTTACGAATTAATTTAAAACAACTGATCTTTTACTGTAGCATAACTAAAACTTATTTTACTATAACTGCCAACAGAAATGTGTGCCTCGCATCACGCGCACGCAAAAATCCAACACAAACAGCCCAAAAACATAACAAATTTTAAAATTCTGAGTACAGAACTAGAGTATTCAATTATATAGATTCCATTCAGAATAGGAACTATCTCTTACAACAAATAACCGTTACGATACTGAATATTGAATTACTTCCAATGAAGATAGTCGAGATAAAGTACATTCTGTAGTAACAGTTACTTTTGAGAACAGATACTGAGTACAAAAGTATTCAATATGTAGTTTAGATTCCATTCAGTAATGAGTGCAAACTTACATGTCAATTAAATGTTCGGTACTGATTACTGGATTATTTTCAGACGCATTTAGGGGTTCGGCACCTGTAGTTCCTTTAGCTGACAAGCTCCCCATCGTACATTGAAACTTATTTTTAGTCTGTATAAGCACATCACTAGAGCGGATATTGCAGCAAAGGAAGCAACTTTGCTGCCGCCAAGCACGCACCGTGTATTTTGTTCAGACTACCTTTGCAGAGTAAAACAACTAATTCGAATGCATCAGGAAAATGAATGTACAGCCTTAGACAATTACAAATTGAGGGTAATTAAACATACTGTTCGTCCTTGAGGGTCGTCTTTAAGAATAAGTCGTAGGGAAGAGGTTGTCGTTACACATCTCCGCATTGGTCATTCTTGGCTGACACATGGTTTCCTAATGGGACGCTGGGAGCCACCTATATGCCAACTCTGTGGAGAGATCATCACAGACAAACACTTTCTCTTAGACTGTGATTAGTTGAGAAAAAATCACAATAAGATCGCGTTTTGGCCTTCCTAAGGCGTTTGCATATATACCAATATATCTAATTTTATTTTTTCCCCTAGTATTTATATATTTTTTATTCTTGTTAACTAGTATTTAGGTAACTTTATTGTGTTTCATAATATTTATTATCTTTCTGTTTGATTAGGACCACTTTACAGTCCAGCTTTATATTGTTTTGATTTTAAATTATTTATTCTTGTTATAAATGTTATCTAGTTTGTAAGTAATGTCATGTTTTATCGGCCTTTTCGTCTTTTTTGTTTCATTAGTAGTTGTGTTTAGGCAATAATAGCCTTAATGTGCTTTTCGTCATAAAAAAACGTATAAGCACGTAATTGTTAAAAAAGATCATAAATTAAGAATGTAATGAAAAAAAAATGAAAATAATGTGAGCCTAAAATTAGACTCTGTTAGTTCCAAGACAAAATAGCACTCTTACAGACAGTTCGTGATTAAGTTTACAGTAAAATATTACGGTATTGGGACCTAAAATTTACAATTTTCGTCTGCCTTTAAGCTTTGAAAATATTCAAATAATCTCTTTTTAGTCCAATGACGATGTTATGTAATTTTCAACTGCATTTAACTTAACACAGCCCACATAATTCCTGAAGTAGTTTTTCACTCGCTTTAGGGTTGAAATCACATCTGAAAGCGTTAAAACGACGCATTGTGTTTGTGGTAAGTGCTTCTACTTATAATAAAACAATGATACCGTCTTGTGCTTTCTTGCCATTATTGTTAAAGGCTATTTTACTACTTCTAATAATTTTTCCGAAATATCTTAAAACTCGTTTTTTTGAATTTTTACGAAATTTTGCACTTTAGGTCAGGGTAAACTTAGGCTAATTGAGACAAACTACTTGTATAGTACCTGTTACTTTAAAGATTAAATACTGAGAACGGTACTATTAGTATGTACACTTCAGATCCCAAACCGTTACGAAGCTACTCCCTCGCCAGATTGGAAACAACAAATCTTAATATATATTCACGTCAGATCAAATTTTAATAATTTATGTGCATCTATGCGGGAAGAAGAAAAAGAATGAATTATGGAAAGAATCGTATCATTTGTCAAGGAAATGATAGACGATTGGTGTTTGGAGTCGGGATTTGATTTAGGAACTTGTTTACGTTGGTGTTTTCTAAAATAAACGGACATTGTGTGCGATACTTGGGAAAGGTATCAAATATAAATATTAAGCGAAAATAAAAAAACAATAAACATCGCGTAAAAAAAAGAAATAATAAAACTTAATTTTGCAATGTATGTACAGTCACGTGATTGTGCCTGTAGACTTTGTACAAGAATTAATACGTTAGGTTTTGGTTAAATATTAAAAAAATTAATGTAAGTCCTATATTCCTGTCAAAACATTTCCTAAATATTTTCTCTCTTTATTAGGCCAGTGTACTTGTTATCTTGGTCAATAACCATTTATGTTTGGATATAACGATACAACATTTTGTATGAATTTATATTTGAGCAAAATTTGACGACAATCTAACGATTGTCAAAATCTAAATTTTACTGAAATGCAAATTCACACAAAATGTTGTATCGTTATATCCAAACATATACGGTTATTGACCAAGACAACAAGTACACTGGCCTAATAAAGAGAGAAAATATTTAGGAATGGTTTTGACAAAAATATAGGACTTACATCAATTTTTTTATCGTAAAACCTATTTACGATCGAATTTTACCATCGTAAAACCTATTTTGTAATTTTTAATAGTTTTTGACCAAAGAAAGTACCTACTTAAAACAAATTTTCTTAAACATTTTTAAAAAGTCAAAGTTTCATCGAAATCCGTTCTTGTTTCATTTGTAACTAACAAAGTGCACGTAATCATAGATATCAACGTGAAGTAATTAATCATGTTTTCGATTCAAAAAATCTGAAAATGGACATCCATAAAAACTCAACATACAACTTTTTAAATATTGAAATTATTAAAACAGTGTTGGAGAAAAAATATAACATTGTTATATTAGGGAAAACTGTTTTATAATATTTTTCATTGTCAAATGTTAACAATCCAAACTAAGGAAACTGGAATTTTATACTTTACACAAATAAACTTGCAGTCATTATTCTAGTGACATTTAAATATACTAAGTGGATGCTTCTAATCTACAGCATACTACAAACTCAGCATTAAATTTGTTTAATAATATTGATTCCCTTGCATACAATTCACGTACAATGTAGGCTTCTACTTGCAGTCGAGCGACCATTCTAAAGGAATTTAATTAGCTTGATGTGTACCAACCCTTATACCCTTCAACAACTCTGGGAAACTTTGTAATGAATGAGAAAAGTTGATTGAACCTACGTGACTGATGTACCGTCAAGTTGGCACGCCTGTGTATTGTTAGCTTAAAGCACTCTGTATTATACTTTTGAATTATTACACATGTGACCTGAAGTTAATAAAGAAACTTTAGCTGGTTGATAGAAAGTAAACACAGCATATCAGGATTGCCATTAGTGAATTTTATTGGTTTTAATGATAATTTAAACTGAATCTGCTGTTACGTCTAGTGACCTTGAAGTTCAGACTTGATTCCTACGTTTGCATTATCGACCCTTCAATAAACAAGGTTAATTATTCTGTTTTACAAAAATATGCTGTAAAATAGTAGAATAGTCACATAGATGATTTTAAAGCACGTAATGAAAGTCCATAGACGCTTTGTTTTTTGCACGTTTTAGTACGTACCGTTAAAATGTAAAATTGTTTTTAAAGAGATGCTGACTTAAATGCAGACTCAATAATGGATCCGTACCGTTCTTAATATTGTGGAGTGGCCTTGAACACCTCCTAAACGTATCGTAGCGATTTCGTGGCGTCGTAAGTCGTGGTCATACAATACTGTATTAGAAATGCAGTAGTGGGTGCGTATACAAGCATTGTTTATAAAATACATTATCATTTATTCCGTAAAAATATTAGAAACGAATAGATTCGTAAGAAAGTACAATAAATAGATTGTTAAACCGACTGGTATAATCAATTAGATTTGAAGTTAATTCTTGTTCTAAACTGTACTTATCCTGGGCTAGGCAATATAAATATCAAACAAATTTTTTTAGTAGAACTATAATATTTCGAGAATATTCATTTAAATTGTTTTATAATATTGATTGTAATAATATCAGTTTATGACTATTTTTATTTACAATACGGCGTATGTTTTATTCGAATATGTTCATATAATGTGAAACAAAAACTGTAAAAGTTCAGTGTTTACTACAATAGCAACTTATTGAAATAATTAACTAATTATTACTAATTACTAATAATTATTACTAATTATAACTATGTTAACATTAACTAATGTTAACAATGTTAATGTCCATTAACAGTTTAGTAGGTATGTCTAGTTTGGTTTTTGAAAATATATCTTTCATAACTAAAAAAATCCTTAACAAAATCAACTTCTTTCAAATAGAATTTCAAGAAAATATATGCACTAATATTTAACATATTGTACTTGTTGTTTTTGTTATTTTAAAGCTAAAAGTACATTGAGGCTATTATCGCCTCCCTAAATGTAAGTTTGAGTGTAAAGTGTTAAAGTCGTAAGTGTAGTGTTGTAAGTGTAAGTGTTTGTTGGACTCGGGTACCGCGAGGGACGTTTAAATCCTCTCAATAGGTGCAGCTAGTCTGTACCCCCTGCGGGGTGACATATTATAAATTATGTAACAAGTGGTATATTAAGAATATTATATTTATCTTTTTACTTATCCTTTTTAATGATTTAAGGATAATTTCTTTTACAGATAGACGAATTTCGGTATCTTAGAATTTATCTCACAACACACAAACAGACAAGAGCGAACATTATTCAACTATATTATTTTGCATTATTTAATAAATTCGTATTTTGCCTGAAATTATGTGATAACTACGCTACATAATTATGTAGGTCAGTAATGATATGCATGTTTATAAATATTTAATGTAATAAAGCAATTAGCCGATGTTCACAATCTGCAAATAGATCACGAAGACCATCTTACGTTACGTCTTGTGCAAGCAATGACTTCCAACTTTAACTAGGTTCGCTTCCAAGTCAGTTAAAACATAATGACCTCTCTGTAGACAGAAGAACAAATATTTAATGTAGATACAGTATAGGGTTGTAAAAACGGACGTTAAGGAGACAAAAAATGTCTAACCTTACCTGCTTCCTATTTGGTGTATTGAAAACAATGTTGTAATGTGGTATTAGCATAGGAAGGCCTACTGTTTTAGGAAACTATTTTTTACATTATATGCTTAAGAAGCTATTTTTAGCTTTAACATTCTAAAGCTAAAGTTTTTAATGAATGAAAACTATTGATCACCATTAATTATTTTTTAAAGAAAACTTTGAAATTTTGTCAGTTTTAACAAACCACATATAATTTTGTTTTTGGTTTCAAGTCTATCGCGTCTATCTATTAGTAAACAGTTTTCTAATAAATATCTCACTAATTTTTTCTTATTACAAACATAACTCAATTTCATTATTATTAGGAGTTCTAGTTCTCTAACCATAGATAAATTTTTGCTGTCATAGATAAACTAATATATGGAGCTGCTTCTATGAAGTTTCATATGCGCCATAATTATAAACATGATTTTCAAACTACAAGGGTTGTCCGTAAAGTAAGGTTTTCAATAATTTTTCACAATGAAAAACATGTTTATTTGCATTGAATAATAAATTTTTGGAAAGCTTACACTTTTTCTATTTTTCGACATATTCGCCGTAGAGATCGATGCATTTCTGCAAACGGTGAACCATCGTTTGTATGCCTGAGTCGAAAAACTCTCCCGCCGCGCCTCGAAGATAGCTTAAAACTTTTAATTTCATCTCCTCTCCGGTACTGAAATGCGTCCCACCGAAGTGTTTCTTCAAATTAGGGAAGATATGGTAGCCACTTGGGGCTAAGTCCGGGCAGTAGGGCGGATGTGTGACAGTATACCATCCAATTTGGTTGATGAGATCGGTTGTTATACGGGCGGTGTGCGGACGAGCGTTGTATTGATGGAAACAAACTCCCTTCGTGAGCATGCCTCTCCTCTTGTTTTGAATCGCGCGGAGAAGGTTCTTTAACGTTTCACAGTAACGATCAGCATTGATTGTTGTGCCGGTATCCACGAATCGCACAACAATAACTTAATCGTGTCCCAAAACACGCTCGCCATGACTTTGCCGGCAGACAGTGTTTGTTTGAACTTCTGCAGCTTCGGCGACTCTGAATGTTTCCACTGACGTGATTGCTCTTTCATTTCTGGTGTCGGTGAACCCAAGTCTCGTCCCCAGTGACAATGGAGTCCAAGGATTTCACGCCATCGGTTTCGTAGGCCTGAAGAAATTCGCGGGTCACATCAATCCGTTGCCGTTTGTGGTCTGCTGTAAGTTGTATTGGGACCCAAATTGTACAAACCTTGCTATACCCTAAATGATTTGTCAAAATTGTATCAACGCAGGTCTTACTGACATTAGCGATCATCTCAGAGAGCTCCCAAACCCTTCGATCGTTCAGCAATGCTTCTTCCACTTTCGCAATCGTTTCGTCCGAAACAGATGGCTGTCCGGAATTCTGTTCATCATGAACATCTCTATGTCTGTCTTTGAATTCTCTGCACCATTTGCGCACGTGTTGTATGCTCATACATTTTTCTCCGTAAACTTCACGCAGTTGGATATGAATGTCCACCTGCGCAGTGTTTTTTGCACATAAAAAACGAATCACAGAGCGTAATTCGCACCTGGCGGGAGACAGAAAAGGCAATTCCATTATTAACGGCTACCAAGCCAAGACAGCGTCACAGACCGCACGCGGAATGGGAATTGGGAGTGGAGGAACCAAGCTGCAAAACAAGGTTACCGGATCCCGCTTAACAACCTTCACGACTATAGCGCCTTGGGAAACTTACTTTACGGACAACCCTCGTATAAACTAACTATATGTAAGTTTGCGGGAATCATTCGATCTACGTTATTCCAACCTAAATTTTATAATTTACGTTAGAAAGTATATCTTTTTTTTATAATTTTTAATTAAATCTAATATTTTAAAATGTAATAATATTTTCAAATGTAACCTAATATAATTATGTTGCTGGAAATTGTCTATAAATAGCTTTTCAATCACATTTTTTGGAATTATTTAACAAATTTGTTTTTCACCTTAAGGTATATAATAACTATACCAGTGAGTAAGTCAAAGACAACATGCAGTTTAATGAAATACTCTGTGGTCAC
>CM040190.1:22242928-22412971 GCA_022606455.1 Callitettix versicolor
TCGACATTGTTACAACAGCCTGTTAAATTTATACTAGAAATAAGTTTCAACGTGAGAAGTAATTGAGTTAAAAAGGATGTAAAAGGCTTTGGGCTGGTCTGTATCGATAAATTTATTAAATTGTAACTGTACAGAGGCTTTGTTGCATGTAGCAGAAGAAACTCTTCTGTTAAATAAATGTTCCATTTTAATAAAATCAGTCATGCGTTAATTCTACAAGATTCTCTTAAATGTTTTAATTAATGCATCGTTCATTAGGTTGTAGTGTTTTGTATTGCATTGTTGGAAGATGTTGATTAGTTTTGGAATTATATATTGTAAGAAATGAAAGATTGTGGATGTTTTGCTATTAATATTTTTTTTGAAATAAAACTGTACTGGGTTATGCGCTTTCGCTCAAATAAATTTTGAAATATAGGTCAGCAAAATGATTCAATTCGATCGATAATGAACGAATCTGTATTCGTTATAATTCTGTTTCGAGTATCGTTGACAGAAAGATAGAAAAATTAAATTAAGGTTGTTTTACTATAACTAGGTGTACAACTTCTACAGTAGCTTTACTTCCACATATTTTATAATGTCTGGCCTCGGGTACATTACGAGTGGCGACATGCGTCATCAGCTGCGATGCTCTGTTACTTAGTGACCTTGTAAAATAATTCTGATTTGCACTACTCATTGTCGCTTGGTTTAGTCATAAAATATTTTCATTTACGCTTGCCGCTTACTACTCAGTATGGGTCAAAATGTATTGGCCAAAAACAGCATGACCAAAAACAAAGTGATTTTGGTAGTGGCTCACTGCCCCCAAAAAACGCAAATATGAAAAAAACAGTGCTGTATGAAATATTACGTGCGGCGCACCCCTAAAAAGATGCACAAAAATCGACTTGGCCCCACATCACTATTCTACTGACGAGACCTGTAAGGATTGATTATTTATATTTTTCCTAATAAAAAACCTAAACAACAATTTTTGATTCGCGTGGCAAATAATTTATTATTAACAAATATATTGCAAAATTAGAAAATATTTTAATATGGGTTTTCAAATAATTTTTTAAGGTTAAGTGGACAAAAATAAACACTTTTTGTCTCATGGAATGTTTTCGAAAAACGGATCATTTTTGAGTTATGGGCGATTGCAAAAAAGGGTGAAAAATTGTCAACTATAAAAATTCATATCTTAGACTCTACTGAACCGATTTAAGCGTACAACCTCGCAAAATGTTCCTCTTCACTTATACTTTAAGTTAGTGTTTTTATAAATGGTCCCCGTATAATTTGCCGACTAATATTTGCAATATAATTTTTATTATTTTTAAGACTGATCACGCGGTAATTAACCCTAGAACTGGCGAGATACGTATATTACGTTGTCCCTTTCTCAACTGGCAGCATTGTATATTACGGCCAGTCGGTAGAATAGTGATGTGGGGATTTTTTGTGCATCTTTTTAGGGGTGCTCCGCTCGTATGATTGGTAAATTTAGTGCTGACACACAATTTGGAATGACCAACTCAAAGACGTTATTTTGTGTCAAAAAACCTCTCTTGGTTTCTTTTTAACTTTAATTAGATGATGATATATCCATCTCTTAATATTTGTCTTTTTTTTTGGGAAAAGTCCTTTTTTTTGTTTTTTCCGAATGTATTATTTTTAAATAAAAAGTTTTCACAATAACTTTTCAGCTTGATACATTCCTAAGAACATTTTTTTACATAATATGGCAAGGTTCCCGGTGAAAAGTTTGAAAAATATCTAAAGTTTCTTAAAAGAGACAAATTTTAACATATACAAATTAATTATACAAAATCAAAAAAAATCTGACCAATTAGTATTGTTTAGATTAACACGTAATTGCTGTATATTATTAGTTCAAATTGAGCTTCATAATGAATTTTTGAATAAAGTATTGCATAGCATCTTTAGAAAAATGAGTTACAAGTACCTGCTGTTGAGCTTTATGATCGTTTATTGTCATGTCCAACCTTTTATACTAATGTGTTTTTCCAAGAAAACAAAGAGATAACTGAAATAACCTCCTATTAAAAGAGTCAACCATTGGTTATAGACCAATGGTTACACAGCTCGTTGATAGACAGCTCGTTGAAGGGAGAACACGTGGTTAGTGCATCGAAATTCCGTAATAGCAGGATCACTATTGTGAACAGCTCACTTTTGTCTCACAGTAAATGAAAATCAGAGTAATCAAATACTCTCCTCTTGCAATTTTACTAATAAAAACTGTGTGTGGTCTTCCATCATACTACCACGTTATCTTTATGAAATATTTACGTAGGGAAACCATCACAATTAAACATATACTGCTCGATTGTGATGGTTTTCAAAATATGCGTGTAATGTGTGGTCTGAGCAACTGTTTGCAGACGATGTTGGGAGATAGTACCTCGGCCGTTGACCGGGTTCTTGAATTCCTTCATCGTCTAAATTTTCTAAATAAAATTTAATTTATATAGTTGTTATTTCTTGTGTTATATTATTTATTTATTTTATCTATATAAATTTATTTCTGTTATGTTTTTATATACCTTTACGAATTGTTATTAAATCTTATTCATTATTAATTGTTATTTAGTTCTTAAGTATTTATTATTAATATAGTTATACCTGCTATTTAAATTTTGTTAAATTTATTTTTACAAATATAGTTTGTTGTAGTTTTATTTATATATATATATATATATATATATATATATATATATATAAGTAAATTTTGTTAATTCTTTTTTTTATATATATATTTTCATTTAGCATGACGGCGATAATAACCTTAACGGTTTTTTCTCCTCAAAAAAAAAAAAAAAAAAAAAAGAAATATTTACATTTATTTTCTTTTTTCTTAACGCCGACCTGCATTCAAACCTACTAGTTTAAAGTGAGCAGGTTTAGAGGTACAGTAGACTGATCGTTGCCTAAAGCACTTCGGACATTCCTTCCATAGATGACATCATCCAATTTGAAAGACCGCTTTATAACAAAGAATTTAAAAACGTCCAAAAACTGTAATTTACTTAATAAAGGTACACTGTAACTTATTTATACAATGAAACCAAATTGGAGAGTTAGGTAAATACTGTATTTTGTAATTACAGTACGCTTTTACTTACTGTAAACTGTAAACTTATAACAAAATATTACCTCACTTAACGTGAAGGATCGGTTATCTAACTGCTTCACTTACATTATGACATTTAAAAAAATACCTTAACAGAAAAAAAATAGCTATTTTTTTTGATAAAATCTGGTTTACGTTTAAGAAAACTACTCTGTGGGTTTTTCGGCATTGTACCACAGATGCAAACTACCGTATCCAATTTGAGAAAGTCAACGTAAATCCGACGTTGTGACGTCACTACTAATTCCTTCAATCAATGTAACAGTGTAGTCTAGAGCCTCGCTGTACAGCCAGACAGCCCGACCGATAATCCATCCGTACATTCTGGCCAGGCTTTAGACGCTGCGTGCAAACAAGCTTATCTGTGGTAGTGTAAACAAGTTTAACCCGATTTGGTTAGTATCAGCCAAGACAGATACAAAATTTTTAATTAACTAAGTTGAAAAAACGAAGACGTTTTCAATTCCGGTTTTGTTAAAGCGATGTTGAGCGAACAAAAGTGTTCTTGTTTACATTGAACGTAATCTAAATAGTGAAATATGGACAATGAAACATTTAAAAAAATGACAAAACACATTCAGCAAAAATATGTACGTGGTTAAAAATCACACACACACACACACACACACACACACACACACACACACACACACACACACACACACACACACACACACACACACACACACACACACACATATATATATATATATATATACATGGACATGAATTAATGCCATGTTTGTGTTTTTTAGGATAGTCAGCATTTACATTGTGTAAAGAGACAACCTATGTTTCATCAGCGTTAAAGAGCTTTTCATCATGTTTCATCAGGAGAGAGAAGCCCGAAGAGGCTTCTCTCCGGGCGCGTCAATCAATGCATGTGAGTGTTGCACGTAATTATTTGTTAATTAATTTACAATTTAGAGTAAATAAATTCATTGTAACAAATTTAATGTTTTTTACTAAAAAAAAACAATTCCTTCAAACCAAAAATGTAACTTATATACGTAAATTTTATACACTGACGTGACCGTATAATTCTACACACACACACACACACACACACACACACACACACACACACACACACACACATATATATATATATATATATATATATATATATATATATATATGTGTGTGTGTGTGTATGTACGCCGCAGGGGGTGTAGACTAGCTGCACCTATTGAGAGGATTTAGACGTCCCTCGCGGTCCGAGAGTCTAACACACATTTACACTTACAACACTGCACTTACGACTTAAACACTTTAAACTCATACTTACATTTAGGGAGGCGATAATAGCCTCAATGTGCTTTTCGTCTTAAAATAACACACACACACACACACACACACATATATATATATATATATATATATATATATATATATATATATATATATATATATATGTATGTGTGTGTGTGTGTGTGTGTGTGTATGTATGTATGTAAGTATTATGTATGTGTGTGTGTGTGTGTGTGTGTGTGTGTGTGTGTGTGTGTGTTTTAAACATTGAGTAAAATATGAATTAACAGAATTTCCTGTTTTATTCTTGGTAGACACAGGTTTTTTTTGGGGGGGGAATCATTTAATAATATAAGAAAAATTGTGTACAGTCTTTGTTCCGCCTTTTATCAGGATTTGTTTCGCTTAAGCGGAAAATTAGTAAGTAATTTTCTTCCTTTTTTACAAATATTTCTAAATGTCAGTTGCAATCATATCCTCCAGCTGCAACGGTAAAGAAAAGAATATTAGTAATGTAACAAACACTGTAAAGAGATTAAAGAAGAAAAGAACCAGACAGTTATGGCTGAATACAAGAATAGTACGGCAGTGATGTGTAACGATATCAGAAACAAGTTACACGAGACTGGTTTTGTTAGACACAACATAAATCTAAAAGGCCGGGTATTTCGAGCGCAACGTGTAGCAGTGCCTTATTCAATTAAAGTTTATTTACAAAGTTATCGGTAAAGTTCAGGACATCAACTAAACAAGTAACTTTAAGTGGTTTCTTTCCTCGCCTTAACCGCTGAAAGCTGATTTATAAAACTTATTTTTTAATCTGCTAGGCGTTTGAAATTACAGTGAGGCCATTTCTTAATCGAGATTTAAAAAAAGAAATAATCGCTGCACGCTACTGTTTCGCTGAAATGTTTTCTGGAAACGAAGTATTATTATTTTAAATTAAGTAATAAGTTAACAAAAGTAATATATTTTACTTCTCCCTATTCATTGTTCTCCGTATTCTATAATATGTGTAAGAATATATCGTTTTTGTTTAAGATTTTTGTAAATATAGCCTACGATTTTACAGTTTACCTGTCTTCTGAAGCAAAGCGTTAATGCTAGCTTTGGCAAGAGGAGTGATAAAAAAAGTCTGCCGGACTGAAGAATGTAACGGAAATATGGAACTAACTAACAAACGAATTTCGTCTCTCTATTTCCGTCTTTTTCTTTTCCTTCCTCATTTTCGATAGCAGTACACGCGAATTATAAAAAAACGTTATGTTGCTTTCGTTTCAGTACTGTGTTCAGTATAATTATCTGCCTTCCCTAGCTTCGTCAATTCTACTTTCGTTGACGCGTTTCGGAGAACCTCCATTTTCAAAAACTATAGAATATATAGAGTCTATAGAGTATATAGAGTATATATATATATATATATATATATATATATATATATATATATATATATATATAGTATATCTATACTATAGGATTTAGATATAGTTTATGAAGATGGAGGTTCTCCGAAACGCGTCAACGAAAGTAGAATTGACTAAGCTAGAGAAGGAAGATCATTACACTGAACACAGTGATAATAATCCTAGCAGAAAAGAAGAAGAATATAAAAATAATTTCGTTTCGGTACTTTTCCTTAGTTGAAGAACAACTAGGTCCTAGGTTTTAACAAAATAACGTGAAACTTGTTATAGACTATCAGCTGTTCTATGAAATCAGCTGATCGTTTAGAATTAATATAAAACAACTGATCTTCATTGTAACTTCAGTCAGTAATATTTAAGCTAGGTTCACGTGTACATTTACTTAAATTAAAAAGATATTTGTAAACATATCATCAAACTAATTTTATGTTCAGCATAAATATTATTAACAAAAACTTCGCTTCTGTCGGTAACTGACCGAGTTCCACAGGTGTAGGTTTTTTAAAATTCAGTATTTAAAATATTTTCGCCTCAATAAATCCCATGAAAGTGACAAAAAACCGCTTTAGTTAAAGAATGTAAATATTGCAACAGTAATTCTGTAATTATATATATATATATATATATATATATATATATATATATATATATATATATATATATATATATGTGTGTGTGTGTGTGTGTGTATTTAGAATTATATGATTACGTCAGTGTACGAGGTGTGTTCAGAAAGTAACGAGAATTTTTAAATTTCGCGGGCTTGGAGAGTCCGATTATCAAACATTTTTTTTTATTTTGTTGGTAGAAATGCCCTTGAAATATGATAAAACTTTCGGCTTTTTTCATTGTTGACTTTGTCTGTGACAGCCACTAAGGTTAGACGTGTTTTTATGAGCTCGGCGATTTTCGTTTGTTAAAAGAAATGGATCAAAGAATTTGTATAAAATTTTGCCTAAAAATGGAATAAATTGTACCAAAGTGTGTGCAATGTTAACAAAGGCCAATGGTGAGTCTGCTATGAGTATAGCAAGAGTTTACGAGTGGTATAAACGTTTCCAAGAAGGCCGTGAAGATGTTAAAGATGACGAAGACCCTGGACGCCCCAGCACATCAACAACCGATGAAAACGTGGAAAAAGTGAAATAAATGGTTATGAACAATTGCCGAATCACAATTAGAGAGGTCGCTGATGGTGTTGGCATATCGACTGAATCATGTCATGACATTGTTTCCAGTGTTTTGTGTATGAAACGCGTGGTAGCAAAATTCGTTAAAAAATTGTTGAATTTAGAACAATAACAGCGGCGAATGGAAGTTGCTCAGGAGTCACTAAATGAAGTCAACGACGATGCAGAATTACTGAAACGTATTATAACAGGTGACGAAACATGGGTTTATGGATATGACGTCGAAACTAAGGCTCAATCATCCCAGTGGAGGCATTCTGGCTCGCCAAGACCGAAAAAGGCTCGACAAGCGCGGTCGAACGTGGAGGTTATGCTCACTGTGTTCTTCGAAATTAATGACATAGTGCATCATGAATTTCTGCCACCAGGTGAAACGGTCAATAAGGAGTACTATCTACAATTTCAACGCCGTTTGCGTGAAAACGCCCGGATCTGTGCAAAAACAATTCATGGCTTTTGCACCACGATAATGCACCAGCTCACATTTCATTGCTTCTTCGTGAATTTTTGGCCAAAAACAGTACTGTAACGATGGGTTTATGGATATGACGTCGAAACTAAGGCTCAATCATCCCAGTGGAGGCATTATGGCTCGCCAAGACCGAAAAAGGTTCGACAAGCGCGGTCGAACGTGGAAGTTATGCTCACTGTGTTCATATTCGCCTCCATATTCGCCAGACATGGTTCCGTGTGACTTTTTCCTATTTCCAAAAATAAAGAGAACCTTAAAGGGCCGTTGTTTTACAGCCGTAGATGACATTAAAAGCGCATCGCTGAAAGAACTAAAGGCTATTTCAAAGATCGAGTTTGAGAAGTGTTTCGAGGATTGGAAGAAGCGCTGGCACAAGTGCATAATCTCCAATGGGGACTATTTTGAAGGCGACAACATCAATGTAGAAGAATAAATAAATATTTTGTTCAAAAAATTAAAATTCTCGTTACTTTCTGAACCATCCTCGTATATTGATTTTTATCTCAAAACAAACTAACAACAATACAAAACGAAACCAATTTTTCCAAAATATCAGAAACGAAAATAATGCGGGTTGCCGTTTTCATTGCCTTGAAGCAACAACTACGAGTTCAAACACGGAGATATTTCAATTGATAATTATGTTTAAAAATCTACTTTTTATATAATTTTTTTAAAATCAAATATTTTGAAGATACGGTTTACCTCGGAATAGCCTGTTTAATGTTTCTTGAATTAATTTATAAAATGCAATGTCTTTACAGTCAAAATTGCTAGAGTTAAAGACGTTAAGTTTTGAAGGTATATACACTTCGTAACCTAGAGCTGTACTTTGAAAGGACTTTAAAAGAAGATTCCTGAAAGGAAAATTTCGCTCTTGAAAGTTCCGTTTTCTCTCATAAAGTTTATTATTTTCATAACTGCAAATTGAATAAAAACCAAAGCATAATTTTTATAACTGATCTTCAAAACTAAAAAAAAGTTTATAGTATTGGTTTCTATGGTAATATTTTAAATTGAATAAATATTTCTTGTGGTTATACCATGAAGTGGGCACGGGTTTTCTTAATTTAGAATAAAACTTTAAAGTGTGTTGTAAAATTACAATTAAAAACGTGAGAGCATTAAATTTGGCAAATTGTAACACTCAAATCCGATAATCTTAGTTTAAATTCAGTCCATTAAATGTTCAATTAAAACATTTTTTAAAAATATACAGATTTTTTTATTACTTAGGTATTGCCACTTTTTGTTATTATGTAGTGACTAATAAACACATTTGAATGAACTCAATATATGTTCCGTAGATAGCGTTTTTATAATGTTTTAATAGCCAAAATTATTTGTTGTAATTATGTTAATTATTACATTGTAATCATTGTTAACATAATTGTAATGACGTTATTTACGTTAAGTTACATTACTGAATGTTTGTTATTTTTCGAGAAACAAAATTACTAATTAAAATTTAAAAAGTCTTTTTAAGTCTGAATTAAGCAGACATTTGCTTTTCTAAAAAGTAATTTGTAATTATTCATGTCAACTATTCTATTTTATTCAATTGAACGAATAAAACAATCGAAGTTAGATTCAGTAACTTACAATGCACTTTGTTTTAATTCGAGAAACATTTCCTTTATTTATTTTAAATTGGATTTATTTTATTTGTTTCAAATCGGTTCTGGTAGTTTTAACGTTTCTCAAGTATAAACATAAATTGTCAACAATTTTGTTGGTTAATTAAGTTTTTGTTGTAGAAAAGTTTACTATTAAAAAAATACTATTTACTAAATTACTATTTACTAAAAAAGATTTACCATCTAAAAAATTTAATAATTTAATTTTTAAATTATGTGTTTTAAAAGAGCGTTAATTACTTCTGCGCTTCCCTCTCTCTCGGATGTTAAATGTTCTGTATTCACCTTTGTATAGGTTTATAGGTCACTAATTGATTACTTGTTATGTACGAACATTTATTAATCTCAATTTTCCATTCACTGTCAAATATGTTTGTTATGTCGTAAAATCTGTCATCAATCATTATAATGAATGATTTTGAAAAAGTTTCGGTATTTCATTTCGTCGTAATTTGTTCTCACAAAATAGCTAAAATTTATTTAAAAGGCATCAGGAGCGTTCTTACTAATTTCCGTGACAACAAAAATATGAATTGTACATTAATGTCGGTAACTATTCCTAAGACAATTACACTTCCTAATTTATCAGAAATTGATCGTAAGATTGCACATGCAAATAGAAAGTATCATTCTGGTTTAATGTTGGTTGGAGTATTAAGGGGATGAGCTGTTGCAAAGTAATTTAGGAACTCCTAGAAGGTAAGGTTCTATCATTTTTAATATATAATAAGTAATATAACAAAAATTAACTCAATTCCCACTTAGATCATGTGCTTTCATGACGTCAGCGAGACAGCTGCATGCTACGATTCCCTAAAGGGGATGTGTAATAGCTTAGAGAATTAATAATTTAGAGAATCGTTTTTCCTTGTACAGTACTGTGTTATAATTTAGAGACCGACCTGTGTAATAAGATAGAGAATCCGTACTGTGTATTAACTTAGAGATTACAGTTCCGTAAAGTGTGGTGTATGTTGCCGACGCCGCTGTTTGAAGGCGCTTCAGTATTTTTCCGTAAAGTGTGTTGTACCGTGTTTTGCCGACGCCGCTGCTTGTAGGCGCTTTAGTATCTTGTATCTAACAAGTAGAACTCATAAAAACCAGTTCTTTTATTATTATAGTTTCAATATTAAATATCTACATAATAAAACATGCCATCACACTACATACCCAGTCTAATCATCAAACATGCCATCACACTACATACCCAGTCTAATCATCACTATATTTCTACAGAATTTACTGTTTTCAAATACATTTTAAAAATCAAATAATAAACATTAAAACTGTGAATAAATGCCATTATGCTACATGCCAGCCACTGTTAGTTTTACAGTTGAATATATGGTATGTTAGAAAAAAGCACGTTGACGATGGTCCAAACCTCGATGTTGGTATATATATATTTATATATATTTACATTCATATATATTACATCGTTTGGTCCAAAACCTATCCACATCAACTTTATATATTTTTTTAACTGAGCGAGTTCTACTTGTTAGATAAAAGATATTGAAGCGCCTTCAAACAGCGGCGTCGGCAACATATACACACGGTACAACAAACTTTACGGAACTGTAATCTCTAAGTTAATACACAGTACGGATTCTCTATCTTATTACACAGGTCGTTCTCTAAATTATAACACAGTTCTGTACAAGGAAAAAAGTTCTCTAAATTAATAATTCTCTAAGCTATTACACCTTCCCTTCCTAAAACCAACATAGGATAGATCATAAGTGTTATTTAAATCAAATCCTATCGTGTAGTCTGTACAAATATGTAATATTAATATTTGACAAAAAACTGTAATATCGTCAAGTGTCATCCACTATAAGTTTAAAAAAATGTATTCGAACTGAAGGGGATGAATATAAAGTATTTTATTAACGATTGAAAATTTGATACATATATATATATATATATATATATATATATATATATATATATATATATATATATATATACTGTGTGAACTAATAGTAGGAATTGAATAATAGTAATAATAAATCTTGGACGATCTTTTTAATTTAGAAGTATGGGTGAACTGGGATTTTGTCATTTTTTGAATTAATTCCTAATTGGGTTCTTTTTGAAATGTTGGGGCTAGAGACATTGTAAAACACACACCACAATCTCTTTTTAAGCCATTTTTCTTGATATGTGTCGTTGATTCTATACACTTGCACACACACACACACACACACACACACACACACACACACACACATATATATATATATATATATATATATATATATATATATATAGATTACATTTTAATATAATTTTATTAGTGGGGCAGAAGACACGTAACCAACATTTTGAAAAATTCCATCCTTCGAATCCAAAATGTTTGCCTTACGCATTCGGAATTGCAAATCTTTAACTAAACGGTTTCTGTAATATATCTTTTTATAAAAATTGACTTTAATAAGTATAAATTTGTTATTAGTCAAATATATTGTCAGGACGACGGTATGGCAAAGGGTAGTGATTAAAGTCGTCACTTTGCTAATATTTTTATAGAGGAATTAAGAAAGAAAGTCATTATTTTTTCTGAGTTCAAACAAAAGTATGACGTACGTGTATGACCTCTTTGTTATATGTTTCATTGGGGTTATAAATTAAAATAATTTTAGATTTCTTAATAGCACTTTTGATTCTATTCTGGTGTGTGTGTGTGTGTTTTGAAGGAAATAAGGATGCTCTTAAAACCAAGGTTTACAGGAAAGAGACAAAGGTAGGTAATTCTTTAAACTACTTGTCTATTCATTCTTAGTCGGTTAGTTCATTCCTCAAATTACTAATATTTGTTTAGTTGAAGATTACCTTCACCGAGAATTATATTTTACTAAGAAAAACTTGCTTACTAATGGATACCCTCAGTTTATAATTTCAAAATGTAAAAGCTAGTACTAATAACTAGTCAACTTCTATTAAGTAGTAGTCAATAGAAACTATTACGAGAGGGCAATTAAAGAACTAGTAACTTTAATAACGATGCACTAAAATGGTATAAAATTTATGAAAACACTTCGAATCGTTATAAGAGAATAATTACTTCCAGAGAGAAAGTGATCGATAAGAGAAATACTTAAATTTAAACAGACAACTAGATTATCGATTAACATATTACTCCATATTATCTTAACTGGACAAAGCATTAATAACTAATTTCCCTAATGGTAAACGTGCCTCTAATTACTTGAGTATTGCTACCGGATAAGTTGATCAGATATCTGAGTGGGTACAATGAATACAGAATCTATAGATTAGCCTATGTATTCGTTGGTATGTAGGATGTCAGGTAATTGAACCCTTAAAGTACTCGGGAGGAAGACTTAGGGGGAACTGTATTGATCTGGCGTGTAAAGAGATGTAATAATTTTATTAAAATTTTTCTGCCTTGAAATCGTCAACTATTATATAATTTTGCATTTTTTTACAACTACCTCTATTATTAATTACACAGTGGGAATTTTTAATCGCTTTTCTGATTGTTACGCCAGCAGTTGTAAATTAGCGTAGCTATGTAGATCTGTAGAATATACATAACCTCAATGTTAATATAATCATAGCAATAAGCAGTTACCTAATCCTATTGTCTCAATTATCAGATGGTTAGTTTATATAAATTGTATGATCGTTTGAAATAAATCAGATGTTGAATATCAGCTGTTATATTAATTAATTTTGTTTAGTTTTCTTCATGTTTTTTTTAAGTTGGTATTGTTATTTCCATCTGAAAAGTAGCAACTGGAAAATCTTGAAATCTAGAGCGATCCTGACATCTAGATCCTCTTTTGAGGGGGGTCGTTTAAAATTATAAAACGAAATTTTGTACAATTATAATGTATACGTATTTTTCTTACAGACCCGTTTATACAAAAATGTACTAATATTATATTTAAATTTTTGTTTCAATATTATTGTGTAAAAGTAAGAGTTATTGGTCCAAGTAATAAAATCAGTTGTGAAAAAAAACTGTTCAGGAGAACAGCATATTTTATCACTTAAGCTACGCACTCTGTATGGAGGATCAATCTGGTATTACAGATAACATTTAACAGGTAAAGGAAAAGTTTTTTACTTAGCATCGAACTGGTTATCGGATTTGTAGAGAGAAAACAAAACACACTATCGCGTCTAATTTCAACTACTCGCGTACACTGTTGTCGCTGACGGTGATGGTTGAAAAGTTGTGAACTTCAACTGCACGCGGACACTGGTCGCGCTAGCGATAATAGTTCAGACGTTGCGCAATTCAACTACACGCGGTCACTATGATAGGACACGCTGGCGGTGATAGTTGAAAAGCGTGGAATATAACAAGCGGACACATGTGGTCGCTGTCGATGCTAATTGGGAAGTGAATTTCAACTACACGCGGAAACTTGTGGTCGCTGTCGATGCTAGTTAGAAAGTGAATTTCAACTGCAAGCGGACATTTGTGGTCGCTGTCGATGCAAATCGGGAAGAGAATTTCAACTGCATGCGGATACTTGTGGTCACTGTTGATCCTGGTTGGGAAGTAAATTTCAACTGCATGCGGACACTTGTGGTCGCTGTCGATGCTAATCTGGAAGTGAATTTCAACTGCAAGCGGACATTTGTGGTCGCTGTCGATGCAAATCGGGAAGAGAATTTCAACTTCACGCGGACACGTGTGGTCGTTGTGGATGCTAATCTGGAAGAGAATTTCAACTGCACGCGGATACTTGTGGTCACTGTCGATGCTAGTTAGGAAGTGAATTTCAACTGCACGCGGACACGTGTGGACGTTGTGGATGCTAATCGGGAAGAGAATTTCAACTGCACGCGGACACTTTTGATCGCTGTCGATGCTAATCAGGAAGAGAATTTCAACTGCATTCGGATACTTGTGGTCGCTGTTGATCCTGGTTGGGAAGTAAATTTCAACTGCATGCGGACACTTGTGGTCGCTGTCGATGCTAATCTGGAAGAGAATTTCAACTGCACGCGGATACTTGTGGTCACTGTCGATGCTAATCGGGAAGAGAATTTCAACTGCATGCGGATACTTGTGGTCGCTGTCGATGCTAATCGGGAAGAGAATTTCAACTGCACGTGGATACTTGTGGTCGATATCGATGCTAATCTGGAAGAGAATTTCAACTGCACGCGGATACTTGTGGTCGCTGTCGATGCTAATCGGGAAGAGAATTTCAACTGCACGCGAATACTTGTGGTCGATATCGATGGTAATTGGGAAAAGAATTTCAACTGCACGCGGACACTTGTGGTCGCTAGTAGTGCGAGTTGCAAACTGAGCCAGGCAGTCAGTACAGGTAGGCTTTTAGAACGAACCTGACTGCTTTACATGTTTAATCTGGAATTTTGATAATTGATTCTAGTCTTGAGTGTATATTTAAGAAATAATGAAGTTATTTTACGTAACAAATATATTTAAGGAGGCCAGCTTGCCTGGGTAGTCAATGCACAATGCAGTTTTATGCATTTCTGAATCCGCTCGTGTCAATGTCAGGTTCAAAATTGCAGTTACTGCAATGAGATTTTCACGTACGGATAAGGTTAAACTCTTTGCCTCATTAGTCCAAATTATATACAATATGGATGTTAGGCGAAAACAATTTATAAATAAGCACGTCACGTGCAGTGATTACTTTTATGAGATATGATTATTACTATTGTAATAATCGGTTGTTATATAGGTGAGCTGACATTAAGCACGATTGAAAATAATGTGAAGTAAGGAATAATAAAAAAATAAGTGCACAAAGGAGATGTCGTAAAATATGTTCAGAGTTATCAGTATAGATGTGGAAAGGAAATTGTTAATTCATGTCACAAAGAGAAACAGAGAGAAAATGAATACTTGAAATAAGAATATGTAAATTAAAAATTGTGAGCCGATTGCATGTGTTGAATAACGATGAAAACTAAATTACAATATAACTTCTAAAGCTCAATAAATGAAGTTATTTATTAAACAAGCGAAAGAGATTAATCATTAGAAAGTTATTGTTAATACTATTTTCTCGTTTAATAGCACGTAATAAAATACACGAGTCAAGACATATCTGCTGCTGTAAAACAATAGCACGTAAAACAAAACAAATGTCAGTACTTTTTAAATTGGCTTCATTTAATTTATGCGAAATCAATTCCAATCGTTGTAAACGCTTCTATAACAGCCAGATAAATATAAGTTATCAACAGTGGCATCCGTTATTGAATTACTGTTTATATTGACTTTTAAAGAGTTTAAAGCTTCATTCAATCTGGAAAACAATTTTATTGGAATGTTATGTGTTCAGAAAGTGTTTAGGCTATTAAACAGTAAGAAAAGAAGCACTATATGATGCATTTGGTAGTTTTATTTTGTAATTACACAATTTTTAAAGAAACTAATCTTGTATTTTTTTGATAAAAGCAAATTGTATTGTATTTTAACATGAACGTTCTCTAGCGTTTAAACAGTAAGTCAAATCGTCATTATGTTGTGATTTATTAGTTTTGTTGAAATTATTTTTAAAGAATTAAATACAGAATTTACCCGGTGTTGGCAAGCGCGGTTGTCAGTAAGTTCTTTACTTTTGACCAGCACACATCCATGTTTTGACACGGTATGGGTTAGCTTTGTATTGCTTCTACGTTTACTTTGTGTTAAGAGTTTTTATTTTTGATGATTCAGGGCATCAGCTGTCAGTGTTCCTTATTCTTAATGTTTAGTGTTTTAACATAGAGCTAGGCACCTTGAATTAGGTTATAATTGCTTAGTTTATGTTAAACACTTAATAACGAGTACGATTTGATTCAAATTCGTCATAAAAATTGATTTTTGTGAATACTTAGATAGGTATGCTAATCAGAAGTTCATCAGTTTTAAAATGTCAGTTGTTAAAAATGGTTAAAACAATCATAAATATTATGCACTACACTTTTACATGAATTTCCATTGGAAAGTGAGCTACTGGAGCGGTTATCATAATCAGATTCGAACCCGAGACCTGTTATTCATCTGAGTGGTACATCATATAATAATAATAATAATAATAATAATAATAATAATAATAATAATAATAATAATAATAATAATAATAATAATAACGACTACGACTTAAGAAGAGAATAATTCAAAACTGGGAATATTTGCTAACTATAATTCTAGAAAAATTCAAAAATAAATAATACCATTAAAAATCCTGGTATTCAAAATACAAATACTTACACAAAATAAAACAAAGATACTATTCAGAGTACTAAAGTTGATCCCATTTAATCGTTAACATTCTTTCCATATGGAAACCTCTACAACTTTATAACACTTCCTAAGGATTTAATTAGGAAAAGTTTCTCCCTAAAATCAAGATGAAGACTTTTAAAGTAAGCATTCTACGACTTACAAGTCTTTTAAAATATTGTTTTAAAACTTCCTCCCACTTATAATTGACGGCATAACTACAGCAACTGCAAGTGATTTAGGACGGAATTTTTAACACAGCACGTCTTCACTTTGGGAATAGCTAGCCAGAATAAAAGGGCACGTGAATTATTAATGTGTGTGCTTTCAGTTTTTCTTGATGGGCCGTGCTGATGAACTTAGTGTATTATGTATGTCACGCTAGAATATAATTTGCATTTTTTTTCTGCTAGTCACATTCCGCAACCTAGATTAGATTAGATTATATTCTAGAGGAAGGGATTTGTTCAACTTCAGGCACTGAGATCAACTGACCTATTGTGCAACTTACCTCTTAAAATACCTAGTTCAGGAGATTGGTGCCCCTAATAAGTTTCAACAACCCACTGACTAGGTCATTCTGCTGAAGATCCCTAGGGTCTTGGAAACCAAAAACCCCTAGCCTCCTGCGAGCAAGAGCCTCACAATCATAAATTATGTGACCTGCAGTTTCCTCCTCCTTCCTGCACAATCTACACACGGTTTTTCCGTGGTTCAGACCTATCCTGTTCATGTGCACCCTCAGACCACAGTGCCCTGTTATGAACCATATGATTCTTCTGAGTTGTGCTCTGCCCAGGACATCTGCTGCCCCTTTGTTCCTCCAGAAGGAACTTTGCTTAAGAGACGTTTGCTATTGGAATACCCATGAAGGTTGTCCCGTCTTACCTGGTGTTGACATGTAATCCACCCATTAAAAGCGGACCTGGCCAACGATAGAGAAATCCCTAAAGCCGGCTGGGGTTCGATAAACTCAGATGCAGATCCAAGTCCAGCCAGTCGGTCTGCCTCCTCATTACGCTCAACTCCCCTATGCTCCGGAACCCAGTGAAGAGTTACCTGGTTAA
This sequence comes from Callitettix versicolor, assembly GCA_022606455.1. Classification (NCBI taxonomy): domain Eukaryota; kingdom Metazoa; phylum Arthropoda; class Insecta; order Hemiptera; family Cercopidae; genus Callitettix; species Callitettix versicolor. The sequence continues at coordinate 22,260,343 of CM040190.1, forward strand.
CCCGGGACAGAATGTCAAGTTTCTTCCTACAATCCCAGACCAGCTTGGACTGTATTATAGGACCCGCAAGTGCTTTTATTGCCGCCTGACTATCAGTATGAATATGAATACGTGCCTTCTTGAAGCCCCGATCCAAGTTTTCCCGAACACAGTCATTAATGACCATCACTTCAGCCTGAAATATTGTTGTATGCTGTCCCAGGGTAATTACTTTCTTTAATCCCGGTCTCAGACCGTACACCCCAGCACCAGTGCCTGACTTTGTCTTGGAGCCATCTGTATACCATACTATGTCTCCAGGTTTTTCCAACACACGATCTCTCCATCAAAAGCCAAGTTGACATCAAAGGGTCTAGATACTATGTGCCGTTTAACCATCTGATCAGTCCCCATCATCAAGATTGGTTCGTAGATCTTGTCTGTGATTCTAGCATGCCCATAGATAGAGGGCAGCCAGCCACCACCACCCTGCAATCTATAAGCTGCTTTACGTACCTAACTAAATACAATAATTTATTGTTGATCGGAATCGGTTCAGTAGTTTAGGCTGTAGACGCGTCAATGTTGATGAGGAAGAAAATAGTTAAAAGTGCGATTTTCAAAATGTTTCTTTACAATTTGACTCTACTGATTATTTTTTTAAAAATTATTACCACTTCGCAATGAAACTAAGGTAATAGTACTGCCAACTCTATAAAATTGTTCGTGTTTAAGTTATGGATAGTTAATAACTGCTAATCGTCACCTGCCGTATATATACATACGTGTGCGCATGCGTGCGTGCATGCCTCTGTGTGTGTGTGTGTGTGTGTGTGTGTGTGTGTGTGTGTGTGTGTGTGTGTGTGTATATATACACGTGTGTGTGTGTGTGTGTGTGTGTGTGTGTGTGTGTGTGTGTGTGTGTGTGTGTGTGTGTGTGTGTGTGTGTGTGTGTGTGTGTGTGCGCGCGCGTGCGTGTGTGCGCGCGTGCGTGCGTGTGTGCGCGCGCGCGTGTGTGCGTGTGTCACGCGTGTTTTATTTCCAATTTTAGTCCAATTTGTTTCAAATTTTAACAAAAATCGATTTTTGTTAAACTCTTGGACAAGTTCGTCACTCGTTCAACATATCTGTTCAACATATCAATATCTGTTCAACATTTCAAAATGCGCGTTAATTTCAACTTACTTGAATTATTAGTTGAAATTCGTAAATTTTCTGATCTGATATCATCATTGTAATATGCATTAAAAATTTCATAAATTAGCATTTTTAATTTTAAAAATATTTCAAATTAAGGAATTGCGTTTGACAGTGGTCATCTCAGTATTTTTAATGTAATATAAAAGTTTAAAAGCTGATATATACAGATTTATTACTGATTGTGACAGTAAAATCATATTTTCAAGGAAACAATAAGATGAAAAAATTATTTTTAGAAATTATTTCCGTGATTTTAGTTAATACTTTTTTAAAATTTAATTTATGCATAAATAGATAAATGTAACGTTAAAAATTTACGTTTACAAAACCGAAAACATATAAACACGTAAGACAAAAGTATTTTAAAACATTTTGTATATTTATATTTTTCATATTCAAATATGTTTACGCGAAGTTATTCAATATTTTTTAAAACTCTTTTCAATTATATCAGCGAGACAGATGCCTTACGTAATTTATTCTGCCACTAATTGATTAAAATATCTTCTATAGTGACAGGAATATATTTTAATACAATTTAAAATAATATGCACTTTGTATTTAAATTACTTTTTCTGTGTGTATGATCACGTTTGCAATTAGGGTTATAGAATTAATTATGTTTATATTAATTAAATGCTTTCAATTAATTACAGTGACCTACTGGAAATTATAAAACAAACACAGCTGTATTTTGCACTATATCAGATGATCTAAGGAGCCGGTATTCCTATACATAAGTAATATTATATTCCACCTTTAGAAGGGGGAGCAGCGTCACGGGGGAAATGAGCCATTAGTGCTTTGTCTTATTAAGATAAACCAACTACCGAAGGTATTCTCGTTGTTCGAATCCAATAAAATTCATTTGTTTATTTCTTTAATTAATTAACGTTAAGTAACTTTCACGCAGGCATAATCCATTAATTTGATTATCTAGGTATGCGATAACAGCTGAGTCATTCTTAAATTAAATTTTCTAAGGAAAAACCATCCCTTTAGAAAATAAAATCCATTATGAAATAAAATTCACAATGCCCAAATAAGACGAGAAAACCCTTTTCCGTTGCCAGCTTGTAAAATATATTTCAATCATTGATAAATTGATTTTAAGCAATTAAACGATTCGAAATTTTACTATCTCTCAAAAATTCCGGTTCTTCAGAAAATGGTGATAATTGAGAGTATCATCAATAAGTAAATCTTAAAAAAAACTAATTTCCCAACTTCGGCTTATTAAGATTTGGGTAAGTATGAAATCATGTAATACGAAGCAGATTGAGCTAATTACAAATGGAAAATAAACTACTGGAACTGCCATTATGATAAGACTCCGGATTTTTATAATAAAAATTCTCATTTCATGATCATTTTTGAGTAGCTTTACATATAAATAAAAACATATAAATATATATATATTCATATATATATATATATATATATATATATATATATATATATATATATATATATATATATATATATATATATATATATATATATGTGTGTGTGTGTGTGTGTGTGTGTGTGTGTGTGTGTGTGTGTGTGTGTGTGTGTTTTTTTATTTTTTTTTCTAAACTTATTAGGCTAGCTGCAAATTCTAAGTATTGATGACAAAAAAATGAACTTACCAATCAAATAAAGTAACACAAATAAGTGTTTATTCCGAATATAAAAAGAATATGACTTTTTTTGAATGCAAAAATTAATATTTTTTTACGATGTATCCATTGCAACATTACAGCTCCTATTTAATCCACTATTATGAGACAAACCGAAGCGAAGAATGCCTCATAATATTAACTGACGGCATAACTACAACAACTGCAAATGAGTTAGGAGGGTGATATGGCATTGTTACCACAGCAGGGCTTCGTTTTTTGAAGAGTTAGCTTGCATAAAGGTGCACATAAACTGTTTATGTTTGTGCGTCTAGTTTTCCTTGATGTGACGCGCTGATAAACTTAGTGTATATATGTCACACTATGATTTATGGTTAAACACTTTTTATTTTATGATTACAATTATTTTATTTTATATGTTTTATTTTTAAAGCACAATTTTTTTGTTTAGTTTCTAACTTTAACATTTTGCGATGTTACACGTGATCAACCTTTATTGTTTTGCTCTTTAAATTAATAAACATTTTGAATTAGATAAATTTTAACAATACTAGTTTTTAGACAATTTTTAAATTTATTTTGTAGATTGTTAAAGTCTCTCAGTCGTTATTATTTTATACCAATTTTTGTGGTAAATTTATTAAATGAAATTCAAGATATAAAATCCATTTATTTAAATAAAGTAGGTATAAATGTATCTGTAAATGTGTCTATAAAATAAAGTTCAATAAATGTGTCTATATGAATAGTTTAAATATAGTAGAGTAACACTAAAAACGAAATGAGTTAGTCTGCACCTTCAACTTACACTTCTCCACTATATATATTTTAGTGTTTAACATCCGACTATTGTGCACATTTGGGCTAATGCAGACGATGGGATGATTTATAGCGTATGAAAATGCCAAACCCTGGCCAGGAATCAAACCTGGGTCCTCGGGGTGAAAGCCCAGTACGCTATCAACTAGGCCACCGAGGCGGCTTATATATATATATATATATATATATATATATATATATATATATATATATATGTGTGTGTGTGTGTGTGTGTGTGTGTGTGTGTGTGTGCGCGCGCGCGTGTGTGTGTGAGTGTGAAAAAACGTCATGATGGATAAATGTTAATTACATTGAACACCGTGTACAGAGCTGTGAGACACAAATGTTTGTAGAAGGGCAGTTCGTTATTCAATTACGAATACGACTAAACGTCGGAACAATGCCCAAGTAAAAAGAGAAACCCTTTTTCCGTTATCAAGTTGTAAAATATGCTTCAGTCATATCCTCTTAAAATGTCAGTAAGAAAAATCCATAGGCTGTCTTTCATAGATTGTCTTTTAAATCTTATTTGGAGCTCATTTTATATCATTTCGTTTTAATTGCAAATAACTGTCGTGTGAAATCTATTTTGCTTTTTTTAAATTTACAGATAAACCTAATATTTCTACTCCTTTTATTGGAGAATAGATTGTGTATTGTAGTTTCTTCAGTTATAAAATTTTACTAGACAATTTTTAATACAAAAAACGTTATATTCAGATGCTTTATGATCCATTACAGTAATATACTTTACACATTAAATGAATACTGCTTCCGGCCATGTGGTCGTGTTCTTTCTTTAACACAAATGTTTATTATTTTCAACTACCTTTATTCAAACATTTATCTGTTACCACTTTCAAATTGAAAACTCATCAATACCCATTATTTTAAACTCTGTATTTTACTTTTCTAATTTGTAATAAAACTTATCACTATTTTTTTCCTTTCGATATAACGTCAATTGTTTTATAAGCATTTATATAAATCGAACGATGTTAAATATGATTCGACACGTCGTTTATATATTCAGATATTTTTTCGGACAGTCAGGAAATAATTAAAATATTTTTGTTTTCGTAATATAATTTTATTTACACATTTTTACATTCTAATTTTTATAAAGTTACACAATAAACTATGAACAATATTGGGACGAGGAGAAGGCACAGTGTCATGGTAATATTGGGGGCAATTTGATTTTTTTGTATTTCAAAGAATTATCGGTGATTTTTGTTAGAAGCATACAAAGGTTTTCCGTAGATTATTTGCATTTAATTTTTGTAAATTTTTCGCTACAATTTTTTGGTAAATAATTCAAATTTAAAATAAAAAATAATTTATATTTATGTTTTTTTAAAAATTAAACCAAATTAAGAAATTTTCGAAATTTATCATCATTTTTTTACATGAAAACAATTTACGTTTTGAAAGTTGTGAATAAACTCTCGATCTCAATTACTTAAGACAAATACAGCAACAATTTAAGCGTGAATACTAGGCTTACGTTAAAATGCTTAATTAAAAAACCGAGGTGAAACTTTCATTTTTATTTTTGAGTTGTCTCTACATTAGCAGAATATTGGGAGGAACGCTGCCGAATACAGCCGAAGTAGCGGTCAGTTACAGTCTTGTCAAGTTGTTCAGTGTTTTCTCGTCTATCACAGCTGAGTCTGAGAATGGAGCCTACTGTAATGTTTCAAATAAACATTTTTGTAATTCTGGTCATTAGCAAATTTGAAAAAAGTAGTACGCTAAGTGTTTATAAAACGGTTTTTACGAAAAATAACTTTAAACCCACCCCGAGTGGAAGGAACGTGGTTGGTAAACCTATCTAACTCTGTAAACGTAGAAACTGATTAACTTTGACGGGTGAAATACGAGGGTTGTCCGTAAAGTAAGGTTCCCAAGGCGCTATAGTCGCTGCGAACGTTGTTACGCGGGATCCGGTGACCTTAGCTTGCAGCTTGGTTCCTCCACTCCTAATCCAAACTCCGCGAGCGGTCTGCGACGCTCAGTCTTGGCTTGGCAGCCGTTAATAATGAAATTGCCTCTTCTGTCATCCGCCATGTGCGAATTACGCTCTGCGATTCGTTTTTTGTATGCAAAAAACACTGCGCCGGTGGACATTGATATCCAACTGTGTGAAGTCTACGGAGGAAAATGTATGAGCATAGAAAACGTGCGCAAATGGTGCAGAGAATTCAAAGACGGACGTTCATGAACAACAGCGTTCCGGACGGCCATATGTTTCGGACGAAACGATTGCGAAAGTGGAAGAAGCAATGCTGAACGATCGAAGGGTGGCTGTACTCGAGCTCTCCTAGGTGATCCCTGATGTCAGTAAGACCTGCATTGATAAAATTTTGACAGACAATTTAGGGTATAACAAGGTTTGTGAAAAATGGATCCCAAGCAGACCACAAACGGCAACGGATTGATGCGGCCCGCGAATTTCTTCAGACCTACGAAACCGCGATTCAGAACAAGAGGAGAGGCATGCTCACGAAGGGAGTTTGTTTCAATCAAGACAACGCCCGTGTAACAACCGATCTCACCAACCAATTTGGATGGGATACTGTCACACATCCGCACTACGGCCCGGACTTTGATCCAAGACTATCATCTCTTCCCTAATTTGAAGAAACACGTAGGTGGGACGCATTTCAGAGATGAGCTGAAAGAAAAAGTTTTAAGCTACCTTTGCGGAGCGGCGGAAGAATTTTTCGACTCAGGCATACAAAAGATGGTTCACCGTATGCAAAAATTCATCGATCTCAACGGAGATTGTCGAAAAGTAGAAAAACAATGTAAGCTTTCCAAAAATGTATTATTCAATGCAAATAAACATGTTTTTCACTGTAAAAAATTAGTGGAACCATATTTTACGGACAACCCTCGTAATAGGGCGAATCTTCCGAGCTACTTCGGTTGTGCTCGGTAAAACTCGTCCCATACTCTTTTGGTATGCGGTCAACTATAGTTTATTTTTAACTTAGACGTATGATCCACCTTACCGAGACGGTTTGTTTTATATCTGTATTTTTATAATTTTATGTCAACTAATATTTATTTAGAAGTAGATGTGAAACAGTTTCATTTGTTTTACTTTCATAAGCCAAAAATTAGTTAAACTGAGAGTACTAGTCGACGAAAAAAGTTAATAAAGACAAAATTTAGCGATAGTTGGAGAAAGTTTATATGGAAGTCAAATTGACTGATATTTTGTAAATTCGATACAGTAGCTCTATTAACACGTTAAAAATAAAGTTATAAGATAATTAATATTTTAATGCTTCTAACAATTGAATCACCTTGGACATTCATCTATGTACAATCATTCGTTAGAGAATATACTACTAATTTGAGTTTTGAATACGTCTGGAATATACAAAAACCACATGTTAAGGGTCCGTAGGTGTACTGAGAGATTGAACAATTATAATTATACTAATATTCTATTCTCTTCTATTATTCAATTTCACATCACATTCCTTCATTACTTTCATTTACATCTTGTGTTTTATTAGGTAATTTATTTGTACAAGAAACTGTAGAACACATGGTACTGTTTTACAACTAAGCTTAAAGTTCAGTACTGACGATTTTATACCACATTAGGAAAATAAATCTAAAATAAATAATGACATTACAAAAAGGAAATGTAATGTCGTTTCTCCAGATGTACAACTTTGTGGTATTGGCATCCAGTAATGTTGAACGCATCTTTTATGAAGTAAGAAGTGAGTACACAATTATACTTCCGCCACTAGGCTGCGCCACTATAGCAATACACTTAGGAGTATTGCCAAGTCGTGTCTAACAGAAGAGTGGTTGTGGAGGGGGGGAGATAACGTTCACGAAATGACTACACCACTGAAACATATCGGCATATAAAGTACACTGCGCGATCTTCTATTCTAAATCTGGTCTATAAATCCAGTTAAAAAACTCTCCATACCAATGCGCTTTCTGTTTGTACGCAGTCGTTATACTTGTTGTTTTACTTTAATTCAATTTTCGTTGTAAATATAAATATATTTTGTTATGTAAAACTAAAATCATTAGACCATTTGTTCCTAATAGGCACACACATTTATGTTCGCAATAGCGTCGCAAATCATTGTCTAGTAACATCAGTTTAATTATTTTTTCAAAATAGTGGTTGTAACTATAATTATATTATAGTAACTATAATTATAACTATAATTATAATTGTCAATTTACAAGACCAGAACCGTTTTTCGAACTTGAAGACAGCTACTTCAAGATGAAGCTTAAAGTGGAAGAAGAGGCTAGGAAAGGTAAGCTCTGGAAAGATAAGCGAGGTTTAAGACAAGCCAAGGAGCTGCTCATGTACTTTGACAGGAGCAGAGCCTTAATAAAAATAAGCTAAAATTTCTGACGTGTTTCCATATGGTGCATGGCATCCTTAAGACCTCTCAGGAATTTTAGTAGATTTTTTTTTGGTGTTTAACGTCCGATTATTGTGCACACTTGGGCTAATGCAGACGATGGGGTGATTTATAGCCTATGAAAATGCCAAGCCCTGGCCGGAAATCGAACTTGGGTCCTTGGGGTGAAAGTCCAGTATGCTATCAACTAGGCCACCGAGGCGGCCTTAGCTTAGTAGAAGACCCAATTTGCAGATACTGCGGGAAGGAAGAGGAAACTCCTCATTAAATACGCTGGTAGATTGTGGGCGATTGCAGTGCAAGAGCTAGTAGTTTGGGAAGTTACCAATTAAAAGTGAGTGATTTACCCACCTCTAAATTTTTGGACTTCATGAAAAGTCTAGACCTGGAGAGGAGCCTGTAACTGAGAATCTCAGGAATATCGGATGGAGGCGAAAGGTCACAGTGTGTTTATAACCCTTAATTATTCATTCAACCCTTAATTAATTAATTAATTCAAGTACGTTAATTTTCGCATTTGTGAAATCTGATTTTCCTATGGTATTCATATCCAATATTCAAACCCTAAAGAGGTAAAAATGAGGTACAACAATTTATATTGGAAAAATATGTTTTTCGTCTGACCTTTTTAAAACGTAACATAGTCACTCTTGGATATTAGTAATGAAATATATTTTTCACCATTTCCCAAAACACATCCCCTAAAGAGATTGAAAGGGGTAGAAAATGTTAAAAAAGAACAATACAATTTTGCATTGAAAAAATATTTGTTTTGGGTCATACATTCTAGAAATATGCTATGAAACACAAATAATGGAACATATATTTCAACATTTTTCCGAATTCATTTCCTAAGTTTAAAAGTGTAAAAAAGAGGTATAATTGGAGAAAAATAGTATTTTCATTGGAGAAAAATATTTTTTATCAGTTTTTCTTAAAAGTAATTTTAAATCTGCATAAATGGAATTTTTTATAGAATAAAATTACATTTAAAATAAGAAGAACCAAAATCTGATATTACTGTTAACGCTAATAAGTATTTTTTCTAAGCCGTTGCAATTCAGCTTTGTCGCTGCTTGGAAAACGTTATGATGACGTCATCAGTACAGGTACGCACCGTTACTATTACACATTTAGTTAGGCTGCTTAAAAACCGTCAACGTGCTTGATTTCACTATTAGCAATGCTCTGATTTCTAGTAAACAATTAATAAAATTAGTTCTTGACAGTACCTACGAACCCAAAATATGTTTTAAAAAAAATCGTATTTTGATAGAACATTGTTTAGTCCTATACACACAACATTAACATTACTAGAAACAAACATTATGTACAGAATGTGTAATTCATTTACAATTAACTTGTATTATTTTACATTTGGTGGTAATTTTGAAATTATAACGAAATTAAATTCATTTCCCATTAAGTTTTTTAAAAATAAAATCATTTTTATTTTGTAACTCATTTAAAATTTTACGAAATTAAAAAAAATATTTCTTTTTCAAAATATCTTTTTTTATATCGCGCTGTTTTTTATCTATTTATGATTTATTTTGGATATCATTAGCTCACATTTTGTTTTACGAAAATTCAAAATTCTTGTATAATTTATATGAACAATAATTTTATACGTATAATAATTTACTTACAATTTTTACTTAGGACATTAGTTTTTGCAATTTTGATACGAAGTTGGTACAAAAAATTGTTCGTTACCCAACAAAATCCAATCAGTAGTTTCGATATGGCAGCTATTACATTTCGTAACATTTTTATTTTACACTACCTTAAAATCTGATTTCAGCATCATAATCAACGTTAAAATGTGCATAAATTAACATTTTAAAAATTTTCAAATTCACTTATAATGTAATAAGATTTCTTTATATCTTTACGATATGAAAATTATCTCGATTTTTTTTGTCAGTTCATGTTTTAGGGCTGGTTTTGATGGATTTTGCGGGACGCGTGATGCGATGAATTTTTTATTTTGAAATACAACAGCATGTTTTGCGCGTGGCAAGTCTCATATTAAATTAATTATAATTAAAAAATTTTGTGTTTCTGGCGAGATCAAACCGGGGACCTTGCGACTGTGAGACACACGCGATAACCACTACACTACGGAAAGAAAGAAGAAGTTTGACCGATTTAAGTATACGAAATCGTTAATTTAATATTGATAGTTATATTAAAAGATCAAGATTTAAAGTATACGAAATTATTCGTTAATTTAATTTCGGTAGTTACATTGAAAGGTCAGTTGTTTTATATTAATTCGAAATATCAGATGATTTCATTGAACAGCTAATAAGCTACAGTAACTTTCACGTTATGTTGTTAAAACAGGCTATGTTAATTTGTTGTTTTCTAACATATTATCGTAATTAAATTAAAAAAAGGAAGAGAAAATATGATAGAATAGATAATTTTTAACTAAAATTTTTATTTTTAGTTCAATAATAAAATTTGTTTAATAAATTTTATCACGTCAGAAAGACAGCTGTGTGCAGTGATCATTTTTAATGTAAAAAAATCTACAAAATAATAATCACAATACATATATTTTTAAACCTGACAAAAACATTTTTCGTATTTTTGTCTAATTTTAATTTTTGGGTTTGTCCACCAATTGGTTAATTCGTATTGTACAACTTAACACAGTGATATTGACTGATTTTATTATAAAATTCTACCCACTATGCACATTTTATAAATACACACGCCATAAAAACAGACTTACAAAGGCTGTGTTTAACTATAAAGTATCGTCCAGTAGAAAATGTCACGTTATATACAAAGGCTCGTTCTACATAAACCAATCGAACATCGTTTATGGATATCGAACTCTAACAGCCACGACTGTGTACAGTTACATATTTACAAAGGACCGTAATGGAGGCAGCACCTAAGTCACAGCGTAAAGGTATAGCAGAAAGCATAGTAGTGGGATCGGGACGTTTTGGATTCTGTTTGACAAGTTCACTTCTACTTTTTCATCGTCTGACATTACGCTGCTTGCTAGCACGAGCCCCGCCCCTCTCGTGTTCGGAGCTGCGGGGCTGTCCGGCACGGAGCATCCCTGTAACACAAACAAAATATTAAAAAAAAACATAGCACAAATTTTCTAACTACTAACGTAAACTGTTTGAAAAGCAGTAAAATATAGCCTTCAAACATCAAAAGGAAATATTTTTGTCGCTTTATACGAATATTCTGGATTGTGCAATATCGAGTAAAAATCAAAAAGGTGGTGAGGGGTTTTGATAGATTATTACGTTTTCGGATTCTCTGAATCCAAAAAAGTGGTTCTTACTTATATGTATGCCCATATATAATTTAGGGTAGTAGATTTCTTCTGCCCTTAATTCGAAACTATTAAAGGCAGAAGAAATCGAACGAGGAGGTCTTTTTCGGTCAAAAAGTCAGTAAAAAAATATAATTTCCTATTTGTCACTATTGCTATAAAACCCCAATTTAAGAGCTACTGGAAAATAAAATGAAATTCGGCATAATTTCTCAGCACTAGCTCATTACATTTTTGTTAAATTTTGGACATATATTGAGCGTTACAAAGGAATTTTTTGGGGAAAACATTACATTTAAAAAAATGTGTTTGATAAAAAAACCGAGAAACAAACGCTGGCTACCAATTTTTATAAAAATATATATTCACTAGCGCCACTAACTAATAAAATAATACTTCGTAGAGGCTTGATGATACCGCATGTGAGAGCAAAACATATAACGTCTAAATTGTAAATTAAAAATTTCGTTTTATCTTTCATATCCGATGTGAATATAGCCTAGCCTGTATCTAATCTGTCGATACTATAATGTTGCTTACCACCGTTGCGTTGTCAATCTGAGTACATCTTTCTTTATGAGGCCCCATGCAGGCGATGAAGGATATGGCGTGAGGAATGTAACTTTGGTCTACGGTACCGCTAAAGATAACACCGGCCAGAGGTCCTTGAGCGAAGACTGGCACATCTTCTCCTCCGTGGGTCGCCCACTGGCGAGGTACTGCAGATCCATGCACAGCGTTCTTTTCTTCCTCCGTTATGTTGTTGGGGATGGCGCGAGGACTCGAATAACCCGGACCGTTGCTGTACAGCAGGGTGGAGTAGGGTAGTCCATCCATATCGGATACTTTGGAATCAGTACCTATGAGAAGAATAAGTTACTCATTAACTGTCATGTCATTCGGTTGAATTAAACTTCTAAAAAAAATAAAGCAGATTTTGTATATTTATTGACGTATTTACAATTTATTCACTTATATAAGACGCGTTGATGCAGACAGTTATGACATATAAAGTATAATGGCAATAAAAAAACAGTTGAATTTTCGACGTTAGGCCTCTCAAAGCATTATAGTTGCCAAGGAAACGCCGTATTGGCGGCATTTCACGCTCGGCTGAATCCGCCAGAAGACAGTAAATAACGGCATTCGCTTTATATTCATACTTCCGCGGGTGCATTATATATCTCAGCCTAACAAGATGTCATCCACAGCGCGGTACTACCATTAGTTATTTTTTGTACTAACGTAGAAAAATGTTGTATTTAAGTATACTTTTATAAAACTTATTTAAACAATGAATAGTGTTTTAAAAGTATTACGTGAAAAAAACAGTTTTCGGCAAAATTTTAGTAGAATTATTTTCGATTACATTCAAATTCAACAACTCTTTGAGCCAACCAACTGAAAAGTTAGCCTATCAAGTTATATTAAACGTAAACGTAATATATAATTCAGACGAGGAAAAGGTGGATTTTGCAGTTCCGCTTTACTACATAATGCAACAGGTAACTGTAGTTGAATGTTTCTCAAAGGAATATTAGCCCTATCTTTGAATGTTTAACAGGTAAGTACAGCAAAGTAGCAAAATCATTCTAACAGATACTCAGAAATAAAAAAATTACATTTTTAATCTTAAGAGTAACCATGAGAAGTGTGGTCAAAATATAAAATATACGGAGACGTCTAGCAGAACTTGTACCTCCAAGAAACTCTCTAACCAGAGATAACAATCTTCAGTTATTTTTTGTATAACATTAACTTTGTAAACACATCTCTCAAACTCACAACTTCTCTGCTTTTATATCACCTACGTCATGGGTAACCTGTTGGTCATATTGTCTAAGCAGCAACACTAGAATAGAGTAATAACAGTCTAGGATAGTTCTTTCTATATTAGGTTAAAGGAAGTGTTTTAACATCTATCATGTTTTAGAGCTGGTTGTGATGTTGGATTTTGCGGGACGCGTGATGCGAGGAACATGTTTATATATATATATAACAATGTATTTTGCGCGTCGCAAGTCTCATATTAAATTAATTATAATTAAAAAAAAATTACTCTTTCCGTTCGGGATTGAACGCGTGTGAGGCGCACGCGATAACCACTACACTACGGAAAGAACGAAGAAGTTTGACCGATTTAAGTGTAGCAAATGAATCGTTAATTTAATTTTGGTAGTTATATTAAAAGATTAGTTTTTTTATATTAATTCATAAAGATCAGCTGATTTCAGTGAACAGAAAATTGGCTATAATAAGTTTTAGGTTATGTTGTTAAAACTAGCTATGTTAATTTGTCGTTTATATTCGTAACGATCAGCTGATTTCATTGAACAGCTGATAGGCCATAATAAATTTCAGGTTAGGTTGTTAAAAACTAGCTATGTTAATTTGTCGTGTTTTTGAATAAATTATCGTAATTAAAGTAAAAAAGGAAGAGAAAACATGATGCATGATTTTTATTTTTGATTCAGTAACATATATTTTTTAGTTATGTTGGGTTGAAGAATTTACCCAATCACTCTGAATATTACAGTTTGTTAATACCAAATTGGTGCCTGACCCCTGAGGCTGTTACTGTGCTGACCCCTGTACACAGTTACAGTAATCTCGCAATGTACCAGTAATGAAATTATTGTACAAATAACTATATGACTTAAAAAGACATCACACTTGACTGATTATGTACTTATAATAATAATAACTTATCCCTTAAACGATACAAGGAAGGTGAGAGAAAAATAAAGAGGTATTATAACTTCTAAGGAAGATGCTCATTTGAAATATAAATCTGAACATAGTGTATTTATTGAGTGTCCTTGATTCAGTGCTTTTGTAGATGTTTAGCTTATACGAACTTGTACACTGCCACTGGAACTAGAAGATTTTGGTTTGTTATAACAATGAATACAGAATAGATTCTGTTAGGTAGTTGGTTCGGTACTTACCTAGTATAGGGTTACCTCTTGGAGTAGCCAGACCGCCGAGGCTCATTACGTGAGAGTGGTCTGACGTCAGCACTATCAAAGTTTCAGACTGGTCGACGAGAGACAAAACAGCTTGTAGCGCTGCGTCTAAAATCAAAGTTTCGTCCAGTGCTCGGTATGGATTGTTGTAGTGATGGGCGTGGTCTATTCTGCCGCCTGTAACAGAATCCGATTTTAGGGAATTTTTTTTGCGCTATATGGTTTATACTAAAATCTCTTCGGGAATACTTATTTCAATAGTTTAAGGAACAGTGTTGCTGTAGGATAATAATATAAACAAATAAAATGGACGTCCGCGAACATAATCAATTTTCTACTTTTAGAGGTCAACGTTGAGCATGTTAAATTTGACAGTAAATATGTAAGTCAATAATGAGATTTTTTACCTTCCACGTAAGCTATATATTTTTGTTTTGTTATTTTAAGGCGAAAAGCACATTGAGGCTATCGCCTCCCTAGTGTTAAGTGTAGTTTTATAAGTGTAAGTGTTTGTTAGACTCGGGTACCGCGAGGGACGTCTAAATCCTCTTAATAGGTGCAGCTAGTCTGCACCCCCTGCGGGGCGTACGCTATAAAAGTAATATAGAACTTCTTAGGCTACAGCTTGCAATATTTTATAAAATAGGCTCTCGTGGGTAGATTTTATTCAAGGGTAACTCCTGTTTTAACATATTAGTTTGTTGCTATACAATTGAAAGATTGAACACGTGATGAGAAATGATCGAAAATATGACAAATCGGAGATGGGGAAATACCAAGTAGGCGAAAGTTTTTGTGTCTGCTAACCTTCGGAAATGGTTTGGGGTTACAATCATTCACGTTTCTATATATATATATATATATATATATATATATATATATATATATATATATATATATATATATATATATATATATATGAGAATCAAAGAATATATAAAATATGAGTTTTCTCATATACGAGATTCTTGTATAATCAAAGAATCATTATATATAGGCTAGATTCATAGCTGCCAACTTTACAAAATATACACCAGTAAAAAAATTAGTTATATATGGGATCCATATATTTTTAAAACAAATTTATAAACCTAACCTTTCACAAAAATGCAATAAGAACGTAGATAGACCTAACTTACCTAAATTACAAATTTAAGTAATATAAGTGGACTAATATTTTCACCACACATTTGGGAGACCCATTTCTTAAGATTATTCAAATACAACTTTTCATGTCTTAAAAACGTTTGGGTTGTTAATTAATTTTATGAAAAATTCATTAACTGACCGAGCTAAGTGAGGTCTCTGTTCAACTTGACCTTTCCGCATTTGGTTGTGGGTGCGTTTGGTTGTTACATAGTTTTACCCGATTGTTCTGATGGTACTTAACATAACGCCCAAACGATATTTTGTAAAATGGCGGCATTTGATTTAATGATGATAAGTGTAGTTACAAGCTAATTCTCTGTAATATTGGCTGAACGTCAAGGTCTATCTTAATTTTTTCCGCTTCAAGGTAAAAGAGCATAAAGTATCCAATGATGTTGGTCTTGAAATATTTTTACCGTAAATATTACCGTTACCGGTTAAAATGGCGGTGGCCAGGCAAATAAGAATTACTGCGAGGTCTGTTGTTCTTTGAACCGAGCGAGGCTACTCTGCCGTTCGGTATTTGGTTGGTGTGTGCGCGTGCGTGTGTGCTTTAATGTTTGTCTGTTACGTAGTTTTAACCAAACGCACTAACCGATTGTCTTGAAATTTTTTACCTGGTACAGAGTTACCTTGTCTAAAGCCTCAAAAGACAGATCTGTAAGATTTTCCCGTTAATTTCCGTTTCTAGATGACAAACATTTAAAGATGAGATTTTTAGTTGTTGGCTATCACGCTTACACCGGCGGAACAACTCGGCCTGTCACAGTTTTGATTATTTTAAGAAAAATAGCATAACATTTACAAATAAGTTGGTACAGTAACATTTTTATAAATAATTCAGTTCAGGGTAATTTAACCCTTAACCGTAATATTTATAAACTGGCAGAAATGTTACGAGCGCGTCAGACTCCTATCGTTTGCAGCGGTGGCACGGCAAGTAGTTAAAATTATACTGCGCAGTTTACTGGTCTTTGAACTATAGTAAGAACAAGTTACACTGTCTTAGGTCTGAGTGAACTACACAAACGCAGTGCGCCAGGCGTTACATTGTTGCTTGGGACATGAAAGCGTTGCATAAATTGTCCAACAATGGGTTCTGTTGGCAACTTAGCAACTGGGAGTAATTTTCTTGTGTAGCCTCACAACACCTTGTTTAATTTAATTCCAGACTTAAACGCGCCTTTGTTACGTAGTATCATAGAAGTTTTAATATAACGGTGTATTTGAACTTCGAGTAAAATAATGAGAGACATTGCAAAATTTTAATTGCATCCAGTATTTGTTGTTGAACAGCTGTTTTCCGTTCAGTTGTAACGTGATTGTTTTTTACGTGAAACAAATTACACAAACTTTCTTACATTCACTTCTCACCTCAAAAAAAAAAAAATCCATAAGATATAGTCAAAAAAACCCAGAAAAGCTAGGTATTTTTTTCAAAATGAGTTAATTAGATTTTGCGCAAACATAACTTTTTTTAAAATTTTACTGTACGGAAAGTAAATTGTAAAATTTATTTACTATTGGACAGTAAATTACTTTTATTCGAAACG
The DNA here is from genome assembly GCA_022606455.1 of Callitettix versicolor. Classification (NCBI taxonomy): domain Eukaryota; kingdom Metazoa; phylum Arthropoda; class Insecta; order Hemiptera; family Cercopidae; genus Callitettix; species Callitettix versicolor. Next base: position 22,277,353 of record CM040190.1, read on the forward strand.
TTTTAAACCTACTTTAGTTAAATATTTTCATATGTAACCAAATATACCAGCAAGCTTTAAAATATTTAAACAAAATTAAGAATGGTCTTGAGATGTGAGAGAAGTTACACCAGTATTGGAAAGCAAAACAGACAGACATTCAGACGGGTAGACATTCAACTATCTTCTTTTTTTACACTCAGTGGAACTTCAAATTAATATATTTATCAAAAATTCAAGCTCGGGTTTTCACGACTTTTACACTTCTTATAGTGAGGAAGTAATTAAAATCAATTTCTAATTGCTTGCTCTTAAATATACTTATATTTTAATGAATAAATTATAAATTAATACTGTGTCAGTATAAAAAAGACAATTTTTTTATGAAATTCAAAGTAAACCTAGATCGTGTTTATTTTTCTAAAAGAAATTACTATTCTTTGACAGTGAGAAATAATTAATGTAAATTTACTTTCAATGCAAAGGAAAAATCCTTTAGTATTTTTCTGAAGGATGCTGAGAGCCTTGTTTGTCATGTCAACCAATGATGGATCTCCTGTTGGACCAGAGTCCCTTTCCGCTTCGAACTCCATGTGCGAGTATGCGAAAAGACCTGCACAAGGAGACGTAGAAGTTAAAGAAAAATAGTGACTTGTGGAGATTTGAAATATGTTGCGAATTGCTACAAACGCTGGACACCTTATACTAAAGAGATTTTTAACGCTAAGTTATTTGTAACATTCATACTTTTACATTAGTTGTAATATATTTTTTAGAGCTTAAATTTAAAATTTTAGGATTTCTAAACAATTAGCTGTAATTAAAATTCATTGTTTATAAAATTTGTACATTTTTTTTACAAATATAGTAATAATGATTGCATTCACGACAACATTTGTTTCATCATTGTTAATTATGAAGTTATGCATATTACCGTTCCAGATAATAAACTGGAAAATTTGACGTCATTCACTCAAAAAGTATTGAGGTCACTCGACTAGATCGATTGCTTTGAACTGATTGTTCCGCTTTGAAACGATCGCTTTTATAAAGTTGGTACTTCACAAAACATAAAGTTAAACTAATCCTGAAGTACAATTTGAAACTCACTATCAAAGGGACAATTCAAAAGAGACATATCGGGCATTTAAAAATGAAAGACATCCTTTAGCCTGAACATATTTGAATGAACGAATGAATAGATATTTATGTGTTAAAACACACGACAAATTTCTCAAATCATGTTTAAGGTAAACGTTTTATAAACTTGAACTATTTAAACGTTAAAATATGATGTGTTTATAGTCAGATTTAATTGTTACTTGAAGTAGATAATATGAGGTTAATATATCTATAATGAAAGGCAAGGAATTTAAAAATAACAATGCATTCATTTTAAATTATGTTTTAATTTAAAGAGGTTTTGAATGTTTTATCAGTAAATATAATTGTATAAACGATCATTCTTATTACTAGTTAATTATAACTAACTAGTATAATTATAGTAAGTATAGTTATAATTACTTATTTGATATACTTACCCAGTAAGTGATCAGTTTTGGCAGAGTCAACAGCGTCCAGTTGCGATTTGTTCCACACATATTCCGCTTTGATGCCTCTTCTCTTTTTGTCTCTCAGCCAGTCGTCAATTAAGTTCCGTCCGTCCAATCTACGTCCTTCTTCATTGGTCAATTCGGGATCACGCGCCACTTTTGGCAACCAATGCCGACGTCCGCCGCCAAGTACGACCTGTAAATGTGCTGCATAATGTAGTTTATGTGTTTATTTATGTGACAGCACTTAGCTGATGGAAAGCAGTTAGAAAAGGTTAAACATGAATGTCTGGATACTTTGTTACGAAATCTTGTGAGAAGAGTAATAGTAAAAATAGTGAATTATTAAATGTAGTAAAGATTTATTACTGAAGTGAAAACATTTTTAACGTCCATATTTTATGGTAAAGGATTAGTGAGGACAAAGGCTCACTATTAAGGGAAATAGTAGATCTTACGGCAGTAAATGCAGTCTCGAACCTACGAACTTGAAATTCACAAGTTTAGAGAAACAGCAAACTGGCTTAAACACGCGACCCTTCGTAGTTAAAATAGATCGTAACGTGAACTGCTACTGAGAAATTTGAAGTTAATAATTTTAATGAATGAATAATGTTAAAACCAAATAAAAACACTTAAAGAATGCAAGAATAATAAAAGTAGAAAAAAGTAAAATACATTTTTAAAAAATAAGTATAATGCTTTATGGCTGATTGTAATGTTGGATTTTGCAAGTCACGTGATGCGCATGTATAAATTTATATTGATATATAATAGTATATTTTGCACGTTGCAATTCTTACATTAAAATACTGATATATAATATTTTTTATTTAACGTCCGTACTTATGCCAGTTAGACTAATAAGGACGAGGGATCAGCGTGTTAACGGTAAGGGGAAACCAGCAGAAGTAACTGCGGCTCGAACTAAGAATCTCGAGATGCACAGTTCAAAGAAGCAGCAGACCACATCGCCAACCGAGTCCCCTTAAATAAAATACAAGGAAAGAAGAGTGAGCTAGAGGCGAAATATATAGGACACGTGAATAAAATGGATAATAATGTAAATTTAGGTTGAAAAATATAAACAAACTATATTTTCTTTTACCCATGGGTTGAAGTTCAGGAAACGATGTTAAAGTAAGTTATGAGAAAGTAATTCTTTAAAATATTTTCATGGAGGTGTATTTTGATAAAGGTGTTTATGTGTCATACTTAAAGTAACTTACGAACATAATTAAATGTATTATCGTTTTATTAGGGTACGTAAATATTTTTAAACACTTTAATTAAATTATAACAAAAAGCAATAATTGAAAAAAATGGTCTTACATTTATATTCTTGCCAGGTTCGTCCTCTACTAGTTGCTTGGTAATGTCTTTGCAGGATTTCCGGCTACTGGGAGGTACTTTTGCGTCGTCCTCCCAATACCTGCTGGCCGCATGAGCGAATAACGCTGCTGGTGTCGCGTGGCTGATTCTAGTATTACTGACAATGCCTGTTGCTTTCCCTGCGAAACAAAAATATAGTACAGTCTCTTAAGAACGAAGCTTGCAAACTGTCTGTTACTTGTGTCAGTAAAACGGAAGCAAAGCATTTACAGTCGAAGAAATACCAGAAGCACGAGCTTAGCCGACCACAGCCGAAGTAGCTTATAAATTCCTCAAACCACAATCGAGCAGTTACCGATTATAGTAGGTTTTTCAAGTTTTATTCCGACCATGGATAGTCAATCTAAATTTATTTTATAATAAAAGGCAATTTTAAAAAAACTAGCATACTACTTTTTTGAACACATTAAAGACCAAAATTACAAAAAATGTCTGTTTCAAACTCCAGTAGACGTCTTCATTTTCGAAGACTCAGCTGTGCTAGGCATGATCTATATAAATGAATGTTTGTATGTATGTATGTCCGGAATTAACTCAGAAAATACATTAGCTACCGTCACCAAACTTTGTACAATTGTGCTCTGGTCCCAGGAAAGGTTTATGTTTACTATTTTAACGCCATTAAACTACTTACCCAGTCCAACATTAATAATTACGCTACAGCCGAGACTATTATAGCTAGTGACTTGAAATTTTCAGGGTACCTTCTTTCAACAATGTCGAGGTACACTGAGAAAGCTTTTGCAGAAATTTGATTTTAACGCCATTAAACTACTTGCCCATCCAATTTTAATAATCAACGTATAGCTGAGACTATAATAACTAAAGATTTAAAATTTTCAGTGTTACCACCACATGTAGTGGTAAACTGAAAAACGATTTTCCAGTATTCAACCCCTAAAGATGTGAAAATGAGGTACTACAATTTTTATTGGAAAATATTTTTTTGTATGACCTCTTAAAACGTAACATAGCCACTCTTAAATATAAGCAATGAAATATATTTTTCACCATTTCCCAAAACTCATTCTCTAAAGAGATTGAAAGGAGGTACAAAACGTAAAAAAGAAGTAACATCTAAATTTTGCACTAAGAAATATTTATTTTGATCGTGTATTCAAAAAATATGCTATGAAATACAAATAATGAAACAAATATTTCAACATTTTTCCCAATTCATTAAAAATGTAAAAAAGAGGTATCATTGGAGAAAAAAGAGTGTTTTCATTGGAGAAAACCACAATGTACCACAGTGAAGCGTGGCAGGGTACAGCTAGTAGACACTGAAAAGCAATGTTATTATGACATAGGCATAATGTTATTATGGCAACATTGTGTCTGACAGCTATATCATCAGCTCTCAGCTAATACTTCCCTCATATAAATTCAATTACAGTGTAACTTATATGTCGTGCGAGGACGTAATACACACTGTTATTGAACAAGGACATTAATTGTCAGCACTTTCATATAACACAATACTACTTTTAAGAGAATTTTGATTATTTTAAAATAGGCAAAAATGTCTTAATAATTATGCTGTAAATTTATTTAAAACCGATAAAGGATCATTACTACCATAAAATGCATATAAGATATGTATTTCATGATTTAACAATAAGTAAAACGTCCTCTGTACGTTATTGAAAAAAAAACGTTTATTTCTATATGTCCTGTTATACTAAAATGTATATTGAAACATTACTATAGTAAATTGTTAATACGTTATGTATTATTTAATAAAAATCAAATAATTTGAACAGAAATAAGCCGATTGTAAAATTGAATAAAAATGAACAAAAACGGATGGATTTATAGATGCAAAAACGAACATTTTCAAAGTCGTGTATTTTGAAAAACACATTTAAATTTTTGAAAACTCCCATTTTTCGATTACAAAATTACAAATAGGCTACACTTCTGTTATTTTATAACACTGAGGAAGCAAATGCAATTAAATATATGTGTTTCTTAATTTTTGTATGAAAGGTATAAAAATACAGTTTTGGTTCATAATATCATTCGATTATCGAGTGTTTTACTGTTTTAAAAATTCTTACTTCACGATGGAAATACATTTTCATCTGATATTTGCTATCGTGTGTGTACAAAACAATATACAACTTCTCGAGAATATGGATCCGACTCGTTCTTATCTCGAAGAAAATTAGGAACCTACTTAAAACATAATTTTCAAGGAGAACATAAAAGCCTGAGTTAGAATATTAACAAAATAAGAAAAACACTCAGCGAAAACCCAAGCGGTGAAACTAGAAATAAAAATAAGACTTGCATGTGATCAGGAAACGATAAGTCACCAAGAGAACGAAAAGAAAAAAATACACAAAATATTTGGCAAATACCGTAACAGAACATGATATGTGCAATACATAGTAATTATATTTACACCTGCTGCCCTTCTTTTACAATTGTTTTCTAACCCGGGATCTATGTTCGACTATCGTTTAAATGAAAATTATGTTTATTTTAAAATTTAAGTTAACTTTTTTTTAAAAGTAGCCATTACTACACTGGTTTGGCTGAAGGGGTTATCAGTATGCATGCGGCGTCAATTATGTTCCGTTCATATAAGTTATTCTCGCGATTTATTATCTTTGCTTTTACCAAATTAAATTTACGATTTTTTGATCATATTTATGTTTTGCTTTTCATTTATCCACTTGGCCATATCTATTACCAAAAATCATCATTTTTAATCGAACGGAACGGTTCTACTGTAGGCTATAATGTATACGGTGTATATTATTTAATAAAAGTCAAATAATTGGAACAGAAATAATCAGATCGTAAAATTGATTGCAAATTAACAGAAAACGGATTGATCGACAGAAGCAAAAGCAAACATTTCCAAATCGTGTATTTTGGAGTGCAAATTAAAATTTTTGAAAAAAACCACTTTTCTCGATTTAAAAATTATAAAATCACGTGTGTTACTTTATAGTATTGAGGAAAAAAACGGAATTAAATGTTTGTGTTTCTTAATTTTTTATGAAAGTCAGTGACGAAAAATACAGTTTTGATTAGTCATGTAACACAAAAAAACTGTGCAACGTTTGAATTAGAGCGTCTATTTTTTTAAACAATAATTACAAGTCATAAAGGTTTCGTTTCTGAAATTTGATTAAGCATGTTCTTCAAGATTTTCTATTTACCGAAACTTATATTTCGTGAATGTACGTAGCAACACATGCATTACGTTCTGGCACTTATTAATTAAATCTGAGCGTACTTTGATACAAATCGTTAAGGCATAATTGGAGAAAGTTTTATTTTAACAGTTTTTTTACAAAAAAAATTGTTCAAAACGTTTGTTTCACTACTATTTAATATTTTCAGTTTTAGAAAAACTAATTTCCGCCTGCTTGCACGATGAGTTTAAATATTCTGATCTATAAGAAAACAGCTTTCCAGTCACGTTAATCGCAATACAGTTTACAAAAAACTACTTCATTTGCATCGAATGTAATGCACACAGCGTTTTTATAGGATAACCTAGTTTTTATAACGTTCTAGGCGAGCGAACACACTGCATTTTAAACTGATCACAAGTATAATTAATTAGCTTGTTAAAAAAAAAGGGAACACTAGAACAATCAATTGTGGTATTGTAACATAACATCCAATTACTGGAGTTCTTTTCACCAATAAACATGAGCACCGGCTGAATACAATTTTGGGCAAATGGGCTGTTAGTGAAACTTATAGCAGGAGTGCTCGGCAATTTGCTGAAGGAGAAATTGTTTTTTCTCTGAAGGGGTGCTTTGTTGTGGGGGCTATTTTGTAATGTTGCGGTCTTACATACAAAGGCTACGTTTTACGTTTGTTTTGAGTGAAAGGACAAACGCCGACTAGACTTGTGAAGTTTCACCACGTTATCGTGTAAAACTGTCGTGATGGAAGAAATTGAATGGTGAATATTGAAAAACAATATTGAGATTGTTATGAACGTTTTAAGGTTCTTTGTGTTCCAAAAATGTTTGTTTTTATTCGTGTGTGTGTGTGTGTGTGTGTGTGTGTGTGTGTGTGTGTGTGTGTGTGTGTGTGTGGTGTGTATGCGCGCGCGCACTCGCACGGTCGCCTGATGTATGTGAATATTACTGAATACTAAACTAATTGAATGATTTTAATGAAATATATCATGTAGATTCATTTTATTTACATATCTTGGGACTATCTTTTAAAGAAAAACACATTTTTAAAATATTTTTGATAAAAAAAACCTGTTTTTTTCCCCGGCGAAAAACCGTTAAGGTTATCATCGCCGCAAAAAAACCTGTTAAAAATATAACTCTCTCGAAATATTCCTATACGATTTCGTTCAAAATTCGTTAAAGCTTAATTTTTTTTTTTTTTTTTTTTTTTTTTTTTTAACGTCCGGCTATTGTGTACACTTGGGCTAATGCAGACGGTGGGATGATTTGTAGCGTATGAAAATGCCAAGCCCTCGCCGGGAATCTAACCCGGATCCTCGGGGTGAAAGCCTAGTACGCTATCCACTAGACCACCGAGGCGGCTGTTAAAGCTTAATTCATAAGTACTAAAATATAATGGATGGTTTGATATATTCACGAAATATAAGGTTCGGTGAATATTTAAAAAATCCTAAAGAATTGGCTCAATCAAATTTTATACAAATTTCTGTAACGAAAGTTTGTGACTTGTAATTACGTACTTTTATTTATGACAAGCAGGCACATATTATGGGTGCATTCATAAAGCAGAAACGTAAAACGCATATGACAAATGGAGAAAGAGTGTTGAGAAATCCTAGAATTGTTGTTCAATGTAAGCTCAGTTAGAGTTAAATTAAATAATAAATTAAATGTAATGATTTTAATTTAAATTTAATTAAATTATAATTTTGCAAATTTGTTGTTTGTATTATTGTGTTTTTATAACATACACAATAAAAAACTGAATTTGTGAAACATTTATTGTATAATTGAACTTTTTTTAAGTACGTTTTCATCGGTGAGTCAACATTTTCAGAAAAGTCAGTCACGAATGTATCGAGCATCAGTTGATAAGCGACTATCAGTATAATGTATGATTGGAGTAAACCGCGCTGGCGTTTCATCGAACAGCTTTGCCCACTGCTCACTTGATTCACGTCTCAGCTCTCATTATTTACATTTTAAATAAGTACCTTCTTGCTGTGCCCAACTAATCAGACAGTCCACTCTGGAAGAAAAAGAAGAAAAACAATTTTCGAACTTGCCGCCGCCGTCCAAACCCAAAGTTTCGAAATTTGCTTTGACACCGCACATGAGAGCAGTCGCACAAGCTGATGACTCTCCAACTTGTGCATCCAAATTGTAAGTCTGCAAAATAAAATTAATGTAACATATAAATAGAAACAAATTTTAAAATGTTATACTATGAATAATATGTCCTGCAGTAACGTCTGGTTTCTTTCGAAAAATATGCGTTGTGATCGAAATTGTGCAATAGGAACTGTTAAAGAAAATTGTTATAGGTAAACATAATTAAACACGAGATGCATTGGGACAGTATTTTCCACAATCAGCAATTCATTTCATCATTTAGTGGTGAGGTGGAAAGCTGCGAAATGCTTACGTTATCCTACACGTAAACAGTTGTATACAAGGTGTGTTCAGAAATTAACGAGAATTTTAATTTTTTTAACAAAATATTTATTTATTCTTCTACATTGATGTTGTCGCCTTCAAAATAGTCCCCATTGGAGATTATGCACTTGTGCTAGCGCTTCTTCCAATCCTCGAAACACTTCTCAAATTCGATCTTCGAGATAGCCTTTGGTTCTCTCGAGATGGCGATGCGCTTTTAATGTCATACACGGCTGTAAAACTACGGCCCTTTAAGGTTTTCTTTATTTTTGGAAATAGGAAAAAGTCACATGGAGCCATGTCTGGCGAATATGGAGGCTGGGGCATCGTTATAATACTGTTTTTGTCCAAACATTCACGGACAAGCAATAAATTGTGAGCTGGTGCATTATCGTGGTGAAAAGGCCACGAATTGTTTTTCCACAGAACCGGGCGTTTTTTTCGGATTGCTTCTCGCAAACGGCGTTGAACTTGTAGGTAGTACTTCTTATTGACCGTTTCACCTGGTGGCAGGAATTCATGATGCACTATGCCATTAGTATCGAAGAACACAGTGGGCATAACCTTCACATTCGACCACACTTGTCGAGCCTTTTTCGGTCTTGGCGAGCCAGAATGCCTCCACTGGTATGATTGAGACTTAGTTTCGACGTCATATCCGTAAACCCATGTTTCGTCACCTGTTATAATACGTTTTAGCAATTCTGCATCGTCGTTGACTTCATTTAGTGACTCCTGAGCAACTTCTATTCGTCGCTGTTTTTGTTCAAAATTCAACAATTTTGAACGAATTTTGCTGCCACGCGTTTCATAGACAAAACATTGGAAACAATGTCATGACATGATCCAATCGTTATGCCAACATCATCAGCGACCTCTATAATTGTGATTCGGCCATTGTTCATAACAATTTCTTTCACTTTTTCCACGTTTTTATTGGTTGTTGATGTGCTGTTGCGTCCAGGGCGTTCGTCATTTTCAACGTCTTCACGGCCTTTTTGGAAACGCTTATACCACTCGTAAACTCTTGCTTTACTCATATCAGACTCACCATAGGCCTTTGATAACATTTCACACACTTTGTTTCACTTTATTTCATTTTTTACCCAAGATTTGATACAAATTCTTAGATCAATTTCTTTTAACAAACGAAAATCGCCGAGCTCATAAAAACACGTCTAACTTTAGTGGCTGTCACAGAAAAAGTCAACAATGAAAACAGCTAAAAGTTTTATCATACTTCAAGGGCATGTATACCAACATAATAAAAATAAATTTTTGACAATCGGACTCTCGAAATCCGCGAAGTTTAAAAATTCTCGATACTTTCTGAACACACATCCTATGTTTAAGCAGTCAATTTCCGTATGTTTTATTTAACGGTGTTTAGAAGTCAATAAATCTACGTCAGCCAGTACTTCTTCCTGCACTGTCTTCCACCGGACAATATAATAACACTGAAGGTTGTATTGCGAAGGCTGCATAAGGGCAACTTCTTGTCTTCGCTCAGCGTCCTGCTTAAGGCCAACGACGGTCAACAGGGCGGCCAAACATTTTATTAAGACTGTTTAATATGCGTACACTAGATAAAAGCATTTGGTTATGTAAATAGCAAGAACCAGATTTTTAATAGTCTAACAACGATTCTATTCAAGACCATTCTCTGGTACAGTATTAATTAAACGAGGATAAAAGGGTAAAGATTTAGTGCCAAAAACTTGTTTAGTTAAAATGTAAGCCGGGAAATTTTTTAACACCTTTATAGAGGAAAAAAAAGTTTGAACTGGTTATACACTGAAAATTGTGCTAAAGGTTTGACATACATTTCTGCATATTATTAAAATGAGGAGATCGTAGAATAAAGTTGGAGGTGAAATATCAGCAATTAATGAAACCACTTTACTCAAATAAAAATATGAAGATGGTAACCATGCTATAAGTTTAATTACTTTACACAAATACAAGCGATTATATATGCGGTTATACAAGTATTCCTTTCATAATTAATGACTTACTAGTAATAATCTTGTCTAACTACTTTTCAGTAAATTATTGTACTTGGTAATCACCTAAGTTGTCACATAATCGATTTAAGGTTTTATCTTAAACCTCGTTTCTACTTCCATTAAATTAGATTTATCGCGTAAGTTTTAAAGTTGTTGATGCCATTTTGCAAGTCGCAATTATCATTTATTGCTCTGTTTTAACTTGTGGAATTCAATTAAAGAACTACTGTAATGCCAAGTTTTACAGTTGAATTTTGTATTGCATGGAATAAATTTGTGCCGCTTTAAAAAACGTTATATTGAACAAGATAAAGGTCGTGAAAATATTGAATATTGAAAATAGAGGACATGAAGCTTCTAAAGATTAAAACTTTGTTCAATTACTTAGTCACATCAACGCCTAATAATAATTCATTTTCTACTCAAATCTATCGGAACTTTAAAGGAATTCGTGGAATTTGTTGATCGCATTACCAGACATGGCCTTTACAGTTTGGTAGGCGAAGATTCCTCTATGGATGCTGTGGTACTTGCATTCAGAGACCACTGTATCCTTTTTCACTAAATATAGAACATTTCATTGCCTATATAGATTAAATATGTTACACATACGTTTCAAATGTTTCCTCTCTCATGCATTTTTTTCGGTTTTTGTATATCTATATTTCGTGTTCAATATTGAAGCGGTCATATATCCGCAGCTACATAAACAAATAAAGCTAAATAATCGCCTAGACTGACAGGTATGTAACTAGAAAATATTTATTTTAGAAATCCTCATAAATAAATTGGAAATTGAGGAATTGAAATATAACTCAAAGCGTTTTGTTAAAAAGTTAAATCACAATCAATGATGTAAAATTTATTTAACAAACAAACCTATCAAATGGATGTTTACAGTTAACCTTCCAAGATAATGTACAATACAAATTAAATTATAATTATATAAATAAGATCAACCAGCAAACATACGCGAACACTTACCTTTGATAAGGCAACTGCAGGGAATTTATCCCACGCCAGGTGAGCCTCTTCTCCGGTCTGACCTTGGCGTTGACCCTTGAAGATTCTTGCAGCTGTGGATGTAGTTACCCCGAAGCCGTCGCCCACTAGCAGCACTACGTTCTTAGCTTGCTGGATGGCTGTCAGACTGAGCGAAGCTTCCTTGTACCTGCGCCTTAACTGCTTGGTAGCTTCCTCGTACCAGAAATCTCGACCTGTAAATTAAAATAATTTTGAAAATGTGAGGCGTTTTCTATAAAACTCATCCGAGACTTTTAGACAAAATAAACAAAGAAACTGTGTATGCGTCTACGTATGCAATGTGTGGAGGGACAGTGGATTCGCAATAATCTCACCAACCTACTATGCACTTAGTGGTTTCGAAGCATAAAGAAAAGTAGCTGGACGTATTAAATAGAAAAACAAATAATTTAAAAAAATGATTTACGAATTTTTTCGTGGAATGCGAATACGTTTAACTAAAACGGAAGATGCTGAGAACCTGAGGAAGATGGAGGAGTCGAAATTTCATAAAAGACGAGCTGATGATTGATAGACTTATTGCCTAGGTCAGGACCAAAATGTCGGTTCTTTTTCATAATTTCAGGAGAGAAGAAGAAATAAGAGAGCACGAACCTTAAGGAAATGTGGTGCTAAGATATTACAGACCCTCCAGAGAAAAGTAAAACCTCGAAAATTATTACAACCCTTTCATGTAAGACTAAGTTTTTCACAATTGTTTTTTAATGGTAATTTGGTTTATTTCGGTATTAAAAATTCCAGATTTCTGAATTCAGCAATAGCCTACATTGTAGGAATGTTCTTACGCCATTTCTATTTTGTGCTTCCATTCCGCACAATTTCTACGTCTGCAAGTTTATCACGATGATAAAATATGTAATATCGTTAGTTTATGTCCAATTTACCCCGTGGCAATTGTTATTTAGAAGGGTTGTGCTTTGCATTTCTGGAATTTATTGCGGTTTTACTCAAGCTGTGTTGGAAATTCTAAACTAAAACCTGTGACCTGAATACGGAGAATAATTGCTTCGTTTTATACATGTTTGCTGGGATTCATCAAAATGCTTGTTTATTGCTTTGTTAACTTGTAGGATTTCGTAAGAGTGAGTTTAGTGTATTTGTAAGGGCAAGGGCTTTCCCTTACAATATGTTGAATATGTTGTATTCATTTTTCACTATATTTTGAGTGAATTTTCGTTGCAGTTACGGGAGCAGCTTTCATTGGTATGGTAGGCCTACACCCAGAACCTTGCAATGTGCGCTGATTCTGGATCACTTTTCCAGGAAGCATTAAAAATTGTGTAAGCTGTTGTGTGTGTGTGTGTGTGTGTGTGTGTGTGTGTGTGTGTGTGTGTGTGTGTGTGTGTGTGTGTGTGTGTGTGTGTGTGTGTGTGTGTGTGTGTGTGTGTGTGTGTGTGTGTGTGTGTGTGTGTGTGTGTGTGTGTGTGTGTGTGTGTGTGTGTGTGTGTGTGTGTGTGTGTGTGTGTGTGTGTGTGTGTGTGTGTGTGTGTTAGCACCCTCACGTTCGATTTGATTCATACTTGACACGAAAATCAATTTCGACAAAGCTTGAACAAGTTCGTTATACATCAGAATCTGTTGAACCATTTCAAACCTCAGGCAATTGTTTTTAAAAAATATTTTTTACTTTACACTTACTTCAAAATCACATTTCACCATTGTAATCACAATTAAAATTTGCATAAAGTAGCATTATAAAATTTTAAATTTTGTTAAAAATACCAAACTTAATCTAATGGCGGTTAAGTTCCATTTTAGTTTAGGAGAAGTTATTTATTCATAAAATAATTATTTACGTGTCTGCTAGTTATTATCAAAAAGTAATACCAAAATCATAACATAATATTTGCTCGGCTGCGGTCTTGCATTTTTACTTTTATTTATTTTTTCTCAAAAACGAAATATTTGCTTTATTTCAAATGTGTTTTTAGCGTCAAACATCTTCTCTCATGTTTACAGTTATGTTTGATACAAACAACAATCTGAAGTACAGTCGGCAATTTGTTTTTTATGTGTTTGTGATCCACAGCGACTGCAATACAACACAATCATGCGTCTGGTGTGTTCTAGTGTAAAATACAATCAATTTGTTATGGTACAAACTCGTCGCAAAAGAAATGTAATGGTAGGTTCGTTGTCTTGACGATTTTTGGAAGAAAAATTTATTTACAGTGTATTCCCTCTTTTACAAAGATAGGTAAATTCCTTCAAAATAGAATTGTGCTCACCAACATCGTTGACGTAAAGAAATTGATTGTTTAAAAAAAATGTAAAAATTGAAACGGTTTACAAAAATTTTTAAATTATTTCTTCCAAAAATTCGGTTCAGAAGCAGTTTCTAAAAGTTAGATAATTTAATTTTTCTCAAATGTTTTGATATTAAAAAAAATCATAAAATCATAATAAGCCGTAGTAATAAATTGAATGTAAAAAAAAGGAACATTTTGAAGTAAATCGGAAAAACACTATGGAGTGAGAGTTTATCCTTGTTTTTTCGATTAATTCCCGACCAGAAAATTTCTCTTTTTAAATTGGCTACACTGATTTTACTCTTCAAATCTGACGAACCAATTTAGAGAAACTAGGTCGACTTTTTAGTTTTTTCGATAACTCATGAACCAGAATTTCGAGAACTTCAATTGAACCATACGCTTTTCTTCAGGCGCTTGTGGACTAAATTTGAGTAAAATATAATCAGAATTGGAGAATATTTTAAACACAATATGTATTAAAAAAATTTCTGATTTAACGATCCAAATCTCTGATGAAGAAAGAAAAGCAAGATCACAACTAATGAAGCAATATTGGACTACGAGGAAGGCACAGAACATTAAAAAGTGATTGATTTAGTGTACCCCAAAGTTGGGTGAAACAAACAAAGAGATGAACGAGATAACTGTTTGCAAATTATTTGAAATTACAGAAACAGCTACAAACGTAATATACATTTTTGTAACGTGAAAATATTACTGCGCCATTTTTTTACGAAGCGACTGTACGTAGTGAAGTCGTTAAAGTTATAACTAGTTTTACAAAGTTTCAATACAACACTGCGAGCTGTTTGGTACAAAGGATAATTAACTCGTTAAACGAAGTTCGTCAGATATTAATTCTAGTCTGCAGATTATAGGATAGGTTATTTAACAATATTTTTTAATAAATACATTAGTTTTAATTGACGATTTAATGGTCCGATTTAATTGACGTTGAAGAAAATTGTCTTTTTTTCTGTAAAAAGAGAAAATATTCTGATATAAATTTATTTTATGTTAGAGCGCATCTTTGAAAACTGTCAACTCTTCTCGTAGTTATCGATTTTGGATTACGTTTGTGTCTATTTTATATAGCTAATTGTGTACCTGTGGTATCTTAAAGAAATAAAAATTTTACTTAATTAGTTTGAAAGTTGATTTCAAACCTTTTATAAATATAGTTAGTTGAATAATTTGTGTATTTGAATTATTTGAAAAGGAAGTCAATAAGTAGATATTGAATTTATCTACACACACACACACACACACACACACACACACACACACACACACACATATATATATATATATATATATATATATATATATATATATATACATGTATGTATGTATGTCCGGAATGAAATCAGAAACAACATTAGCTATCGTCACCAAACTTTGTACAATTGTGCTCTGGTCCCCGGAAATGTTTATATATATATATATATATATATATAATATATATATATATATATGTATATATATATATATATATATATATATATATATATATATATATATGTGTGTGTGTGTGTGTGTGTGTGTGTGTGTAGAAAAATTCCATCCGTGAAAAAATACACACAGACACCCACCCACCCACACACAAACAGACAGACACACACACACACTCATACCCATACATACATATATACGTGTATATATATATATATATATATTCTTTCACGTGTGGACAAATATGAATAATATTGAAAACCGGTGTACATCCGTTCGACACAATTGTAGTTCCGGCTTTTTGCCAGGCACCTTCTAAGTTATTCACGTTACAAGTCTGAAATCAAACTTTTAATGAACTTTTCATGACTAAATTCCAAGGTTTTTTCGATTGTATTTAATAAAGATTTTTTTAAAATAAATAAGGGATATTGAGGGCCGGTCATTTTGTTACAAACAGATGTACGGCAGTTTTACATTGCTTACAAAATCTTTTCGTAGCTACGTATCAAAGAAAAAAAATTCGTATAAATGCGTGAAACTGTTTCCAAGTGTATATATGGCAGTTTGACATTGCATTAAACTTTTTCATAACTTCATATAATAGTGAAAAAGTTTCATTGAAATATGTTAAACCGTTTTATCACCGAACGCGATTTCCATGTTTTAGAAAGAAGCTATTTTAAACTGTTAAAAATATGTTTTTGAATCGCTGTCTTATTACTTATCATGCTTATTCTGTATAACGGGAGCCAACATGCAAAACTTTAATTTCGTAGATCTTGTCGTCCTTGAAATTCAGTGATCAGTGATTGAGTTTGACATTATGCTGAAAAATGTACTTTTTCAGTTAGGCCAATCCTCCATTTTTTTAAAATAATTAATTTATATCTCCATAACGTTAATACAGGGTGTACTGAAACTCGACACGAGGGTTTATTAGATAAAAAATAATTTATGAAAAATAATTAACTTGATCCAATATTCTATTTTTAAATGGCACCTGTTTTAAATTTCCTAAAGGAGAATAACTTAAAATGTTATTTTTTTAAATAAAAATACTGTTTAAAATTGTTTTAGGTGTTTAATTTTCAATCGAATGGTGTTACTGCCCAAGTTATCGCCAAAGTTGTCACTGACACAACGTCCAATAATTTGATAGACACGAGATTGATCATAGGTATTACGTGTGTCAAAAATACGTCAACAGTAAAAAAAATGCAAATTTAATATCAAAACAATATTTAAAAAAGAAAAACTTTCAAGATATTTAGTAAATGAAAATTATTTAATTTGCATAAATAGTTACCGATTTTCTCTCTTTATCGGTTGAGAAACAAAATTGACGTTGTAAGTGTCCTACGCTTCTTTTCACATTAAAACGTATGTTTTCTATGAAAGTTGTAGATATGTAAAACCTTTTCTAAAAATGATTTTTTTTAAATTAACGTTTTTAAATTTTATTTTCAATAACAAAATTTAAATGAACGCTATTTTGAAATGGATCAAGTTCGTTATTTCATGAAAAATAATTACATAATCAACCCTCGTGATTAGTTCCACTTCAAACGGGTATTACCGTTATGGAGATATAAATTATTTTTTGGAGATATAAAAACAAATTGCGCGGATATCCGGGAAAATATGCGTTTTTCAGCAAAATATCAAGCATTTTTTGTTTGGACGTGTAAAATCCGAAAATGAATACCCAGTTAAGTATTGTTGTTATAGGATTAATTTTAAGATCTTTCTTAATCTGGTGGTTACATAGAAAGAAAAATAATACAAAAACAATATTATCATGAGCTACGGAAATATATTGCGTGGTAATGAATATGAAATAAACGTATTCGCATTCAGATATTTAACGAGAAAAAATCCGTTTCGACGAATTTCAGAAAAATTTGCATTAATTCGGAAAATCGGTTCATCTGGTTTTTATGTGTGAAAAAAAATCATATTTTAGTGTATTAAATTTGAAATAAAAGTAAATAAATATTTGTGAGTAAGTAGTAAATGTTTATTTTACCACATTCAATTACGAACTTTATCACAGTAATTTTGATACAATGACTTGAAGTTGAATTTAAAATAACGACAAAATATCAGCAGACTAATGTCCCGATTCTACGAATTTACGCATCTTCTTATAGTTTTCGTTTTTGTTTGAGTACTTATGAGTACAACATTTTAGTAAAACATGATCAATTTAATTAGATTCGATTTTTATAAAATCCGTGTTTTTTTAAAAGAGATTAAAAAGTCATTTAAATTAAATAATTTCCATGTAGATATGTCAATTAAATGTTTTGCGACATACAGACACTCACACACACACACACACACACACACACACACACACACACACACACACACACACACACACACACACACACACACACACACACACACACACACACACACACACACACACACACACACACACACACACACACACATTATATATATATATATATATATATATTTCTGCGTAAAATAGCTTCACGTCCTGTAATTCAAAGCATTGAGTTGAGGCTTTCCGTAACGAAACGCCTCTGCCAATCGGAACTATACGGGAAGGTCCGTACAAGCGTAAAGTCAACAAAGTGATACGATTCCGTTCAATGGGGCTAACACTTTTGTTTCTGGGTAGGAAAACACTCAACTGCCGCCAAAAACCAAGAAGCAACGCGACCACCTGACCGATGGTTTTCACTCCACTTGTTCACCCCTGACTATGTGTGTCGGAAACTGTGTTATTTGTGCTCAAGTCCACGCGTATTCCTTTACGTATGAAATCAGACACAATCAGCATCTTAAGTTATAAATCTTCATTGGCGAGATTTTAATAGAACTACAACTAATTATATCTACTTAGTGTAGTAAACAATACCTGGATTAGAGCAACAACCGTCCCACCAGTGGAAGTGTTATTCGTCCCACTGTTGCTACAGCCAAACTATCTAAATCTTGTATTGTATTTCCTCTCACAAGAACAAATAGGTATTAAATGAAAAACCAAACCAAATCGATTAACTAATAATTAAACCACTTACTAGACATTAGTTGTATAAGTCAATTCTCATGTTAATGAAAAACGATCGAAGTCATAATAACTAGACATTGTGTAAAGAACATTTGTGTTTAAACTATGTATATATATGTGTTGTATTTAACTGTACGGTTAACATGTTCGTCTGCTACGTCAGGATTCCCACAGAATTCTTGGAAAAGGACTTTACATTATATATGATTTTCATTGTGTATAATAAGTTATTACCAAAAATGTTTTTTACGTCATCAGGTTTTTCTTTGATTACTACTACAAAGTTTTTAAAACACACAAACACACACACACACACACACACATATATATATATATATGTTTAACGTCCGACTATTGTTCACACTTGGGCTAATGCAGACGATGGATGATTTATAGCGTATGAAAATGCCAAGCCTTGGCCGTGAATCGAACCCTGGTCCTCGGGGTGAAAGCCCAGTACGCTAACAACTAGCCGATGAGGATATATATATATATATATATATATATATATATATATATGTTCGTTTTGAATGTATGTATATAAATTTTAACTGGTCCTCAAAAGGTGATATAGATGTCGCTGATTTCATGAACCCTGGTATTTATGCCCAAATAACTCAGTTCCCAGTGAAAATTCGCGGAAAAGCTCATGTTTTTGATCACAAATTACTGCGAAAATAATAATATCTACAAAGTTTTTAAACACACACACACACACACACACACATATATATATATATATATATATATATATATATATATATATATATACGTGTTTAACGTCCGACTATTGTTCACACTTGGGCTAATGCAGACGATGGGATGATTTATAGCGTATGAAAATGCCAAGCCTTGGCCGGGAATCGAACCCTGGTCCTCGGGGTGAAAGCCCAGTACGCTAACAACTAGGCCACCGAGGCGTCTGTATATATATATATATATATATATATATATATATATTGTTCGTTTTGAATGTATGTATATAAATTTTAACTACTCCCTCAAAAGGTGATATAGATGTCGCTGATTTCATGAACCCTGGTATTTATGCCCAAATAACTCAGTTCCCAGTGAAAATTCGCGGAAAAGTCATGTTTTTGATCACAAATTACTGCGAAAATAATAAATTCAATCTTGTTTTACTTTAACCTTCTCAACGCACCACGTTAAACAAATGCAGAAGTTTTTTAAAGATTTATGTTGAGGGTTCATAACAAAATGTAATCGCATTATAATTCATGTGAAACTTAATATCATAATTGTTTTCCGTTTTGTACGATATTATTTACTTCAAACAGAAAGGAACAATGCTTTAATAAAAACTTAATATTCTAGCAAAGGAAGTAAATTCTTGAAATGTATTTATAAGACAATGAGGTAATACAGAAGTTCACAATTAAATTTTAAATTGAAATGCGATGAAATAGACATCTTGTTCATTTATACAAAGGATTATAGCAAAATAAAGGTCAACGAGTTATTGTACAATAATCGAATGAGTTACACACTGTTCCCATAATGTTTTACATTACAAGTATTGTGGTTTTGTTTTTTATCAAAGAACTGTTTATAACTCGCAATTTTTTGTCGATAATCCAAAGGGATACAAATATTAGTAAGATTTTTCTATTAAAAAATTTCTTGAATTAAAATTTTTGTTACTTTAAAAGAGTCCTTCACCCGGGGATTTGTCGAAATTTTGACGTTTAACGCTCTTATATCGCAGAGGGTAAACTTATATCACAGTAAGCTTACAGCTGTCATATTGACAACACTGTTAAATGTGAAAATAAAGAAACCAGCTTACGCTAGTTATATTTGGATTTAGTCGACACTGAAATAAAACAATGAATACAAATCGTGTTTTCTGAGGAAATTTTTGTGACAAATAACTCTATAATTAACGTGAGTAAATTTTGACAATAATCCAATGTTGATGGAGTTACGAAGCGTGTCCTGAAAATAGGTACTGTTTCGTTCTACTGCAGCCGCATTGCTAGCGACAGGGTTCCGCGCATGTGTGTTTGTCTCTGTGGTTCCTTGTCTAACAGCTGACGCAATTACGGCTGGATTGCGTTTTGTTTACGTTTGTTAGTGTTCGTTCAAAATGTTTAAGACAATTTCCTATCCACCGGCGTTCTATAATACAGTTTTGAATGCGAAAAATACGAAGCCTGCTGAAATTCATTGCCAACTTGTAGAGATTTATGGTGAAGAAGTAATGAGGGACGAAATTGTGAGGCATATTCAATGAAGGTCTAACCAATGTTCATGACGAAGCGCGCCTTCTGTTGTGACTGACGAATTAGTTGAAATTCAAATGGAAAGTAATTAGAAAATCCGTAAAAACAGATGCTCCTTCTGAAGTTCACTTGTTTCTAAAATGTGAACAACGAAAATTTTGGATGACGACGCTTTGACAACGATGACGACGCTTTGACAGCGATGACGACGCAAAAAGTGGAGTTCGGCAGTGGCTGTCTTCAGTGACGGCATCTTTATATGAAGAGGATACTAACATATCGGTTCCTTGCAACGACACATACCTGAACAATGGTGGCAACTATGTAGAAAAATATTTTAAGAATGATCTTTCATGTAAAAATAAATTAATTATGTTTTGAAAAAAAAATGTGTTTTTTCCAAAACGGTACTTGTATCTCTGGACATGCCTCGCAGAATAGTTTCATCGGTGAAATCAACTTCACTTCCTGATTCGGTATCAAATTTGGAACTTCTAATAAATTTTGTTGAAGAAATTTCAGAGTGCAGCAGGTTGAACGGTGCTGCTCGAACACGAGGGCAGAATAAACACACAAGTGTATTAAGCAATAATCACTGCACGCAGCTGTCTCGTTGAGGTAACAAGAGGGAATTTCAAAAAAAGTAAAATGTTACAATAACTGTATTATTGGAAATGTGTTTTCACTTGGTCGTCTTAAGCAGACGTTATGCAAAAGAACCACTAACAAAAGTACTGCGCAGAACCAAGGTTTCCGCGTACGTAGTTGCGCATTGAGTGATAGTTGCACACTGACGTCCCAGCCAAGGTTTCTGTGTGGTCTAATAATGCAAGACTTATAGTGCAAATAGAGTAAAAGAATAGCAAGTTATAGACGTGTAACATATACTAGGAACAAGTTACACGAGACTGGTTTTGTTAGACACAACATAAATTTAAAAGTAAGGGTATTTGGAGCGCAACGTATAACAGTGCCTTATTCAATTAAAGTTTATTTACAAAGTTATCGGCAAAGTTCAGGGCATCAACTAAACAAGTAACTTTTCATTCCTCGCCTTAACCGTTGAAAGCTGATTTATAAAACTTAATTTTTTCTCGGCAGAGCGCCTGAAATAACATCGACGCCTTTTCGTAATGGAGATTTGTTACAGCTGCACACAACTGTCTCGCCGAAGTGATTTGAACCAATTTCCAATAATATATTTTTACCTTTCTTATGAAATCTGATTTCACCAACGTAATAAGGGTGAAAATCTACTTAAAATAGCATTTTAAATATTCAAACTAAATTGAAAATTAACCATTATTGCTCCAGGTACATTTTCTTATGGTCATGAAACATTTTAAAATTGTAATTTTTACATATTTTTATGCTGATTCCGATGAAAAATTCAGATTAAAAAAAAATTATACTTTTTTTTAATGATTTGGAATAACAGCCATTTGGAAATTTCTTAATAGATTTTGTTTGGAAACAAACTTGTGAAAGTTATTGCTAAATTTACTTTTGTGTGAAGTTTAAATCACACACACACACACACACACACACACATATATATATATATATATATATATATATATATATATATATATAAGAGAGAGTGAGTGTGTGTGTGTGTGAGAGAGAGAGAGAGAGAGAGCGCTAGAGAGGGAGAGATCATCCATAAAAAAATTAAAATTCTGGGCTTGGTTCTTAACAAGATGGTCATTGCAATAGTTTATTTTCTTCATTAAAAACAATAATGGAAATTATTGATTTAAAATATTGAAAGAAATGTACATAAAAACAGTAAAATCAGTAAGGAGAAAATTCTCTACAATCATCAAAATTGGTACCTCAGATTTAGCTAAAAATCTAGTCATAATAAAGCTTTCTAAAACAAGATAGTAATTTGAACTGCATTGTTGTATGGATTCGAGACGAAACTGTAAAAAAAAGTATTGGTAATTTTTATGTAGGGTTTTTTCTCTCTACTCAGGCCTGTAGTTTATTTTAATTAAACTTTTGTAGGCCTAAATTGATTTATGTTAACAGTTTTAGTGTAGCCTGTAAACATAATTTGAGATCTAACCAATTACAAATTCAAAGTATTACGCACACAATCTTTTAGATATTGTTTTTTGAATTATATAAATTTAAGTTTAATTTCTGTAATTAAAACAATAGGATGTTCGTGAGGTTAACTAACTGACGTGATACAGTTACAGAAACGCCAGATTCACAGAGTTAAACTTTTACAGTAAATGTATTTGCCTTTGGTTCACCCTAACATGTAGCGAGAGAAATTCAGTAATACTGAGTAAATATTTGTTTTACCTAAAGTTCATAATGGAAATGTAATTGCAGTCCAGACAGTGTAATTACATCAAACTGCTTGGGTAGAGGGCAGCACTGATGTATGATACTGACAGAGTATTATTATACAGTATTTAGCGAATACAGTCCTTACGTATCCGCTTCTATCTCCAACCCCTCGGGAGGAATGAAAACCTAAATAGATCAACCCTTATACGTGGTAACTGAAACTACGAAGACGTCTGAACGATTTAAGTATATGAAATGAATTGTTAATTTCATTTGGTAGTTATATTAAGAAATCAGTTGTTTTATATTAATTCGTAAAGATCAGCTGATTTGATTGAACAGATGGTAGGCTATAATACGTTTTAGGTTATGTTGTTAAAAACTATGTTAATTTGTCGTGTTTTCGAACAAATTATCGTAATTAAAATAAAAAAGGAAGAGAAAATACATGATAGATGATTCTTGTTTTCGGTTCAACAACAAAAAATTGTATTTTTTGTCATTTACTACTTTTTTGATTCGTTTCGAAATGACTCAGTTTTAAAAATTAAAAACATGCTCACTCCGAAACGCATAAAAATTTTAGTAAGAAGACAAGCCTTGAATTTGCAGTAAAATATAGGCTACACAATATTAAAGGATAATAAATTAAAACGTAAATTTTGGTTTCTAATTAAATTATAGAGGGGAAACACTCAATTAGAGAAGAAAGTATTTAAGAAAACATTTAATAAACCAGATGATAACGTAAACTCATAATGTATTTTGCAAAATTGAAAGAAGACAACCATAAACATGGACATAGAAAATACAACTTTCCTGATACAATGGAATTTGCTGACTTCAGTTCTCACAGTTCAGCAAGAGATAGTGGATTAATGGGTAGTAAAAAAAGGAGCGCGGGAACTTAATTCATTCACCACCCGACTGCAGCAACATTACTGAGCCGAGCTGAGTGACGTCATTGAGCCGAATGATCTGAAGATGCGGGTATTAAGCCGGATCATATCAGTGATCTGATCGGACAGATCCGGATTGTTTAAAAGAATCGTTTTGCCCATCACTAGTAAGGACGCTAGGCGGACCTACCCAACGTACAATGGAAGAAGCGAGAGATAGGTTCCAACATCTCAAGACAGTAATGCCGTCTGTAAACGTTTATCGGAGGTGCAACGCCTAAACGGAGAATAGACAACTGCGACGTTGGCCAAGAAGCTTTTAATTAAAACTTGAAGCAGAAGCAGCACGGTATAACAATTGTAACACTGATGGCGCTGACATAAACCATAGTCTAAGACGAAGGGCTGTCAGTTGTGAAAATTAGGTTTATTTGATTATTGCAAATACTAATCTGTAATCTGTTTTCTTTGAAATAGACTAGATGCACCTTTTGAGAGGATTTAGACATTTTTTTCAATTTATTCTTAAACCGTAAATTTTGTTAAACATTTTCTTTACTGACTTTATCCTCATATGTGAGAAACAAATTATCAAATTGTGGTTCCCCGCAGGGGGTACAGACTAGCTATTGACCTATTGAGAGGATTTAGACGTCCCTCGCGATACCAGAATCTTAACACTCACTTACACTTACAACACTACACTTACGACTTTAACACTTTACACTCACACTTACATTTAGGGAAGCGATAATAGCCTCATGTGCTTTTCGCCTTAAAAAAAAAAAAAAAAAATGAAATAAAGTTCTTTTAGACATCATGGCCAATACATATTATCTAGGTTTAGAGTATGGGATCAGTTTTTCACATGTGAATGATGTAACGTGTTATTAGTAAAACTAGGCCGCCTCGGTGGCCTACTTGATAGCGTACTGGCCTACTTGATGAGGACCCGGGTTCGATTCCCGGCCAGGGCTTGACATTTTCATATGCTATAAATCATCCCATCGTCTGCATTAGCCCAAGTGTGCACAATAATCGGACGTTAAACAAAAAATAAATAAATAAAATTAGTAAAATTAAGAAACTAAACGTATAAGTAGGATGCTGTAATATGAAATCGAATTCTATTAAGTTTTTACAACTACTGCTTTACAATTCTAGTTCTATTCTAATTCGAATTCTAACGTGCTAGTGTTATACAACTTCTAAAAGGAGCTCGGTAGTCGAAGTGGCTAAAGCATCGGTCAGTCTTCTGCGTCACTCAAATGCGCACCTAAACGTTCCAGCCGCAGTTGCTTTTCCCTTACCGTTAACACTGCGCTGATCTCTCTGTCCTCACAAAGTATGGACAAAAAAAGTGTTTTTTTTTTATGAGACTGGAAACTTAAGTTGTTTTTAACATTTGGAAACAAATATTTACAGTTTTTTCTACAATATAAAACAAAAACATATTTGCTATTAAAGTTTATTGTAATTTTGGTTATAATAAGAATTTTATTACGTACTTGCTACAGTGATTTTAAATCTTAACACGAAGGTTGCAGCTTATCTAAAAACCTTACAATAATCTAACTTCAGCTAAAATACAGCCATTACGAAATTCACTAATCGTGTTTCAGTTCGGGCAACCACCACGAGGGGCGCTAACGAGCCGCCTCCCGGGCTTATAAGATTTTATCCGATAAATAAAATGTAACAACCAAATGGTGGAATTAACGAGAGAGGAAATCTCTGAGAAAAATCCCGCCTATAAAGAATAAAAGACAAGACCATCGCATGAAGTGAGATGGTAGAGCTCCCCCTTTAATGGACGTGTGAGGTGGAGAGAAATAGAAAGAGGGATATATCCGAGGGTTTGTGACTTCGCTTAAAAAGCAGTCTGTAATAATCCTCAGATTATTGTTCAGTAATTTAACGTTGTTTTGCGTTTAACTGACGCATTGTTTTCTTTATTTTAAGTGCTACTAGTCAGGTGACAATGCTTTTATCATCAAATTTCTATTAAAATATGGTGTGTGTGTTGTTAAAGTTTCAAATTCCATTGAAAATACGAAATTGAATCTAACATCAGTCGTTTCATTTTCATTTTTTTTAGGTACATCAACATAAAAATCGATTTTGGCAAAAATAGTTTAGGCACGTTTGCACTAAAATCACACGTAACATTCACATATATCTTAAATGAACGCTTCGAAAAGTGATCTTGAGATCATAATTAGTCCTCACATCAAGGTCCACGATTCTGGGTCTTCCCACAATGGCCTCTCCAATATTATCATCTTCAATGAAAATGTATTAATAAATACATATTAAATATTTTTACATGACAAAGCGATTCCTTAATCTGCGTGAATAATAAATCAATTGGAATAAATTCTTTAAACCTAAAAATATGGGAATATTAAATTGGCTGTCAACTACCAGATATTTATATAAAACAGTTTTATTTTTACTAAGAATGTTTTGAAAAAAACAAGTGTTGTTGAAAGCTAAAGTCTTTGTGGAAACTAAGAGCGAATATTGTAATAACTTTTTGTTTTAAAACATGATTTATTAGATTTTAAGTTTTATTTTAAATATTATATCAGAAGGAAGGATGAACCAGACTTTATAGGTCATTGCCTTTACAGTGATGCTTGAAGGAGAAGGCCTGTGATATTCAGCTGAGTAGGATGGTCTACGTATACGAGGTGTTCAGAAAATAACGAGAATTTTAATTTTTTGAATCAAATATTTATTTTTTTTTCTACATTGATGTTGTCTCCTTCAAAATAGTCCCCATTGGAGATTATGCACTTGTGCCAGCGCTTCTTCCAATCCTCGAAACACTTCTCAAACTCGATCTTTGAGATAGCCTTTAGTACTTTCAGCGATGCGCTTTTAATGTCATCTACGGCTGTAAAACGACGACCCTTTAAGGTTCTCTTTACTTTTGGAAATAGGAAAAAGTCACACGGAACCCTGTCTGGCGAATATGGAGGCTGGGGCATCGTTACAGTACTGTTTTTGGCAAAAATTCACGAACAAGCAATGAAATGTGAGCTGGTGCATTATAGTGGTGCAAAAGCCATGAAATTTTTTCCACAGATTCGGGCGTTTTTTTCGGATTACTTCACGCAAACGGCGTTGAACTTGTAGGTAGTACTCCTTATTGACTGTTTCACCTGGTGGCAGGAATTCATGATGCACTATGACATTAATATCGAAGAACACAGTGAGCATAACCTTCACGTTCGACCGCACTTATCGAGCCTTTTTCGGTCTTGGCGAGCCAGAATGCCTCCCTGGGATGATTGAGCCTTAGTTCCGACGTCATATTCGTAAACCCATGTTTCGTCACTTGTTATAATACGTTTCAGTAATTCTGCATCGTCGTTGACTTCATTTAGTGACTCCTGAGCAACTTCCATTCGCCGCTGTTTTTGTTCAAAATTCAACAATTTTTGAACAAATTTTGCTGCCACGCGTTTCATACATAAAACATTGGAAACAATGTCATGACATGATCAAATCGATATGCCAACATCATCAGCGACCTTTTTAATTGTGATTCGGCGATTGTTCATAACCATTTCTTTCACTTTTTCCACGTTTTCATCGGTTGTTGATGTGCTAGGGCGTCCAGGGCGTTCGTCATCTTCAACGTCTTCACGGCCTTCTTGGAAACGTTTATACCATTCGTTAACTTTTGTTTTACTCATAGCAGACTCACAGACTCACCATAGGCCTTTGTTGAGATTTCACATAATTTGTTACACTTTATTCCATTTTTTACGCAAAATGTGATACAGATTCTTTGATCCATTTCTTTTAACAAACGAAAATCGCCGAGCTCATAAAAACACGTGTAACTTAGTGGCTGTCACAGACAAAGTCAACAATGAAAACAGCTGAAAGTTTTATCGTACTTGAAGGGCATGTATACCAACATAACAAAAAAATGTTTGACAATCGGATTCTCCAAGCCCGCGAAATTAAAAAATTCTCGTTACTTTCTGAACACACCTCGTACATTACTCCTGTAATATATTATTTTGTCAGCAGTGTAAATCTGACTAAGCTGTGTTCTTCCTCCAGCATTAACAGTAAGCAGAAAACCTGTTAGTCCGCCCGTGGTTAAGCGCGCACGATAAAACGAAAAACCTATGCAATTGTACTAGGCTTCACAAATAAGGTAACACTGAAGGAAGACGAGGAAAGTAATGGGATTCAGGTTTCCTTTCCGGCATTTCAATTTAATTTATAAACAATTGTTATCGTCTAAGAAACATATCATATGTGTAGAGAAATAGTGATTAATTACCAAAATATGTTAAAAACAATGTTTAACTTAAGGAACTGTTGTGGATTCCGGGGCATAAGGGGAATTCCCATTACAAGAACCTTTTACGAAATTTCCTTCATGAAGGATCTAGAGGATACCTTGAATGAAGCACAATTTAGAAAAATTATGCTCCTCATTATTGGACTCTGTGGTCTGAGGGTGCACGTGAACTGGATAGGAATGTACCACGGAGAGGTTATGCAGGAAAAAGGATAACACATTTTAGGCTTTTGCTAGCCGGAGGCTAGGGATTTTTCATTTCGAGGACCCTGAAGGCCTCCAGCAGAATGAGCTAGTCAGTGGATTGTTAGAACTTATTAAGTACGAAACTGCTGAAGTAGTACTTAAAAGGTTTATTTGCGTAATAGTTCCGTCGATTGCAGTGTTTGAGGTTTTTATAACCCCTTTCTCTTGTTTTCTAATCTAATCTAATTTATCCTAAGTAACTGTTAAAGATTTGCTTTAAGAAGCGAGAACTTAAAATAACCACGCCTCGTTGATCACAATTGTGGGGAGAGGTACGACAAAAATAGCTAGAAATGTAGAAGATAATGGACCACTACTTGTTATTTTTTTCAATATTCAATATATTAATCATTAAAATCTGCATAATTAGTAGTAAATATTCTAATTCTTTTTTTATTCTTCTTCTTTTCTGCTAGGATTATTGTCACTATGTTCAGTATAATGATCTGCCTTCCCTAGCTTTGTCAATTCTACTTTCGTTGACGCGTTTAGAAGAACCTTCATCTTCAAAAACTATATCTATACTGGTCACCAATATTATTGCTCGTCCTATGTTTAATTTTCCAACTCAACCTCGTACTCCTCCTCTATTCAACACGTGTAAATTAAACCTGATTGGCTCCTTTCAAACTTTCTCTTCAACGGCAGAAAAAGGAAGACATATGAAAATTTTAGAGAATTTGAACATTTTTAAATCTAAATTAAATTAAGAAAAAATAATAAACGAACAGATATCGTCGGAAGCGGATATAACGTTTAAAAATCTACAAATTTTCAAAAATTAACAGAAGGGACGACCGTTGAAGAGAAAGTTTGAAAGGAGCCGATCAGAAGCGAGCGAAAACGTCTGATTTTGAAGAGCCAATCAGAAGCGAGCACATAAGGTTTAATGTACACGTGTTGAATAGAGGAGGGGTACGAATTGGAGTTAGAAAATTATAAATAGGACGAGCCATAATATTGATGACCAGTATAGATATAGTTTTTGAAGATGGAAGTTCTCGGAAACGCGTCAACGAAAGTAGAATTGACGAAGCTATGGAAGGCAGATTATTATATTGAACATAGTAAATATTCTACTTTACATGTGTTTTGACTCTGATTAGAAAGGTGTAGGATCGCCAATAAATTATATTGTTAAATTGTGAATTTTCACAACTTTGAAAGTTTAAGTTGATTGTCATTTGTAACAAAGTTCTTAGACAAACATATCTGCAAACCGTACTGATGCATGTTGTTTTTATCAGTTTAATGTAGCACGTAACAGTTATTGGAAGAAATCGTAAGGGTGAATTTACGAGGTAAGGGTGGAATTCTCAAAGGGATGTCAGAAGCTTCGTGAGTAAAGTGGAATATAAATAACTAAGCTTTACATTAGTACTCGACATATGCTTTAGAGATTCGGAAATAAGGGATGCAAATGCAATATTCATATTTGCTTTTTACAAATCTTCAGTGTTTTTATATGGTATCAACTTTTATGTTTATAGCTAATGGCTCTTCAATTTGGGTTTGTAGTATTAATTATGTATTTCGTTTTTTGTTGCGTTACTTTAAAACAATATATTGAACTGTTTATATTAAAGTAAAGAAAAGAAAACATGCAATCATATTGACGTTTATGCTAAAGCAAATTCCAATCAAAAATGAGCTCCTATAGTGACAATCATGGTAAAGCCCAGACCCGGCATCTAGAAATAAACGTCAACAATGATTACGAGATTAATTTTTAACCTATATTTAATATGTTTTATATAATAAAAAATAAGGAAATTTATTATAATTACCACATTATTAGAATTAAATAAAACTTTATTTAAGTGGAAGTGTAATGAAACAAGTCAGAGTAGCGAAATTAAAATTAAATAATTTACAATTCTTGATAAAATATTTTATGAAAGAACTATTCGTAATTGAACGTTAGTATTTACTGCTTACTAAAAGCACCTTTATTTACATAAGTGCTACAACATATAAGTGGCCTACATTGCCGTCCTATCCTACTTTAATAACTTATTCGGTCCATAATTATTACATGAACGAAAAAAATGGACGTCTTGCATTTTTTATGAAAACGCTTTCAGTAATTGAACGTCAGTATTTACTGTTTACTAAAAGGAGAGTCACTTATTTAATAACGTTTACTTATAAGAACTGGCCTAGATTGTCTTAACGATCCTACTTTAAAAAATGATTCAGCCAATAATTATTTAAGTCTTGAATATAGTAATAATTTAATAGGGACCAATTTCAACAATGTGTTTTGCAATCAGTTGTTCGGTACACACGCAAATAATTATTCATCACATATGTCTGCATTGTGCTGCTCGCTGATGGGGGTGGCTCCTGTAATTTCGTTACAAACCTTTTATTGGTTGTAAGTGGGTTTTATTTTATTGTAAAGCCTTAAAAAGGAAAAGTATGAAGCATGAAAGTTCCCTGGTTTTATGGCGAATTTTTGGGTACCCCATATATGGTAGTTTCAATAAGGTGCTTTTTTTATACAAAACCGATAATGCTTAGCGTATTAATATAAGAAAAACGAATGTGTATGTGTTAGCATGCTCATCACGTTCGCCATTTTGTTTAAACGCGGCTCAAAAATTGATTATTGTAATAGTTAAAAAAAATTTACGAGAAAAGTTGTTTAACAGTTTCAAAATGGCGGTCGTTTTAGAGCTTTTATTTTTTGAAAATCCGATTTTACCATAGCAATCAGTGTTAAAAACTGCATAAATTACCTTTTTTAATTTTCAAAATCCATTAAAATTAAGACATTTTTATGAGTTAATTTTTTTAAAATTTTCAATGTAATTTGAACGTTTGTAACGCATATACATAAAGCATTATACATATTTTAATGTTGATTACGATGATAAAATTGGAATTTCAAAAAGAGTAAAACTGTAAACGTATACATGATTATATTTTCTTAACCGAATTTTATCGACGTGTGATTCCGATTGGTCTATCCAGAAAAGTAAAGTGTAAAAAGTAACAACGATGATAATTTCTGTATCAACCAACTGGGTTCCGACTTCCTGCAAGCTGCCGCCCTTCCAACTTTTCTCTTCAGCTGATTTCTTATTCCCAACATGTTCTTCAATCTAAAAGGAATCCACCACTAGGTCGGTTACATTGTCATTAGTTTTTGTCTTTTATTTGACTAAGTTTTTGCATTTCGAAACATAAAGAGGCGTCCATATTTTTGAAGTTCATATTTTATGCATTCGCACTTTTTACACGTCTTAGACTGCCTTTCTTTGTTTCCTGTTAAATTTCGTTCAACGTTTATACAATTTTTTTTTCCAAAAGAAGTTCAATTAATGTCGCGTTTGTATAATAAATGTGGTTTACAAGATTAAATAAAAACAGTAAAT
Source organism: Callitettix versicolor (assembly GCA_022606455.1). Lineage (NCBI taxonomy): Eukaryota > Metazoa > Arthropoda > Insecta > Hemiptera > Cercopidae > Callitettix > Callitettix versicolor. The sequence goes on from CM040190.1 coordinate 22,309,085, forward strand.
AATGAATAGTTTTTGAACAAGTTTCCTCCTATTCAATTGTCTCCCAACAAATCAAGTTCGGAGCTACCTAAAGAAATCAAATACTTTTCTTTGACATAATGGAAGCATATTTCTAAACAATAACAATACAAAACTGTAATAAAAGTTTTCTACACTCTTTTGAAAATATGACGAATTATCATCATTATTTCTCTAGTCAACATTCCTTTTTCTCAGCACATAATTCGTATAAGCCTTTTTTATACTTGAGGTATCTTTATAATACGTGAGCCTAACATAAATCGTGAGGTATCTTTATAAAGATTTCTTTAACCGGCTTCTGACATTGCAAAACGATTTTGCGCTAAAATTTACTGTTTGTGGAAAATGTTAACATAAAGGCACTTTTAACTGGCATAGACAAAACGGCATCATGGATGCACTTGCGCGGCATCACAAATCAGACAATATTTTGTATATTTCACAAAGCTAACTTATTAATCACGACTAGATAATACCATTACAAATGCTTTTTTTTGCATAACGTGCTTAGAACAATTTCAATATTTACTTAAAAGTCATTAAACTTATAGGTTATGTGGCCCTACTGACAGTCCAATATCTCTGTACAAGTCGGGACAAGCATTTCGAATACCAAACACATGTTTTGTAAATGCAGAGATAAGCCAGAAACAGATAATAATGTTCATTCATGAGTCAGGAGAAACCGGCAAAACTTTCCTTTACAAAACTTTGTGCCAAATAAGGTGGTGAAGATAAAGTTGTCTTACTAATAGCGTGGTCAGGATAGCGGCAAACCTATTGCCCGGTGGAAGAACCTCCAGCATTGATAATTTAGGATGAAGTTTCTGTGGTGCCAAAACACGCGTCAACAACGCTAGATATTATACGCGTCAACAAACCGTTCGGAGGGAAAATTATAATTTTTGGTGGAGACTTCACAGACGTTCTACCCGTTGTCAGGCAAGGAAATATAACTACCATTGTTGAAGAAAACATACAACAGCCACCATTATAGTCCACAGTTAAAAAACGGAAACTTACCAAAAATATGGGTACAGATGAACGATACAGTGCTACAATTAGATAACGGGCAACTTGAAATACAAGAAGTTTCACCAACAAGATTTCAAAGAAATTCTACCTGCTAAGAAGACGAAATAGTACAGAAAGTATTTCCAACTGACGCCATTAATGCACAAAACGTGAAGGAATTCATCCAAACATCAATATTGTGCCAAAAAATGTAGATTACACTAAGATAAATGAAGAAATTGTTGGGACCACAGTGGAGGGAAATGAAAAGATTTACTACAGTTGTGACTCCGTGCAATACGGCGAGGGGACTGACAACCTGTATCCTGTATCCTGCAGAATTCTAAAGTTCATTATAGCCGTCAGTATCACCGCCAAATAAACTTATCTTAAAGGAAAATACTATAATCATGTTAATAAGAAACCTTAACGCCTAATAGGGCTTAGTCAATGGAGCACACATGGTCATAACTAAACTCAATGAATTTACAATTAATGCTCAGTTCATTGACACCGGGAAAGGTGTAGTAATAACCATCTGATCCAAGCTTGCCTTTTCACTCGACTTGGAGACAGTTACATATTGAAATTGCTTTTGCTATCACTATAAACATGACGCAGGGACAAACACTTCAAAGAGCAGGATTGTATTTACCGAATGCCGTATTTACTCACGGACATTTATGTAGCCTTTCAAGATAACTAAATGAACCAACATGTTTGTATCCATTAAAAAAAATTAAATACAAGAAATACAAGAATATATCAAATATTGTTTATAAACAGGTGTTTTATTGCCCTGTAAAAATTGCTTTTAAAAATAAGTGTATTGAAACGTATATACTTCAATGACTCATAGATTTGTAATTATTGTTTCAAACCGATCGCTTTTCGATTTATTTTTTAACATGTTTTCCTTCCTTCCGACTACCGCCCTCACCCCAACGACTACTTTTAATCAAAAGGCTGTGTTTACGTAAAACTTTTATAGTGCGAAATTTTGCACTGGCCCTCTGGTCTAAAATTCGGTGTACTAAATACCAACTAAAGTATGTTTATATTGATACATTAAGTGAAATACTCATAATTATAGCAACACTGATTAACCGATTATCAGAAATTATATCGATTTTTACATTGATTTTCGACAACTCCCAAACACAATATATTAGAACATCATATGTTTTGTTTTTACAAAATTTTATTTTTAACTACACTTCAGCGTAATTGAACACAATTGTTTTATTTTTCACAATTTCTTTAATCAAAACGAGTTCGAGGTTTTAATAAACTAAAAATATTCCTGATTTATGGAGGAAACTAGACCAACTGTTATAAAAATTTATCGTTGAGTTCAGTCTCCAGTGATTTCCAATACCATAGTCTTCCTTGACCCAGCGAATCTGAAAAGAACTCTACCATAATTTTAAGGTTATTTTTTTCAATCACAATACTTTATACTTTGTGTAATTTGGAAGTAATTACTTTTTATGAGATAGATAGAACATTAAAGTAACAATCAAAAAATAAAAAATAATTCACTAACTATAACTTACTTATAACAATAGCTTTATTGTACTTTAATAATGAAGTTTTTTCTCTTTGGGGAAGATAAAACTACGTTTACTGAATATTTAAGGTCATAAGAAAATCACTTTTCAATGCAAGACAGTTATTCAGTTAAAGCTGACAATTTGCATTCAAAATGCAATGCTGGGATAATGCAATAACCACTTGGGATAAACGTATTTTAATCCCCAAGCTATAAAAACGTGACTTAAGGGTAGTTTTGTAAAGTGTAGATCTTACTCGTGACTTCAAACAGCTGCACAGGATTTATTAAATACTTTTAACATTTTTCAAATTTTTATTCCGTGAATACTGAATTAAAATGATGTAACTAGTTCCAAATCAATTTGAGTTTAGAGAGTTGATAATATTTATATTATAATTTATATATAATAATTTTTAGTTTATATATCAAGTATACTCATGTCTTTTCACTCTCTATTCTTTTTCTTATAATCTTACAACACACGCTTTTAAGAGATTTTCCATTTGAAAACGAGCTATTTGACCAGCAATCATGGTAACTCCTATACCCGGGACCAGAAAATGAGCGCCGATTTTTCTCACTTTAGTAATTTTAGTCCGATTTTATTAAAATCTCGCACTAAAATCTATTTTTGTAACAGCTTGGACAAACACGTCGACAATCAGCAAAATCTATTTTATCCATACAATTAAAAAAACTTTCATTTAATTTAGGTAAGCAGGGCTAAACTAGTAAAAATTTTAAAAATTTAAAAATCTTTTTAAATTATAAAATGAATATGACTTCAGGGTTCATTTTTCTATTTTAAGTGTAGTCTGAAAATATTTACCCATGCATATTTGAACGCTGATTAAGGTTTGATAATAATTTTTTGGAAAAGTTTTAAAATTTTGAAAATGTTCGAAAATTTTGAAAATTTATAAAATTTTAAGAATATATATATATATATATATATATATATATATATATATATATATATATATATATTATATCGGAAATTTATTAATATCTATAATAAACAACGTTATGCAGTTTAACTTAAAGTACAAAGCATTTATTAAATCAGTTAAATGCGATAATTTGCATTTATAAAACATTGCTGAAGGCAATACAATAACCACACAGGTTAAGCATCCCCCAACCTGCTTCCTAAGCAGACGTGACCTAGGGGGTGAGTAGGTTCTGACGTAAACGTTTTACCTGTTACGTGATATAACTGTACGCGCCTTGCCATACAATTTAAACTGAAATTTAACTCACCTTTATTTTTAAGGTTTTGTAAAAAAAAACAATTCTTGTGATTTCGTTCCCTGTGTGAAGAAACGTAAAATTGTGTAGAATGATTTGACTTTTATAACGGTCGCTTTTCTTACGAGTAAAAATATTGTTATAAACTTATGTAAACATTTTATGACATAAACAAACATTTAAAACGTGATAAACATGATAAAACATGATAAAAACAAACATGAGTGACATACATTTTCTAATATTCAGGTAAAATATTATTAATAGATGTAACAAATTTTAGATTTTACTTCGTTTCCTATAAATATAATACATTGACTTTAGAACTATTACGTACGATCTACAAAAATGTTAATGGTAATTTTCATACTTCCAAATTTTAATAGTCTTGTGTTTTTTATTAAGCTGTGATAAGGCACCTGAACTCATCACTAAAAATTACTTTTTCTAAGAATGTATCGCTTTAACTCCATCCAACTTTCTACAAACAATTAATAAGGAGTGATTGATTTACCTTTTTATATAATTTGTTAAACCCTATTTCTTAGAATCTGTAGGTTTTTACCTACACTGTTTAAGGGACCAAGACTACATTCGTGCGCGGTTACGCCTCTATGTTTCTCGTAAGCGGTGGGATGACGATCACCATGCTGTTTCGCGGAAATTGTTTTTATAGCTGCTCGAACCTATGAAAAATATAGGGGTTGACGACAAGGAATATTTAGAGATATTTAAGGGGTAAAATTTTAGGGGCAAAAACATTTTTTACTAAGCTGCGCAAGATCTCTGTTTCAACTTGACCGTTTGCGTGATTTGTGTGATGGTTTGTTACGCAGTTTTGGCCAAATGCATTGACCGATTTTTTTTAAAAAATGTTACAGAGGTACCTTGTATAAAGCCCAAACGGCGCGTGTAAGTTTCTTCCATCCACTTACGTTACAAGATAGCGGCCTCAGATTTGCTATGACGAGTGTATGCAATTTTGGGCTTAATGTTGTGAAATTTGGTACCATGCATAAAGTCTAAACGACTTTTGCAAGATTTCTTCTCATTTACTTTCATTTCAATATAACAGCCTATGATTTAACTATGACAGTTGCTGGTTATTTTCTGTAGTACTGGCTGCACGGCAAGATCTATCGTAATTTTGACGCTTTAAACCTGGCAAATTTCTAATAAAATTGGTCCAGTAACATTTTCTCCTAATATTACAGTAACTGGTTAAATTGGTGGAAATGCAATGCAGCGCTCTGTGTACATAATACAATATATAAGAATTGTAATTGGACTGAAGCAATAAAATATTTTCAGACATTTTCGATACTTTACATATTCATGAATCCCAACAAAGGCGAGTTTTGAAAAATTTAGCAAAAATTTAGTTAGTTGTTATTTTGAAGTTGCTAGATTTTCTGCAATGTGGTTAAAAGTAGGCCTAAGTAAAATACGACTGAAAATTATTTGTATGTTTGGACATCAAGTACTTTTCAAAAGAGCACTTAAAGCTACAAGCGGTGTAGTCGACGTTGCAGCATTGTAAACAACACTGAAAGTAAAAATGATCCATTTTTGAGTCAATCTTATAATTATGAATGAAAACAAAATGTTCAAGTTTTCATTGTAATTGTTGATATTAATTTACAAGGACAAGAAAAATGGTGTACTGATCGTTAGGTCGTACTTTAATGCATGTGCCTGACATTTTATTTTACAATGGTAGAGTGTTTCTAGCAAGTGCATCTAGAACTAGTGAATTACGTGAGTCAGAAATGATGTATTTTATTTAAAAACTACTCTCAAATTGTGTTCACTAACTTAGCTAGATATATTTTTATTTTCTTTTATATTTAAAAGTTTTAATTTTTTAATCACCCTATACAATGTCGACTAATTTTACACTATAAATAAGCTAAAATCTTCAAAAAGTTAATTACTATTTCCTTATTGACGGTGTTTGTTACGTGCTTATCACGTAACATAACGTTACTTTTCAAGAAAAAAGACGTATTACTTTTGAGAGCTTGCGAATCAATGAAAATGGTTTTCTAAACGTTGTCTGTATGTCTTCTGTATAGATGTTGTTTTAACTTAACCTGTGCAAATTGTCAGGATTTATGCATTTGCGCATTCAGTAAAAAACTGCATAAAAATAAAAAATATAATCAGATTATCAAATTTTGATACAATAAGTTAACGATTGGCAACTGAAACCAAAAGAGCTAAACGAACTGTACAAGGTTAAAGTATGTTTTAGTTTTCTGTTTACTTCCGGAACTGTAAATGTTTCTAATTTTTAATAAAATAGTACTTTATGGTACTGTCCAGTTACTGGGTTTTGAGAAATAATTTTTCAATTATGAAGGTTAAACTGTTTAAGTGACTGTTGTATTGGAAGTTATTATAAAGACAACAAATATTTACTTTTCGAAACGTAAACTGAAAAAAAATTAAGAAATTAAATCTAAGCCATCGGATTAAATATGGAATTACATCGGTCCCTTTAAGCCGTAACTAGACTGTGCTGCTAACAAACTGTGCAGCTATATTGCCTATCTTGCCCCTGGGATTCTTATATTTATTTTACACTGTGTTATCGAGATAACAAACCGGGTCATAAACATACTGACTTTGTAAGGCTATGTTTTAACAAAACTGGTCTTTATATGTGAATTTTTTAGAAGTTGTAAAACGAATACCAGCTAAATTAAACATTTGTTTCTAGTAAACGTAAAAGAAAATTATTACATATATTTATTATTTTTGAAATACCTAAGTGGTCTACTTCTCCGTTCTTTCTATAATTTTTTTCCTGCGAAAAACCGATATGGTTATCATCGCCGATACTCAGAATAGAAGTATAAAAGAAAGAAATAAAAGAAACAAAAATTTTAATTTAATACAAAAACAAACAACAAACTATAATAATAAAAACAAATAAATAAAACAAACACAAAATACCAGTTATAGATATATGATTAAACTAGTTAACAATAATATATCTAAAAACAACAACATACACACAATTTATTGTAGAGCTGTAAATTGGCCCTACAACAATAAACAGACAAATAAAAGAAATATAACGTACCTAAAACTAAATAACAAAATAAAAACAACTTAATAAATAAATTAATAAAACAGTAAATATAAATAATCTTTCCAGAGCTGTAAAGGGGCCCTACCACAAAACAATAACAAAATTATAAATTAAATTTTATTTACAAAATTCAGACGATGAAGTAAGTCTAGGACCCGTTCAACGGCCGAGACACTATCTCCTAACATCGTCTGCAAACAATTGCTCAGTCCACACATAACACGCACATTTTGGAAACCATCACAATCGAGCAATATATGTTTCATTGTATGGTTTCCCTATCTTTCTATTAGTTGTAGGAAGTTTGCTTTAATAATGATATTCGATATGTTGGTATGTAGCCAGTGTATACGAAAAAATAGTATTGTTTAAAAATAATGCTGTTTATGTTAGCCTTAAGGAATAAAATATGAAAATAATTTTGATTCACCAACCTTGAGGCACCTGCCCCGTCTGTGAACACACTCCTAATAAATGTATTGCGACAATACATAGCCTCAGAACTATGGAGTCCATTTTGTTGCACTGTAGTCATTAAGTTTTAAGCGCTTTGACAGTTCAGAGGTGGACGGTGGCTATGGAAATTTAATCACTCCATTATTCTATTGTCTGAAAAAAGAAAGTATACTTTTACAAAAATGTTATATATCACTAAATTAAGACAAAATGATCGATTAAAAAAAGTAAAAATCCAATTTGATTTTAAGTTATATTCAATATTGCTTTCAGTGCATAAGGTATTGACGGTTCTTAGTATTAGATTGTTTTGGAACATAACTGTATTTTATAAATAATAATATTAATTTGTCATTTTAACTTATAGAAAATAATTTCAGCTCATAGTTGTTTCTTTGATATAATGGAAATAAATTTATAAAAAAACAATATAACACAACATTTTATGCCTACACTGTTTGAAAAATCTAATTTATCCGTATTACACAGAGTTAAAATTTGCATGACTAGCACTTATATTTTTGACATTGCATTGTAAACATTAAAAATTAACCTAGAATGAAGTAGATTCATTTCGTATTTTCAATGGACTAAGAAAATTTTAAATGATAATTTATTCCAATATAAACACTGTTTACAATGATTAAATCAGGCTTTAAAACGGTTAAGGTTTTCAATGTGACATTTTTTTAAAATAATAATTTCATAATATTGTGTTTTAAAAAAATTTATATTGCCTACAATTTGAAAAAAAATAAAGAATTTTGTTGTGTAACAGACTTGTCTAAGCTTTTACAAATTCGATTGTTGTTCTACTTATTAAGAAAATCTGACAAAACTGAAAAATAGATCGCCAACTCATACAATATTTTGAAAGACATTACAGTGATCAAATCAGGTTGATTCACATTTTGAAGTCTTACTTTTGGATCCAGATCTTACCACGATCGCTATTTAGGCCGCTGGTTTGTGAAACATTAAATACGTAACAAGAAACGTAAAGAAGTTAGAATAACAAAAATAACTAATTAGCAAACAATAACGACTTTCTTTAATGAATATTATTACTTCAATGTGTCAGCTGTTTGATTACACAACTGTTATTCAGTAACAATAATATTTGAACAGTGCAAATTGACAATGGTTTGTGACTATCGAACAATAAAAGTAAACATAACCTAAATAATGTAACGAAAAATCTATTCAAACATTAACTTGTTTGTGGGACATAATAACTATTTGACATTATAGATAGTATGAAGTAATGTTTGTTTTCAATCATGATTTCCTTAAGCTTTTCAATCTAAAGTTTAATACTAGTTTCGCTTCAGTTTGTAGTAATTTTCTTTCAAATACATTTTCAATTTCCCAACTAAAACGATAAATCCTTAAAACTAGATAATATTACCACACGAAGCTGTATCGCTGATTTATGGAAACAAACTTATAAAAATTAACAACTACGTATTAAAAAAATGTAAGTTATACTCGTACATTATCATTTGTAAATAAGGAACTTATTAACATTGATTTTGTTAATTGCTTGGACAAGTCTGTTGAAAAACAAAATACGTTGGTTTAATAACGATAAATATTTGAAATATTAAAAAAAAATTTTTATTTAACACACTTTTTGAATAACCGATTTTACAATTGTCGTTAACGTCAAAATATACATAAACAAGAATTATGTGTTCTTATTATGAGACGTTTACTGGGAGTATAATGATTATGAAAACCGGTGCTGGCATTTAAAATTCATTTAGTAGTTTAACAATGTCGGTCATTTCAACATTTTAAAAACTCATAGTTTTTTTGTCTTAAAAACTGATTCACCATCATTATCAGCGTTAAAAAACTGCATAAATTATCATTTTTAATTTAAAAAATCTGTTGAAATTAAGAGATTGAATTTCTCAGCAGTCATGGTTCATTTTCGTGTTTTCAAAATAATTTAAAAGTCAAATACTTTTGGAAATTCGCTTCCATCACGTCTGCTGTGCGACGCGATTATTTCAAATTTGCTACAGTAATTTGAGTTATGATTCTTTATATTAAATAGAAAATATTTCAGTGAAATTTGATTTTTAGTTTCTTTTTGTCTAGATTTCAAATTAAATTTTTTTCGGAAGCAATTGAATGAGAGAAAGTTAAATTATTGCAGCGCTTGTTTATTGTTATAATTTAATTATTGTTAAATTATAACGATTTTTTTCAAAGTGTTCTGGAAGTCACGTACTGTGCACTTTTCATGGTCCTAAGTCTTTGGTTATACCGTAATGGTGTTTCAATAAGTAATTTTCCCACGAAAGTTATATAAATTATATAAATAACAATTCAGTTGAAGTATCAATTTCTAACAACATACATTTAATTATGTAAATTAATAAGTTACACCTTGTCGTTATAATGCATGACAAGCGACTCACCATTCTGTATGTAATTATAACTTTGATGACGCAATCAGTTACAACTTTAGTTACACGTTACACATTTAATTGTGCTAATTGGCTTTTATACAAGCTGGATATTTCCTGTTCATTGTATACGAATTCAAAGCGATATGTCTGTAAACAGTTTAAAGTAATAGCTCAGCTTGGTTATTGTACTGGTTATTGTATTGGTTATTTTGTTTGTTTGTTTTACAAAAAATATATACAGTTAAAAGTAAATTTATTCAGTTTTTACTTTATTAGGTAGAAATTCTTTTTATATTCTTCTTCTTTTCTGATAGGATTATTGTCACTATGTTGAGTATAATGATCTGCCTTCCCTAGCTTAGTCAATTCTACTTTTGTTGACGCGTTTCGGAGAACCTCCATCTTCAAAAACTGTATCTATACTATAGAGAGTATAGATATAGTTTTTGATGATGGAAGTTCTCCGAAACGCGTCAACAAAAGTAGAATTGACGAAGCTAGGGAAGGAAGATCATTATACTCAACATAGTTATTAGATAGATTTTATTTATAGTTATTTTTATTAAGCGTAGTATTGACGCAATTATTAATTTATAGATTTCCATTGAAAAAACGAGCTAATAGAGCAGCCACCATCGTAAGACCCAGACCCAGTCTCAGGACTATGAAAGCACTTATTCTGAACTATAGTTCACGATAAGTGATCATTTCTTTATCCTTAGTCCTGGTTCGTGTCTAAGTATTACTTTTTGAGGGTTTGTTAAAATTTATATATAAATTTATATATATATCTGCGTGAGTCGATAATTTGGAAATTTTTCTTTTGGAAAGAAATTTCTTCTAAAAACCTTTTGTAAATTCACTTCTATCGCGTCAGCGAGAGACAGCATTCGTCGATTATTTTAACTTCTTCACTGTTCAACGTATTAAGAAATTACGTTTTTTTTCTGTTTGAAGTCCATACTTAATGCCAGTTAGACTATTGTGGAGAGTAATCGACATTAATGGCTAGAAAAAAAGCTCACGGTAGTAACTGCAGTCTCGAACCTACGACTGCAAAATCAGTGATACAGCAAAATGGCTGTTGCGTTAGCATCTCGGACACGACTATCAAAAAAATATGGTGATAGTAAACAAACAAATTTTGATAACTTGATGGATCCGTTTCAAGTTTTCTGAATCAAAATGGTTTTTTTTCAATGTCTGTTCGTCTGTATGACTGTGTGTATATGTATATCGACGGAATGTAAAATAATTGCTTTGGTGAAACAATATTTTTTTACATTTTTTGCATTTTCTCAAAGAATGAATTTTAACTTTTTTTCGGGAAAACAAATGTTAAAATCAGATTTTATCTAATAATTTTTAATTACTTGATTTTTTCAAATTTATTTTATAAGAACCCAAACAAAACAAGAACCCAAACACAAACAACACACACACACATATATATATATCTATATATATATATATATATATATATGTTTGTGTATGTTTATTTTAGATAAAATAAATTTGAAAAAATCTATATATATATATATATATATATATATATATATATATATATATAGAGAGAGAGAGAGAGAGAGAGAGAGAGAGAACGAGAGAGAGAGAGTTATCATTTTAACATGTACCATGTTTTAGAGCTGGTAGTGATATTGGATTTTGCGCGTCGTGTGATGCGAGTACATAAGTTTATATTGCTAGTTATAGTAAAAGATCAATTGTCTTCGTAGAAATCAGCTGATAGTCTATAATACATTTGAGGTTATATTGTTAAAAACTAGCTATGTTAATTTGTCGTGTTTTCGAACAAATTATTGTAATTTAATTAAAATAAAAAAAAGATAAAACATGATAAATTATTATAAGTGATCAGTATTATTTATTTAGTAAGAGAAATTAGGTATTCTGCACAGAAATTCTTATTAATAATATCGTTTCAGAGTTATTTTAATCTTAAGTTTATATATGACGGTCATTGCAAAAAAATTATTGAAACAAGGATGTTTTACTACGTCTTTACATTGATGATGACGATAACAATTAAAACAGAATTGATTAGGGAGTCCTGGCGTTATAAATTATTTTTAAACAAAGCAAAATAATGAATAGATGATAAAAGAATTGTTCCTGGGCATACACACCCATATAAACATCTCTAATGATGTCACTCATTACAGAACCACCCTGTGTAGTAAAAGAATGTCATTTTATTTTAGTTACTTAAGAAACGTTAATGCTAGTATAAGTAATAAAGCTACTCAACAGTTCCCATCTTCTCACATTTAATTGCTTTTATATTTAAAACCATGAAAACTTTTCTTTTGTGTATTGTTACTTGCTATTAAGTTAAGTGCGCAGTTCATACTACTCAGAGTTTAATTTCAATTTATAAACGACGCAATAAAATATAGTCTGGAACTATTGAATATTTTACTAAGTCTGCGTTCTACTTGTGTCATTTTAGATTTAAGGAGCTTGAGGGAAATGTTAATGTACGTAGTTTTATTTTACACTTTTTACCCGTTATTTTTCTTCTTCGCCAACTCACCACAAACAGTGGTGCAATTAGTCCATTCCGTTTCAATTTTCTACAAACCAAACTACAATAATTGAGTCAAGCAACTGTCACGCTGACGTAATGATTAATAAATTAAAAAAAAATCAATATAAAGTGCAATCGTTAAACATTTCGCTAATCAAATACGTTGATTCAATAAAGTATATCAAAATTAGATCATATCTGAATAAAAATTTTAAATATATTTTCATACTATTTTTGATGGAATTTTACCACTATAGTAACGTTAAAATGTACACAAGCTTGCATTTTAACATGCATCATGTTTTAGAGCTGGTTTTGATATAAGATTATGTTGGCCGCGTGATACGAGGAACATGTATATATTGATAGTCCCATATTAAATTAATTATTATTAAACATTTATGTGTTTACGCCGGGATTGAACTGGAGACCTTGTGCCTGTGAAGCTCACGCAATGACCACTACACTACGGAAACTACAAAGACCTTTCACCGATTTAAGTATATTAAATGAATCGTTAATTTAACTTTGGTAGTTGTATTAAAATATCAGTTTTTTATATTAATTCGTAAGAATCAGATGATTTCATTGAACAGCTGATAGGCTGTAATATGTTTCAGGTTATGTTGTTAAAAACTAGCTGTGTTAATTTGTCGTGTTTTTGAACAAATATCGTAATTAAAATAAAAAAAGGTAGAGAAAACATGATCCATCATCTTTATTTTTAGTTTAATAATAGAAATGTGATCAGCTTTTAGAGAGAGGGGTTGTTAAAATCTATAAAGAAGTATATATATATATATACAAGGAGATGTGAAATGTATATACAAATAACTTCAAGGTCCCGGGTGTGGGTATCATTATAACGACCGTTCAAATGTCTCATTTTTTAAGTTGGCTGATAGCTTTTAACTTTGAAATATACTATAATTTAAAAAATTAAAGTGACAAAATTATTTTTAATATATTTTGAAAGAGTTGAATTTTTAATTTTAGTTTGTAGGTTAAATGTTCTACAGGGAAGCGTGATTACTGAGATAACCTGACCGGGTGTATCATCAAAAAATAATCGGAAATATTAATTATTTTTTTAATAAGAATCGCTGTAATGTCTGTGTCGTGAATAATACAAATTACTGTAATTTTTTAATTGCTGTCACGTGATCAAATCAAGAATGTAGTTGCATTAATTTTTGTCAACAAAATGAAAATTTATAATTAAACATATTGCACGCAATCATTATTCTGGATACGCTTTACCATTTATCCAAACATTTTCACCCATTATGTTTGACATAAACAACTCCATTTTTAGATTTGTCGGTAAAACCAGGGAACGTTATAAATTTGCGTGTGTCTGCCCTTCTGTCTGTCAATGGATCACTTCTTAGTCTTGAACTACGTGATGCAACTACGTGCCCATCTCTCTGTCAATGGATCACTAAATTTGCGTGTGTCTGCCCATCTCTCTGTCAATGGATCACTTCCTACTCTTGAACTACGTGATGCATTACTATAAATTTGCGTGTGTCTGCCCATCTGTCTGTCAATGGATCACTTCCTACTCTTGAACTACGTGATGCATTACTATAGGCTAAATTTGCGTGTGTCTGCCCATCTCTCTGTCAATGGATCACTTCTTACTCTTGAACTACGTGATACATTACTATAAATTTGCGTGTGTCTGCCCATCTCTCTGTCAATGGATCACTTCTTACTCTTGAACTACGTGATGCATTACTATAAATTTGCGTGTGTCTGCCCATCTCTCTGTCAATGGATCACTTCCTACTCTTGAACTACGTGATACATTACTATAAATTTGCGTGTGTCTGCCCATCTGTCTGTCAATGGATCACTTCTTACTCTTGAACTACGTGATGCATTACTATAAATTTGCGTGTGTCTGCCCATCTCTCTGTCAATGGATCACTTCCTACTCTTGAACTACGTGATACATTACTATAAATTTTCTCAAAAACCTTTTTTGTAATGATTGAGAACCATGAAAAACGTAAGGATTAATGAACAAAAAATATTTAAGATTAGTTAAAAATTACATTCTACAAAAGTAAAAATTGTTTAATATTCAAATATTTTTAATAAAATCAAAGTTTGTAGAAATATTTGTATGTATGGATTTCAACAAAAGTGTGTTTTAAAAATTCACAAACAACTTTGGACGATTTTCACATAGCTCAAATTGTTTTAGGGTAGATAGAAGTAAGTAGGATACATTTAAAAATAATATTAATGAATGGTTGTAAAACACGATTCAAGGAGTACACGAATTCAAACTATGCAAACAGTACAGTCCTCGTCGCGGCAGTAAAGGCGACACGGAAGTCAGCAAATACATTCTTGTTAATAGTTTATATTTGACGCGTAAGTCTTCGTTTGTATCAAAGTATAAGTACGTCAGTGTTTTTGGGTGCATTTCAGGTAAAACAAATAAAATAATATTTCAACGGTCGGCTCAAATTTAAAAGGATATGAAACAAGGCGCCTACGGATCATTAGTAAGTGAATTAAATCAAGTGCTTGGAAATTTTATAAAAAAAAAAAAATGGAGGAAAAATTTTGAATAGTTCAAAAATTCACTTTTTAACGCATCAAAAATGGTGAACAGAATGAAAATACTAGGATTTGCAGTAAGATGCACTCACAATAGAGTATAAAAAGTACCTCAAAATACCTAATGATATTGTTCTTTGTGATATGTTTGACGAGTACATTTTGTATAAAATGTTTATATTTGAAAAAAAATTACAAAAGTAAATAAATCACAAAGGAAATCAATTTTTTGTTTAAATTAAAATTTCATTATAAGACACGGACTTGTGACCTTGAAAATAAGCACCGATCCTAACCTCAAGAACACTTTTTCAGAGGTCGTAATAAATGTTTTTGAGAGTACATGTGTGCAAAAAATCTGTATTGAATCAATCGAAACCTGAAAAATTCTCCTAATTAAAAAAAATAATTCAACAGATTTTGACAAAAAGATTCTGATACCTAGATTCATAATTCATGTCATTTAAGCAAATTGATTATATAACATACTTATACTTATACATTCTTTATACTTTTAAACGAGACAAAAAATGTAGTCTGAATGCCAACAGCTTTTTCATTTTCTGAATTTACTCTTAAACAGTAAATTTGTTTTATTTCAAATCTCTTACACTGACTTTAGTTACGGTACTTATTTGATCGAAGAATAAAATATGATCAATCGATTTTGTAAAATTAGTCCGAATTTTCTGTATCTTTCTTTATCTGTTATCGAAAATCATCTTAAACGATTTTTTCAAATCAAATGTAAGAATTTTTGTGCAATAATTTTCAATAATTTAATTTCGAAAACCTAAACTTTTAATAAGCCTCAGACATATTTGAAACGATAAATCGTCGTTAAATTAAATATACGGTAAAATACAAATAGTACTATTAATTATATTCTTTTATAATAATTTATAAGCGATTAATTTGCAATAATTAAAATAAATAAATAATTAAATAAAAATTATTACAAATTGTGTTGAACATAGTGGGAAAATGTAATTTTAATGACAGTCTTCTAAGCTGAAATCTATATTAATTAAAAAAATGTGTGTGTGTGTGTGTGTGTGTGTGTGTGTGTGTGTGTGTGTGTATGTGATTTGTAGTAAAACCTATTTCACTCATTAATCTGAAATTTTTAAGTAAATGCAAAAGAATATCGGAAAACACCTTGAAGCCGGCTTTTAAAACTTCAAATTAAACTTTTTATAAAAGTAAAATATTAATCTGTAGAAACTGTCAAATACACTGAGTTAAAGGCACTGAATGGAACTCTATGAAGAACAAGACAAGAGCCAACAAAAATAAAATATATAAAACTAATCTATATTCATTAAAAACTTACCTTAAAATAATGTTATATCAAACTTTTATCACTTTAACAGAAAAATATCAAATATTAAATTAATTTCCATTTTCCGATAAAAACTCTCGAAACGCTATCAAGGAAAACACTGTCAACAAAGCACTGCATTATCAAACACTCACTTGAAAATAAATGCAACACGTACACGGCAGAAAACAAACACGCACGCCGGGTTGCCTAACCGTCAGACTGCCGGCGAACCACTGACACATCTCTGAAGCTGAAGCACTACTTACGGACGCGCATGCGCCATCAGCTCGATGTTTTGTATGTATGACATATATATGAGCTCTCCTTTGCAGGCCGTACCATACCGGAAGCGGTAAAAACACTGTGCAGTTCCGTTGGAATGGGGGAATTATACAAGGGTAATAGCCCTTATCGTAAATAATTGTGGTTTTGTATCCCCCTTGCTAGTGGATGCCATAATAGAATATTGTTATAGTGTATGTTATGGTTATAAAAATAGAACACGTTTGTAAGCTATTGTTTGTGAAATTTACATTAAAATAATATTTTTGCATAACATTTAACATGTAAATAGTGTTTGTACAGTTAGTAAAATGGTACAATAAGCAGAATTAATTTTATCGCGGGTTCATGACCATGTAATTTGCGTACGGTCGCATATACATAAATATTCCGGTTTTAATGCTATAAAGGAATGAAAAATAGAAAAATCTTTGTATATTGTACTCAACAATAATAATTACATAAATAAAACTTTTTTTAAAAACAATGTTTTTAAATGGACTAAAAAGTATAAAATAAATTCTCATAAATCCATCGAGATTTATAAAGCTATACAAATTCATAATCACACACAGACTGTCTTAAAAATTTATGACAGTGAATTTTTATAGACATGAAAATACATATATGATTCAAAACCTGGGACGCTTATAATAGACAACAGTAAGGATTTTATGGAATGGCTGCCAATAAGGAAATTGAGAAAATAGTTCATATCATTCGCAGGGCAACACTATTCTTCGTGACTTCATGCATTATTT
Source organism: Callitettix versicolor (assembly GCA_022606455.1). Taxonomy (NCBI): domain Eukaryota; kingdom Metazoa; phylum Arthropoda; class Insecta; order Hemiptera; family Cercopidae; genus Callitettix; species Callitettix versicolor. The sequence goes on from CM040190.1 coordinate 22,326,385, forward strand.
AATATCAGGGACAAGTGACTTAATAAAACTCGAACAATCCAAAAATAACTCAATATTATTATATTGTCATCGAGTTTAGAGCTGTATACAAAATTTCAAAAGTCGGACGTTGGTTTAAATTCGATTGCAAAATTCCACCCGGACAAAACCCAAAGCGACCTAACAAAAACGTGATAAAAACAAGTAATATTAAAAAAATGTTTTTACTGCCAAGGTAAAAATGCTTTTAGTGCTTTTACAAGGTCCATAAAATTTGACTAACGTCAGCTGAAACCACTTATGAGAAATTTGAGTCTCACCTTTGCCGAATTTTTTACTTTTGCTTTAGTTTTTTAATCCAAAATTTTTTAATAGCATCAATTAATATATATTATTAGTATTTGTCTCGTTCACTTAGATAAATGTAGACTATTTTTGGAGACTTTACATTTAAAAATTTAAGCAGTAATCATAGTGAAACCCAGACCTGCGAAAATCATAATATAAGTAAACAAAAGAATGTCACACAACATCACGAAGCCGGATTTTAAAATTCTAAATTTAAATTTGTAAAATATTTTCTAAATTAAGTATTTAGCTGAAAATTACAACTATTCAGATTGAAATCTTTTAACTCCACAAAAAAAGTTTCAAGGTCATACATTACAATAAAAATTGGATTTCATTATCGTAATCAACATTGAAAAGCTTAAAAATAAGCATTTTACCTTTTCAAACTCTGTTGAAATTCACATCGGTCGAAGTTCATTTTCAATGCCATTTGGAAGTTTACTATGCTAATTTATCTATTAAATTTACAGTTAAAACAAAAATCAGTTTAAGTATAGCTAGGATAAGTTTAGTTTTTTCAGCAAAATCCGTTCAACAATTTCAAAATGGTGGTAGTTTAATTTTTTCCTTTTTAAAATATGTGGTTTCACTATTGTAATCAGTGTTAAAATCTGATTAGATTAATTTCTACTTTTTCAAATAAGGAAGTCTATACTAGTGTTCATTTTTGTATTTTCAGTACACATATTTGATTCAAATTTGGACTGAAAATAATTGTTCATAAAAATCCGTTCAACCGTTTAATAGTGACGATTGTTTCAAGTTATTAAAAACAATTATTTTTTTAATGTTAATCCTACACTTATTTATCAAAATATGACAATGAAATATGAAAAAGTTCCAAAGATTAAAAAAAAGAAGATAAAAAATAGTTTTTTTAATTTGCTTCCATCACGTCACTGAGAAATCTGCGTGTCATGGTTGTATTTTATTTTTAAAGGATATCAGACAATTTTAATCAGTAAATCCTAATATTCACAATAGTAGTTCCAAGAATCGGATAAAGTTAGTACGAGAAAGTTGTGACTTGTTCTAAAATGTTGTTTAAAGGCAATAACCTACTGTTTCTGCTCCCAATGGCTTTTTATACAGCATTTGCAATAACCGTACCCATTTAAAGGGGAAGATATTAAGGCATCAATAACACACTTATCCATTGCATTGGTGCAATCTGTACTTGTTACCATGGCAACAAATTACTGCTGTAGCCAACTGTTATTTTATTGTTATTGTCTTGACAATGCATTGTTGTATTGTTGTTGAATATTTTCAAGAGTTTTGTTATAACTCTTGTAATTTAAAAATTAATATTTAGGCAATGCAACAGTATAACGAATTGTCAGCTGAGTGGGGCTGAAAGTACGAAATAACGTAATTCAGTGAGCGTTTATAAGTTTCGTAAAATAATACACGTTCTAATAAATTATATGTACACTCTGCCTGAAAGTACGAAATAACATGTGTCAGTAGGTTTTTGTAACTTCAGTCTACAACAAACCAGTCTTATTCACAGTAAAACACTTACAAAAATCCAAACCATTGTATAGGGAACTAAATATTCTTTATAATGTGCTAATAAAAATCAACATAGGTCCTAAATATAGTCGTAATGGAAGCGAATTTCAAACGGTATTTTAATCTTACATTTTTTTGAAAATGAGCTTATTTATCAATTACACATATTTATCTTCAATGATCATTAAAATCTGAACACTAAACATTTAAAATTTTCAAATTACATTGAAATATAGTAATATTTTTTTACTTTTAAATTGAACTGTAATGAAGTATAAAATAAATTCTCATAAATCCATCAACCCATAGAGATTTATAAAACTCTACAGATTCATAATCACACACAGATTTTCTTAAAAATTTATCACAGTGAATTTTTATAGATATGAAAGTTGAATTGTAGTGAAGTAGAATTATAAAAAAGTGTAAGCTAAAATTATATTCATAAATACTTGGAAAATATGTTATTTCGATAGTGTTGTATGGATTTTGCTCAGTAACGATTGTGCTGGGTAGTTAAAGCAAATACCATAATCGATTTATGTAAAAGTTCGAATCAAATCGAAACAAAATTGCAAACGCTATAATGCTGCGTAAAACACACACACACACACACACACACACAACACACATACACATTTTCTTGCGTAACGTCAATACTTTATCCAATTAGACTAATGAAGACGAGGGAACGGCGTTAATGAAAAGGGTAAGATTAACTGCAGTATTGAACTTACAACGCTGAAGTGCGCAAGAGTTCAGAGAATCGGCAGACTAACTAGTGTCTAACCACTTCGATACCGAGTATATATACTCCATATATATATATATATATATATATATATATATATATATATGGAATATATATATATATATATATATATATATATATATATATATATATATATATATATATATATATATATATATATATATATATATATATATATATATATCTTCCATAAATCCATGTTGTACAAACATTATTCATTATAGAAACAAAGAATAGTGTCAACATAGAGAAGTGAACAAAACGAGAAAAAATGAAGAAAATGTTACTAAAATGGGTAATAAGAGATAATACATAAAGAGCAACAACACTTTTCTTAAACGAAATAAGTTAAAAGGGAATAATAAATTAACAAATAAATATTTAAATTAAATGTAACATAAATATCAAAACCATATCTCGTATACACATTAATATACTTGTATAAATCTTTTAAAAATCATGACTTTTTATCTTGTGCCAGCCCACTCTGTAGTCTTACTTTAATTGCTGAGTATAAGGAAGTACTCAGCCCTGCTCGTTGCTCACAGCACGTATCTATGTGGGCAGTTTAAACACTGTAATTGTTTTGAGTGGAACAAATGGGCATTACGTGTAATTAAGTTATAACTGGTTTTCTACTAAAAGTGTTAACGTAGGACAAATTTTAAAAATGATAATTTTCAAACTACAATGTTACTACCATAAAAGACTTTTTTTTATAATGTCTGAAAGTACGATATAATTTGTATCTTGAGCCAGTAAGTAATTCAGTTACTTAACATATAACTACATTAAAATCGTCGCCGAATACGTTTTGCAATTTAATGCGAACATGTAAATTATGCTTAGCCAAAGAGGTACATCCCTTAACTTAAGACAAAACACTAATGTTACTAAACCGCTTCATTAACCCTGTTGTCAAGGGTTACCTAAGTCCTTCCCGAAGGTCGTTTATTAATGTCGAGGGTAGGGTGGGTGTTATCTTCATTGAACATATATCTCTTAATTATGCTAACGCTTTAGAAACACAGAGGGAGCACGAGTATTAAAGTCGTAAGGTTGTAGGACTCGGACCTGTGCGCACGTTCAACTCTAGCTACTACTGGAAACTTCGATCTTGAACCTGCGACATTAAGGTGGGCAGGTTCAGAGGCACAACAGACTGACCGTTACTATAATGAAATTCTACACCTCGTGTATGAGTATTTGGGGCATTATATGAGTATGTTGATGTGTCTCAAATTCGTGTTTTCGAGACTGCACAGTTACTGTTGTAAGCTTTATCTTTTTCTTTAACGCCGATTCCTCGTCATAATCAGTCTAAATAGGATATTTGTTGTTGTTGTTATTTTAAGGCGAAAAGCACATTAAGGTTATTATCGCCTCCCTAAATATAAGTGTGAGTGTAAACTGTTAAAGTAGTAAGTGTAAGTGTGTGTTATACTCGGGTACCGCGAGGGACGTCTAAATCCTGTCAATAGGTGCAGCTAGTCTGCACCCTCTGCGGGGCTAAATAGAATAACTTATATATTTCTATGTGTAAAATGTAAGATTTTCTTAAAAATGGAAACAAATAGGTTTTAAATTAAATTTGTAAACATGAGTTACTATGGTTAACTTTGTTTCAAATACGGTGAAACCAGATTTTTGAAAATATTTTTTTTTTAGGTAGGAGAAAACTAACAAAGAAAGTCAATTATATGTTTAAGTTGTAATATATTTAATATAATTATAATATACTAATAGCCACTTGTTTCTGATTGCATTTAATAAAAAACTTTAAAATCAATTTAATCTTTTTATAACAATAATGCTTCTTTTATATCTGCAATAACGCAGTACTAATATTTGCAACAAACATTTGATGTAATTTTATTATGTATGTTATTGTTATATGAAATGCATTAACTTAATGAATAATAGAACGGAAGTGGAATCAATATTTCAGTTTGTTGTTTGGCATTAACGTTATCATGTATTCAATCAGTTCCATTTAATAATATTTATATTTCAATATTTCCGGCAAAATGATTGAAATAAGACAATGTTTGAAATGCTTTTCGTTGATAGCGGACTGTGATTTTCGTCCGGCACGTTGAACTTCCGTGTGTGTGTGTGTGTGTGTGTGTGTGTGTGTGTGTGTGTGTGTGTGTGTGTGTGTGTGTGTGTGTGTGTGTGTGTGTGTGTGTGTGTGTGTGTGTGTGTGTGTGTGTGTGTGTGTGTGTGTGTGTGTGTGTGTGTGTGTGTGTGTGTGTGTGTGTGTGTGTGTGTGTGTGTGTGTGTGTGTGTGTGTGTGTGTGTGTGTGCGCGCGCGTTTGTGAGTGTGCGTGCGTGTATGTATACATACATACACATACTCACACACAAATATATATCTAAATTTTAACGACCCTCAAAAGTAACATAAGTCACGATTGACTCTCATTGTAGGGTCCCAGATCTAGATCTTACTACGATGACAGCTCCAATAGCTCATTTTCATTTTCCCATTGGATATTGGCTAAAAAAACGACAAGATTCCATTGCGCCTTAGATTCTAAATCGCGAAAGTTTCGTAAAAGGTGCAACTAATCCTTAGCAACCCCGTATTTAGCAGCGATGGGATATTCTCTAGTACTAAAATTCCCGTTTCATACCTGAAAAATTCCCTTTTTACAAACCAAATTTCTATGTATGTGTATATATATATATATATATATATATATATATATATATATATATATATATACGTGTGTGTGTGTGTGTGTGTGTGTGTGAGAGAGAGAGAGAGCACAATTTGTAATTAGCCTAAACAACACAATCATATTTTTATTTTAAATATACGCTTATGTTAAATATATTAACATATTATCTTTATGTTATCTATCTAAATATATATAGATATAAATATCTATATGTATAATAGATTTATTTATATAATATATATATATATATATATAATATATATATATATATATATATAAAACATATATTTATATGTTACCTATATTTTATGCTGTTCAGGAATATTTTATAAATCTAAATAAAATTTTCAACTATTTAATATTTAATGATGTTGAAATACAAAATACACTTATTATTGTACATTACGCAATCACAATTTAATTATTATACGCGTTACATCCCAGGATATAATCTAACTATATCCTGACAACATTTAATCACAATTGTTAATTGCAAACGTAATATATTGCCTCCCTAAATGTAAGTGTGTGTGTAAAGTGTTAAAGTTGGAAGTGTAGTGTTGTTAGTGTAAGTGTGTGTTAGACTCGGGTACCGTGAGGGACGTCTAAATCCTCTCAATATGTGCTGCTAGCTGAGGGTAATAATATTCCCATGTGTGCCGAGTATATTATATTTATCCTGGCGGATATCAGGGTATTTATTACCTATTATATTTCAACGCATGCAGAAATTTGAAATATAGGATAAACGGCTGTGATAGTTATTTTTATATTTTTATGTACGATGAAAGTTTAAAATACTAATATACACAGATCTGAAAGATAGTTATAATGATAAAATTAGATTTTTAAACAAATTAAAAAAATAATATTTTCAGTAAAAAATACGCCTTTAACGCGTCAGCGAGACAGGTGCGTTCCGTGATTATTCATATTTTTACAAAGTGTGATTATGTTATAAACAAAGTGTGAAAGTACGAAACTATTTGTGTATGAATGAGCCGGTGACAACATGCAGCACACAATTATATTGTCTTAACGCTAATGTATTGAGTTAACTCAAGCTGTTTGCTGCGGTCTGATGCAGTAGATAATTTATTAAAGACGTTATCTCCATTGAAGGTATCCCTCAATTATTCCAACGCTTTTAGAATTTCTCTCTCTCTCTCTCTCTCTCTCTCTCTCATTCTTTCTCTAGCTTTAACTCCTCAGTGTAATTACTTCAATTAATTACTGTACTATTTTTTGTCAGACTTTAGAATCAAAAGTAATTTTGTAATTTGTTATAAAATAAATAACACAAGATTATTTGACACATAGGTATCAGCCATTTTTAATTGGAAAATGAGTTATTGTTTCGGACAACACCCATACCCATGATGTCCGTTATAGCTTTAAAATGATTAAAAAGCTTTACCTTTAGAAAAAGTTATGTGGAGTTGTTTAAATTTACATTATGTCATAACAGCAATACAGGCACGGAAAGTTCGTAAAATTCAAATTTTTGTCGTGAATGCGCATTGTAAACAGTGTGATTTAAAAATAAATGCTTAATTAACAAAATACTCTTCTTCTTGCAATTGTTAGTCCGGCATCGAGTTCTTGTGTCCACTTAAAATTTCAAATCTCACTGCGTGCCATGACCATACATCGCTCACATACACACACGGTAATGTGTTTCTTTGGTAACAATAAGAAACCAATCTTAAACCATCTTAATCCAATAAAATTCTAACTAAAGTAGGCTTAATAATTAAAATTAGCATGATAAAATAAACATTAATTAATTGATTCCTCTAATTTAACTTACAAATAATGCTAAAATTACGTAGAAAATTGATGTTTTTATAATATATCTTAATGACAATATTGTAGAAAGTTTTTATCATATTGTTAAAATTAAGCAACTATAGAAGCTCTCTATAATTCTAAAAACTCAAATATAAAATTGTGCAAATCCCAATTTAATTATTAGTCCAAAAATTATGATAATTATATTTTCGTTAATTTTTTACGACATTTTGATTCATATTAATAAAATATTAATAAAACACAAAAAATAGTTGAAATATATATATATATAATATATATAATATTTATACTTTTTATATATATATATATGTATGTATATATATATATATATATATATATATATATATATATATATATATATATATGCCGGATACACTATATATTAGTGAAATTAATTAAATTAATTTCTAGTCCTATTCACCTATTTTTATTTCCTTATATAGACTATCATAATTATAACATAATAATTAAATCTCCTTTTAAATACAAGAAGAAGATGATAGAATTCATTATTACACACACACACACACACACACACACACACACACACACACACACACACACACACACACACACACATATATATATATATATATATATATATATATATATATATATATATATATATATATATATATATATATAAACAAATCATAAAAATCATAATAATAAAATCGAAGTACATCTAATATCATGACTTAAAATAAACAAAACGAAACAATTACTTTGTTTTCATTTAAGTATTTGAGTGTCTGAATTATTTTTAAATAGTTAATTGTGTTGTAAATTATTATCTAAACAAGAACGTTAGAAAATAAGTAATCGAGACACGCAGTAGATTAGCTGAATTGATGAAAATGGGCTTCCAAAAATAGTTTTTTAATTTATATATTTTTAAAATCCGATTTTACCATTACGTGAACATAAAATCGGCATAAGCTAGCATTTTATGTTTTCAAATTACATTGAAAATATGAAAACGAAATTTTAATTCCTGACTGTATTTGTCAGCCACTGATGCTCCATAAAACGTATTGTTTGTGTAAAGCACTTCCTAACCTAACCTAACCTATAGCTTAACAGTCAAATATCCAAAGGTCTCTGCCTCCAAAGGATTTTGACCAATTGACAGATCGGTGTGGTTTTTACATGCAACATACGAGAATTACAAAGTTCTGAAGTCCACCTCGACGGTATTTATAGAAAGCCACGCAAAGAATTGGTTCTGAAGCAACCCGTTAGAGCGACGCTTCCTGACGCGTTACCAAGCAGGAACTAACTTCACTTATTTATCAGATGTACTTCAAGCAACAGATTGTGCGATTTCGAACCTGCTAACAGTCTGCGAGCTAAACTGCTATATATCTACACTGCGAATATCGGTTCAATATATCTTCTGATTTACTATCCAACAGTGAGATATAAAATAAGTGAATGACTTTTTAGAGTTACTATTGCACTGCGATCGTGTAGATTAGTGAGATGCTCAGTTACAGCGTCTTCTCCAGTATCAGTCTCTTCATAAAGTCTAGGATTTTGAGAGGATTCAAGGTGGGTGACTCTCCACTTCTAATTGGTGACGACCCAATGCATTATTGAGGTACTTGCAGATGCTTGCCCTGCTAATTGCCTTTCAATTACTCCCCCCTCTCTTGACCCTTATCACAGAGGTTGTGTCTTATTTAGCCATATTTTTGTTGTCTGGTGTGTTCCGATGATTTTCATTTTTATTCATTGAAACATCAGTAGCTAGTGGAATTATTTGCGCGCATACAGAACCTTGCATGCGTGGACAAGGTACATTTGGAGGTCACCAGGTATCCCAATACTTCACTTGATACATCCGGTGGTGGCTCCGTCAGCAAGAGTCGTTTTATACCTTAGAGTTAGCCAGCGTATGTAGAGTAGTGAATGTGTGTGTATATATGTTTCTTGAGTAGGTGAATGAGGGTAGTATGATCTAGAGGTACGGTGGGATCGCTTAACCCATTAGCTACTCATTTCAGCTCTCTTTGTCGGAACACTGAGGCGTTAGGAAATGACAATTTCAAAAAAGTGTTATGTGAATGAGCACTGGGTGCTGTAAATTTAAGAGATTTTTGGTTCCACTAAGTTCTTTTCATTCAACCCAATGGTTAATTAAAATCAATCATTTTGTAATTTATCTAACACTTATATTAGGATTAAACCCTAAAAATGGTTTTAAGTTTAATAAAAATCTTACGAGATATAGTGACAGTTATAAACAGTTATAGACATGCCTTTACTGTTACATTTTCAAATTCTTAGATAATAATATAGTGTTAAAATTCGGTTCCATCATGTCAGTGGGACAGCTGCGTAAAATTGAAGAAATTTTTTTCACACTTTATTTGTCAATTAAGTTCCGAGCTGAATATTTTAAAGAAATAATAGATTTTGATAAAGTTTATGTAACTTTTGCTCTATTTGTTACATAATAGTGATATTTATTACTAGTTTATTTGCTATCGTAATTAAAACGTTATGATTTCGTGACGGTCTTACATAATTTAATTTATAGCGATAATAATTGGATGGGTTCATTTTTACGTAAAACTTTATAAAGTTAAGTACATTGTAGAATAAGTTGTGTTATTAAATAATGTATTTTTATATACTTTGAAACAAGCTTTTCACGTATATAATTCACCGGTGAGGACAGTACTTCGGCAAATCCCCTGAGACACTTAAACGTTGTGAGATTATATGCATGGCGTTAAAGGGGGGGGGAGAGCTTAACGATAGAAAAAACTTTTTGGAATTTTTTATCCTCGTATTTTTAACGTAACAGATTTTTTTAAAACTCCGTTCTACAGTTTATTATATTTTTTAAATGTCAACAAATTTTGAAATCTTAAAATATTAATTTATACGATGAAGAAATCAAGATTTTAGTGTAATGTGTATAATAAGTAAATAATGTTTTACATTTTCTATGTAAATAAATATAGTTAATGTATTGTATCAGTTAAAGTAGTTTTGATTTCTTTCGTTATAAGGCATCGTTTAAACATCTCAAATATTTATGAAATTTTAAAGATATGAAAAGACCGCCATTTTGAAATTGCATTTTGCCGAAACAGACCTAAGTCTTACCGTGATACAGCTCATATTCAAACTGAAATTGGTTTGTAATAAAATACGTATAAAGCAATGAAATTTTTCTGGAAATATTGTTAAAGGATTTTAATTTGGCACAGAAAAATTAGTGAAATGCTTACATTGCCTACTTGTATGACTGCCAACTCGTCTCTGGACAACGTACTTAATCACTAAATGCCTCCAGTCTGCGATCACAGTGTAACTTCCCATAAATTCACTTTTTTATTGGCTTTTACCTAATCCAGATATTAGTAAGTACGTAAAATTGCCTTCGCAGAGTCTGGAACTTCCCAAGTGTTTTAAAATCACCACATAATCCATGCACTCACAAATCACGTAAGGTTTTCTCGTGTTTAAGTAATTCTTGGTTGCTAAATTAGAAATATCATTCAAGAAAACTGCACTATAGGCGATCCTAATGTTAGCGGTTATCTGACAAATACGAGTTGTTCAGTGTATTCTCAAATTATAACAAACTGAAAAAGAATGTTTCTTCGTCAGGAATTTGTAAACAGTTATTAGGTATTTGCATACTGTGGATCTTTTCGAAAGAAACCATTGATCTGCCATCATGATTTCACCCAGTCCCGGAAGTTGAAAATAGTACTGGTATCGCGGTCAAACTTTGCCCCCAGGCAAAGCGTACCCCTCACGATACAAAAAGCCTAGGCGAAATGTACCCCCCGGTATGAAAAGCCTAGGCATAGTATACTCCCGGTAAAAAAGTCTAGTCCTTATGAACCGGGTAGAAAAACCCTGAAAATCAGGTATAGAGTACCGGGGGCACACTATGCCTAGATTATTCTTACCCCCCCATGAGATCTACTATATATCGGCATATTAGAACATCAAAGGGGTAAACTGTGCCTAGGCTTTTCTTACCCCTACGATATCTACTACATATCATTATATTAGAACGTCAAAGAGAGTACAATATGCCTAAGGTTTTCTTACCCCCCCAAATGAGATCTACTATTACATATCGGCATATTAGATCATCAAAGGGGGTACACTGTGCCTAGGCTTTTGTTACCCCCACAATATCTACTACATATCGTTATATTACAACGTCAAAGAGAGTACAATGTGCCTAGGGTTTTATTACACCCTCATGAGATCTATTACATATCGGCTTATTAGAACAACAAAGGGGTACACTGCGCCTAGATATTTGGGGGGGTAAGAATAATCTAGACACAGTGTACCCCCTTTGATGTATTAATATGCCTATATATAGTAGATATCATGCGGTTAAGGATAACCTAGGCATAGTGTATCCCTTTGATGTATTAATATGCCGATATATAGTAGATATCTTTGGAGGTAAGAATAACCTAGGCACAGTGTACTCCCGGTTCTCTATACCTGATTTTCAGGGTTTCTTTATCCCTGGACTTAAGGACTAGGCTTTTTTTACCGGGTGTACACTATGCCTAGGTCTTTCTTACCGGAGGTACAATTCGCCTAGGCTTTTTTTACCGTGTGGTACACTTTGCCTGGTGGTAAGAAAACCTCTTACACCGGTCCTGAATAGTTTTAGTTGAGGAATCGTTATATATATATAAACGACGTGTTTGTGTGTGTGTGTGTGTGTGTGTGTGTGTGTGTGTGTGTGTGTGTGTGTGTGTGTGTGTGTGTGTGTGTATTGTAGAAACTAAATACATGTTACACTTGAATATAATGTTAGATGAACTTCTATGTCCAAAATATTCCGTCCGTTTATGCAGCTTAAAATTTAATCTTCAGCTTCTGTGAATCCAGTACCTCTGTTACATCCCCACTGTAGTCCGCAAGCCACGAGCGCATTCTAGGCATCGCATTCGAGCGTTACTCAAACAAAGTCTTTACACGTAATGTTATTTCGCGCAGAAACAACTTCTTGGTTGTTATCGTAACCTAAATTTTAAACTGTATTCAGGACGCCAGTGAGTTTGAATAGAACCAACAAGAAGTGGAATTTAAATTAATATAACGATAGCGGCACGCAGCTGTCTCGCTGACATAATGGATATTAACTTACGAAAGTATTTTCTTAATACTTATCTTTTTTGGAAATCTTGATTTCGCCATCACAAATTTTATGTTTCGTTAAACATGTGTTTAAATTCAGAAAGATTTTGAAATCGATTACAGCTGTGTAATCAAATTTATACACAGCCTTAATGAACACGATAAGGAAGGTGTACGAAATCATGTTTTCTGTTTGCAGACAATTTCTAAGTGAAAAACCAGTCCAATTTTACCCATTTAGATTATTTTTTAAAAATTAACCTTGTCAGTGCCATGAACTATTGTTTCATAAGACGTTAGTTTATTATAAATGTTTGGTTAAGTTAACTTAATGTTTAACTGTTTGATATTTGTTGTATTGATATTTTTTGTTTTGAGAAAAAAAGAATTGTCAGAGTTCCAGGATGTTGGGAGTAGATTGGTACAAATCAGACGTCCGATAAAACGGGACGTTGACACTGAAAGGGTTAAATTATCACTTTTTTCGTCGTACCGTCTTGTCGCATTAAGTAAACGCTCATTGCGAAACGTAAAATTCTTAGTTCTAACTTCGTCGAAAAATTTTTGAATAAATTTTGTGGGTAAAAACCTCATCCATTGGATGAAAAAAGTTATTATTTTGCTAAGTTGTGATCGTTTTAAATGTAAATTTTCATTTTTTTTCCTATCCGAGAGTTCTTAGAAATATTAATAATATAATTGCAAAAACTTTACTTAATCTTTCGTTTATTCTCTACAAACATTACATATCCGAACTTTAAAAATTAAATTGTCACTATAAAATATCACCCATTGTGTGAAAATTCTACTTCTAAATTTTAACAATCCCTTACTGCAATTAAAGAAAATCTAAAACCTGCTCTCTTACCCTCTGTAGTTCTTTGTTGAAAGTGTCTCCCGTGGGATAAACGTCTAACTCTTAACAAAACCCTTAATTACAGCGGGAAAAAGCTTTTCCGATTTTCTTTCAAAGTATTCCATTGAATGCGTTTCTCCTTTTCTGTTAAAAAAATTTAAAAGCGTATTTCACCTGCTTCAGTTTCTATTGTAATTTAAAGAAGGTATTAAAAGTAAATATATGTCAGTAACAGCTATTTGATTTTAGTTATGACTAAAGAGCTCAAGTTTATACAATTCATTGTTTACCTGAAGTAGGATGTATACTAAATAATACACAGAACAATTGTAATATATAAGAATATTAACTAATTATACTGTAAGAAATTAATTATTAATAACTAAATAATACATTTACCTATCTTACAGCTCTCTCTCTCTCTCTCTCTCTCTCGCACACACACACACAAATATATATATATATATATATATATATATATATATATATATATAAGACGTTGTGTTATTTCAAGCAGTTTTGATTTTTTTTCGTGTATAGGTTGACACTGACACCTTTTGACATCTCTGAATATAACGCACCTAAATGTCTTAAGCTAAAGAATGAAGTGACTGCGTAAAGCTTATCCTTTCCATAAACTTAGATCCTTTGTCCGTCCGTCTAACGGGCATAAAGTATGAACGTTGGGCAGAAATAAAAACGAATAATCATGTATTTATCAAACAAGTCTAGACACTATGAAAAGTTCATCGATCCTGAACTATAATATCTAAAGATATTTAAATAATAGTGGGTGTCATTAAAAGGCCCACATGCTTACATTAATTGGAAAAAGGACAAATTCTCTTACTCTAACCATAACCGATAAGGCTTCCCGCCTTCCGTTGTTGGCCAGTTAGTCGTTCAGTGTTTTTGACTTGTACACATCTTTCATTTGCCACGGTGTATTTGCCAACTTTGTGTAGCCATTTTTTTGTTTTGTGACTTGTCATTTACACAGAGTGGACATACAAAGTTGATAGAAATTTCATACGAAGTTCTTAGACATATAAGGTTCATAGAATGATTGTTCATGTCCTTGAAAATTCGTGGACAATCACAGAACATTCGTATTAGTTTGTTCATAGAATCGTCTTAGCGTATTTATACACTGATTAGTTTTTGTATTTTTTGCTTGCGATTTTGCTAATGCACATTTTACTTTTTTAATTTTGACCTCAATGTATGAACAAAAAGCATCTGGAATTTATTCGCTGTTTTAACTTTTATCATTATCTTAACTTATATTAGCCTTACGACTTAACTTATATATAACCTTAACTTACATTTTGTTTTTAAGTTTTATGTTTAACATTATGTACTCTTTAAACGTCTTGCGTTGTTTTACATATAAACCTTATGACAACTAGTTTTAACTGACAATCAGAAAGCGTTTTCTTTTTATGTTGTGTTTTATAACATATTATGATAACCACTGTATCATTTAAATTTTGGTTCTGAAGTAATTAAAATTTTTTAAATATTGAATTCACAATAGTAATCATCTTTAAAATCTGCTTAAGTAGTACTTTAAATTAACTTTTAAAAAGCTAATAAATTTAACAGTTTATGAGGCTAAGTAAATGAACTTGTCTAGAATTTTATCAAAATTTTTGCTTGTCATTCTATTGTTGTTAGTTTTAGGAAATTCGGGCCGCCTCGGTGGCCTAGTTGATAGCGTACTTGATAGTCGTAGTTGATAGGCTTTCACCCCGAGGACCCGGGTTCGATTCCCGGCCAGGGCTTGGCATTTTCATACGTTATAAATCATCCCCATCGTCTGCATTAGCCCAAGTGAGCACAATAGTCGAACGTTAAAAAAAAAAAAATTAGGAAATTTGTTGCCATTGCGTCTGCAAGACAATTGCGTGCAGCAATTATTTATCTGCTAAGTTCATTTCATTATTGCAAACACATTAATTTGGTGGAATACACATGAATACTACACGGAAAGTTTTATAAACATAAGAGTTTAGTAATAAAATGTATACGTTACTACTTTTAAATTTTGTTGTGGTATGATACAGTGTTCTATCTTTTTTAATGCTATAATCCCTCATTATTAATGGAAGAATAAATAAATATGGTGATCGAAATATACGCTTTTCAATTCACTTGAATTAAAAAAGTAGTTTTTACACGATTTTATGTAGAATGTTTGCCTTTCTCTATATTTTTGTACAAAACTGAAAACTAAATAAATTAATCAACTTTGATTGTTTTTTTTTTTTTTTTTTTTTTTTTTTTTTTTGTGTTTAACGTCCAACTATTGTGCACACTTGGGCTAATGCAGACGATGGGATGATTTATAGCGTATGAAAATGCCAAGCTCTGGCCGGAAGTCGAACCCGGGTCCTCGGGGTGAAAGCCTAGTACGCTATCAACTAGGCCACCGAGGCGGCCTTTGATTAAGTTAGACCGTTTCTTAATAATGTGTTTTAAATTAAGTTGTTCATTTATATTTTGGCCAACAAAATCTTATCATTAAAAGTAATATGATATTTTAAAAAACATTTATAACAAATTTTGCGATATATTTCTTAAATATTAAGTAATTATCTAATTTATCGAACCCATTGATTATGATGGCTGCATCAGTGTTAAATTTAATGTTTGTATGAGATCTCAAATAGGTTTATCGTACAGCACATAATGACACACACAATTAAAGACAAACAAGCTATTTTATTGACGTTCATCTATTAGCTGTAATAGTTGCAGAAGATACTTGTATTTGTGGATGTATTTAACTATTGTTAAAATAAGTTTTAATAAACCATCTATAGATAATGATTGTCATTTTATGGTTTGGGGATAGTTATTTTGTTAATTTTAAATTTCCCTAAATTTCTCCTTAAGTAAATACATATATTTATATTCTGCGATTAACCTATACATGTTTGTAAGATTTTTCGAGTCCTAAAGGTATCCTCAAAAGAATAAACATTCAATAAATTTAGTATATTAAATTTACACATTACAATTATATTTTAGCAGTAAACACGTACTTACATATACGTACACAGTTCACTACAATAATTACTATCTTAAAAATTTAGTCTAGGCTCTTCATTAATTGTATGTTTAACATAAATATAATTTTTAAATTTCAAGTTAGAGACTCAAATATTAGAACCTTTGTGGTTCGTTAATGAATAATGAATTAAGAACGTTCATTGTAAGGTCCAGATACGGGATGAGTACCGACACTTAGCTTTAGAAGACATTCTGAATGGTCGTTAAAATAATTATTGTTCATATAATACCACACACACTTACACACACACACACACACTACACACATACATACATACACAATTTATATATATATATATATATATATATATATATATATATATATATATATACGAGGGTTGTCCGTAAAGTAAGGTTCGCAAGGCGCTATAGTCGCTGCGAACGTTGTTACGCGGGATCCGGTGACCTTGGCTTGAAGCTTGGTTCCTGGTTCCTCCATTCCCAATCCCCATTCCGCGAGCGGTCTGCGACTGTCAGTCTTGGCTTCGTAGCCGTTAATAATGGAGTTGCCTTTTCTGTCTCCCGCCAGGTGCGAATTACGCTCTGTGATTAGTTTTTTATGTGCAAAAAACACTGCACAGGTGGACATTCATATCCAACTGTGTGAAGTGTACGGAGAAAAATGTATGAGCATACAACACGTGCGCAAATGGTGCAGAGAATTCAAAGACGGAAGTTCATAATGAACAGCGTTCCGGACGGCCATCTGTTTCGGACAAAACGATTGCGAAAGTGGAAGAAGCAATGCTGAACGATCGAAGGATGACTGTTCGGGAGCTCTCCGAGATGGTCCCTGATGTCAGCAAGCCCTGCATTGATAAAATTTTGATAGACCATTTAGGGTATAGCAAGGTTTGCGCAAAATGAGTCTCAAGCAGACCACAAATGGCAACGGATTGTTGCGCTTCTTCAGGCCTACGAAACCGATGGCAAGAAATTCTTGGACTCTATTGTCAAGAATACGAGACCTGGATACACTATACGATACCGGAAACGAAAGAACAAACACGTCATTGGAAACATTCAGAGTCGCCGAAGCAGCGGAAGTTCAAACAAACACTGTCTACCGGCAATGTCATGGCGAGCGTGTTTTGGGACAGGAAGGGGTTTTGTTGTTTGAATTCATGGATACCGGCACAACAGTCAATGCTGATCGTTACTGTGAGACGTTAAAGAATCTTCGCCACACGATTAAAAACAAGAGGAGAGACTTGCTCACGAAGGGAGTTTGTTTCCATCAAGACAACGTTCGTCCGCGCACCGCCCGTTTATCAACCGATCTCATCGACCAATGTGGATGGGATACTGTCACATATCCGCCCTACAGCCCGGACTTAGTCCCTAGTGACTACCATCTCTTCCCTAATTGGAATAAACACGTAGGTGAAACGCATTTTAGTACCGGAGAGGAGCTGAAAGAAAATGTTTTAAGCTACCTTCGCGGCGCGGAGGGAGAGTTTTTCGGCACAGGCATACAAAAAATGGTTCGCTGTATGCATCGATCTCAACGGCGATTATGTCGCGAAAATAGAAAAAAGTGTAAGCTTTCCAAAAATGTATTATTCAATGCAAATAAACATGTTTTTCATTGTGAAAAATTATTGGGAACCTTATTTTACGGACAACCCTAAAATAAAATAACATATTCCATCATTAAATTGTGTGTGTGTGTGTGTCTGAGTAAATGAGTGTGAGTAGTATGAGCGAGCTAAGTTCCTCAGCTGCCAACGCTAGTAATAGCAAATATTTTTATAATTTTATTTTTTCCAAAGATGTGATTTTAGTACAACACAATTTTAATCTTACCTTTCATATATAAAGTTCGTAAAACCTTGATAAAATAATTAGTGATATAACACGAGCGCCTCTTATTTCCAAATGTAACAAAATATTTTTGGTAATAATGGTTTTACGATATACTGCATTATAAAAGCTTTGATTTTATTACAACCGTAAACGTGTTACAAGCGTCAACGAGGCACTTCAAGAATCAGTACTGTTGGTATCGAATCTAGCTCGTTTATTGCGCCGTAAAATATGGACGTAAAACTGTGCCAGATTGTGTTATGGAAGAGAGATTCAGTATTAATGATTCAGTAGAGTTTAGGTCCTATGTTTAGTGCGTGACCGTTGATAACAGAATTTTTGTTGCTTAACTTTCACGTTTTATGACAGTTTCACTAATGAGGACAGTGGATCGGCATTAATGGCAAAGGAAAAGTTTACGGCGTAACATAAGTCTCGAACCTATGACGTTTAGGCGCGCAAATACGGAGACACGGCAGAACAACCATTCTTTAAAAATCTTGGAACAACCAGTTCTTATTAAAAGAATTGATTATTTCGAAAGACCATTTCTACTAGTAGAGGAATTGTATTAAATGTATTATATTGTATGTATTGTAATGAATTTTAAATGTATTATAGTATTAAATTTGGAAATTTAAGCCCAATTGACATTAAAGTTACACAAAACAGTGTTGAATAACTGATTAAACAAAAAAAATATTTGTAATATTTCTTAAATTTTGTTATAATTTCTTTTCCTGATTCATGCAATTTTACAAGATTTTTACTTACACATCGAATATTGGTCGATATATGCGTCTACGGTTTTGATGCAGGAACATTGTTTTCATTAAAAAACATTTTGAAACCTATTTAAAAAAATAAACATCAACGTTTACTCAAATTCGTTTTAACGGTTTTATTATATTTTGCTAAAGTAACCAAACAAATCGTAAGGGACGCTATATAATTGAAAAATTTATTCAGAATCTTTAACTGAAAAGTAAACGTAATTTTTCAAAACAGTGTTATCGGATTTTATTAAATTTTTGACACATTTTGAGTCCACGGTAATTCAATTGTAAAATTTATTGTAGAAAAATTGAAGTAAAAAAAAGTGTTGATGAGAAGTAATTCGAAATAATGAAAACAATCCGCCTCTGGTTTGGTCACGACTCAGTAGGTACTGGAATATATTTTTCGAAAAAGAAGTTTTGAAAGTTTTTTTTGTAAAAAACTAATAGAAATTGATTTTTTCAAAACATCAATGCTTTCATTTAATTCCGTTCATATGTAGTCCACACGCAGTGAAAACAAAACGTAGGATTTTGACTGTAATCGTTGACTGTATTTTGTTTTAAAATATTAATCTGTAAAAAAAGACTAGTGAAAAATCTTACATTCTTTTTGTATTTCTAAAAAAAGAATTTACTAAATTTTGCTTAAGTCTTGGTACTATGAAGTTTAACATTGGCATATATTACCTTTAAACACTTTAAAATTACACTGAAAATACAAACACAAAAGCTGATCGCCTTCAAATTGCGTTTTTTAATTCCAATGGATTTTGAAAATTCAAAATTGGAGAAATTGTTGTTTAAAACATTTTGGCAAAAACGTTATTGATTTTGCTTAAGGAATTTCATAAAGATTTTAAATTGCCGTTTTTTTAACGGTTGAACTAATTTTGCTGGTTAAAGACGTTTTTTAACTAACTTCTAACAAAGTATTACAAAATCGATTTTTGTGATAAGTTTGAATTAAATTCGACAAAAAATTAAAAAAAGAACATGATATTGCTATTATACATAGCTTTATATATATATATATATATATATATATATATATATATATATATATATATATAAATAACTACATGATAATTTTGTAAAAACGTTACAAAAGCTTTCTTATATTTTATTGTTTTCCCAAAACTGGTTGAGAAATTACAATAAAAAAATTTCAACTAAGCTCACAAAATCAGTTCATCAGGTATTTTCCTGAAATTTTGATCGTCAATAACAAATAATAACTGAGAGAATTCTATTAGGAAATTACTGTTCGAGAGTAAACTGGAAAAACCCCGACGGTGAGCAGAGATTGTTTGGTTTTCGATTTATTCGTAAATAGAAGATTCCTCTTATTAACGAATTTTACTTTTGAAAATATGCTATTGTAGCGGTCATTATGGTAAGGTAAGGTAGACCCAGACCTTGAAATAAGCGTCAATACCGACCGCTAGATCATTAAAGTTTCTTAAAATTGTTAGTGAAAAGTGCGCATACAGTGAGAAAGGACTTATTGTACCGTAACCATTACTAATCCAGATACCACAATAGACCATTCAGGAACAAGGACGGCTTAACCTGGAACAGCTGTCTGAGTCTGTTTTAACTCACAATGTAGCCTACAGTCCCAGCAATATTAATAATAATGAAATTATTACAGTTCCGTAACCATGACAACTAAAAAACTGAGAGTAAATAGAAGCTATTCCAAGAAAACGCTCTTTTTTGTTCCCGTAGATGATAACACTACAAAGATTATATTTTGCGTTAATAAACCACTATTTCTAAATTGTGAAGCAAAATTGTAAAAGTGAATTAAAAACTTCTTAAAATTTTAAAGTTTTAAGCAAAATTTCATTGAGAAATGAGCAATTAGGTTTCTTAAAAATTGTATATATATTTTTATAAGTTTGAATCAAACCGGGCCAAATTGTGAAAGTGAGTGCAATATATATAGTATTTATTTATTTAATCGATTTTCCCCCTTAGGAGAGCGATTGATCTTGAAATACATGATTTAATCTTCCGGTGTTTGCCCTCTTGAATCTCTTCATTCTATCCGAATGTTCCTGCCTCCTCTCAGCTGTCCACTTCTTTCCAGGCTGTTGTGATGTTTTATGTTGGAAATTTAATCTTCTTAAATATATATATATATATAATTTACAACCCCTTAAAGAAATATATTTTTCAAGATCGGCACTCATTCAAGGTTACAGGTCTAGGTATTACGATGATAGAGCTCATTTTGCATTAAAAGTTCGCTTAAAAACTTCAAATTTTACAAAATTTTTAATCTTCTGCTAAAAGTTCACCTTAAAATTTAGACCCTTGAAGTGTTTCATTAAAAAACTATTTTTGTAATGTTATCATCAGCGAGAATAAATAGTTTTATTCCAATGAATTGCTTCTATTTAAGCCTGCCCGCAGATTGTGGTTGTCATGGTTACGTAACTATAATAATTTCATTATTATTAACAATGCTTTATGCTATGAGTTAAAACCGTCTCTAGCAGCTGTTCCAGATAAGGATAAGATGTACTTGTTTCTGACGTGTCCCTTGTCCAGCCTGGATTAATAATTAATTGTAAGGTCTAATCATACGTCCTGTGTTATTCTGTATGCCCTATTTGTATTTCTTCTTAAAAGGTACGAATTATTTTGACCAAGTTTATTCTTAAATAAAATTTGTTTAACAATTACAAAATAGCGGTAATTTCAAACCTATAAAATAATATAACTTCTCTTTATTTGTTTCACCCAACTTTGGGATACACTAAATCAATCACTTTTTATAGTTCTGTGCCTTCCTCGTAGCCCAGTATTGCTTCATTTGTTGTGATCTTGCTTTTCTTTCTTCTTCAGAGATTTGGATCGTCCGCTTGGATTTGAATTTGCCTTGGAACCGTTGCTTCTTGTCCTTGGTTATTGTTTTTACTTTTCTGTCCATGATCATAGTGTCAGTGATCTGCAGTTCTTATGTCTTTCTCCGTTTCTATAAACCAAAGTGGTTTGGCTCTTCTACTGCGAAAGTAGTCAAATATTTTTTTGGTTAGTCTATTTTTGTCCATTCGGTGGATGTGCCCGTAAAAATCAATTCTCCTTTTTCTTATTGTGTCTGATAGTGTTTCAGTTTTTTGGTAAAGAGTTTCATTACTGATGTGGAGTAATTGGTTGTTACGGAATTTGGGGCCTAAGATTTTTCGTAATATCTTTCTTTCTTTGATCTCCAGTCTTTCAAGTGAGCCCTGGATTGTGAGAGATAATGTTTCAGCTGTATATAAGGCTTCTGGTTTAATTACCGTATGATAATTCCTTATCTTTGTATTCCAGGAGAGGGACTTCTTGTTGTACGTGTCTTTGGTAAGTTGGAAGGCTAATTCAACTTTATTTCTCCTAGATTCCATAGTTTTTTTTCTCTAGGGCGTTCCAGCTGATCCATTCCCCAAGGTATTTGAATTCTTTGACTATCTCGATGTATTTTTCTCCCACTTGAAGCTTTTTTGGTGGTTTTTGTATGTTTGTCAATATTTTAGTCTTTTCAAATGAAACTTTGAGACCCAATTTTAACGCTTGCTTCTGGAGTTCAAGAGTCTGTTCCTTAGCTTCTTCCAATGTCTCAGCTAGTAAGGCCATGTCATCCGCAAAAGCCAAACAATTTACCTTAATGCCTTTGTTCTTAGTTCCTAGTCTGATTCCACTATGCGTATTCACGTTCCACTCTCTAACTACATTTTCTAGAGCACAATTAAATAACAATGGAGAGAGTCTATCTCCTTGTCGGACTCCTGTTTTATTCTCAAAAGGGGTGGAGAGTTCTCCCCTGAATTGAACTTTGGAGAATGTATTAGTTAATGTTTCCCTGATAAGATTTGTGGTTTTGTTATCAAGATATGTTTGGTTCTTTCAGATATGAGAATAAGGATTCCCTATCTATAGAGTCGTATGCTTTTTGAAAGTCAATAAAAGTGGTAACGTACGATTTAACCCTTGACTTTTGGTAGTTCATGGTGTGTTTGAGGTTAAGGATTTGTTCCGGACAGGATCTCCTTTTTCGGAAACCCGCCTGGTATTCTCTAAGTTGATGGTCCAATTGAGGTTCTGCCCTATGTAGTAGGACTGTTGAGAATATCTTGTATGTTACGTCAAGGAGAGATATCCCTCTGTAGTTGTTATTGTCAGATTTGGATCCTTTCTTATCATAACTTATTAGTCTTAAATTTAACAAAAATAAGATTTGACCATCGTATCAGCGTTAGAAACTGCAAAAATTATCGTTATGATTTTTTTAAATCTAGTGATATTAAATAATTGAATTTGACGGTGATCATGGTTCATTTTTATATTTTCAATGTAATTTCAATATTTTTAAATTGCCAAGATATTACATTAGCGGCTATGTGCTGTAACTAGTATTTTTGGAGTAAAGATAAAATTTGATGTAGTAAAAAAAATCTGTTGAAATTACGTCATATTTGTGTCGCTTTAATAAGTTCAGAATGTGATAAACGTGGCGAGAAATCAATTTCGTTAGTAACTTTGATGATTTCGTTACCAAAAAAATATCTGTTTGACGATTAAAATGGCGGCCATTATTGTTTTAATTATAATTTTATTACCTTAAATTTGTATTGTGAAAATTTGTTAACATCGAAATCGGCTTGAAAGTCTGCTTAGAATTTTAAATTTTCAAATTTCAATGATAATTTAGAAACAAATCACTTTTATGAACATTTTTATGTTTAGAGTGATTTGAAAAATTAAAATATTAATTTATGTAGATATTAATTACAATGATGAAGTCGGGTAAAAAGTCACGATTAGAATTTCGTTGACAATACTTCAATGGACTACTGGGTGTAGCGATTATTTGGAATATATCGTCTACAAAACACCACCAAACTTATTTACACCCATTTTAGCTGCAATTATAGAAACCAACCCTTATCCCATCCCTTTTGTTTTTCAACCGTTCTTTGCTAAAAGCTTTTACTGGAAAAATAATTGGTGTTTCTTTTTAAAAAAAACCCTTAATTACTGTGCTAAGAGTATATCTATGTTTACCTTAGCAATGCATTTTGTAATTTTGTAAGTAATAATGTACAATTTAAAATAAGTATGCACTACATATTATATGTAATACTAACGATATATATATATATATATATATATATATATATATATATATATATATTTCATAAACGTAAATAAAGCATGTAATTTCCTCCTTTACATAATGGAAGGAAATTTCCAACATGTTTTTCATTTCACATTTATTTTTTTAAATATGATTTCACCATCGTAATCAAAGCTAAAATCCACATAAAATAGCATTTTAAAATTTTAATTTTTTGAAAACACTTGTATCTATCACGACAATTCTATGCCTGTATTTTCTTGTTGCAGAATGTAAACATTTAATATGCTATTTTATGTAGATTTTAACCTGTTTACGATCATTAAATAAAACTTTCAGACTTGTATATTAACAAGTTTATGTCAAGTCAAGAATTTATGCAGGTGAACAAATTTTATTCACTAATGCAATCTATTTTTGTTAAGTTTGAATTAAATCTGTTTTAAATTATTAGCGTCAGACTACCAGCACACAAAACTTGCTTTGTGAATAAGGACCGACGCATATTTGATGTTCCCTTTGTGGGTTTTACCATGAAGGCTCCAATAAATTAATTATAGGGTTAAACCAAAAAATTTAAGGACTATGATTTTGTTGTTGTTTATGATTAATTAATGAATTCTTGATCATTTATTATGCAATAATGAATTCCCAACAGTTTGTTAATTCTTAAACGTTTATTACAAAGTAGTTAATTTTTCCAATCCTTTTTGTTTTCAATTTATGGGAAAAAGTAAATTCTTTACGTTTTGCTATGAATTAAAGAATTCGCAATATTTTACTTTAAATTAATGAATCAATGTTTTTAAAGTAATGATAGTTTGTTATAAAGAAAGCAATTGAAAACTGTTTATAATTAAGAAATACATTTTCCTGGACCTTTTATAATTTGTGTACAAAGTTATTGATTGCAAATTCTAAACGTTTGTTATGGATTAATGAGTTGCCAACATTTATTATGAAGTGATGATTTTCACAATATTTTTTATAAAATTTATGCTTAAAAAGATTGATTATGAATTAGTAATTTTTTTATTGTGAAGCAATTAATCTGCAAAAGTTCATTTTGAAACCATTTTCCAAATTGAAATTTGTTAAAAGTTCCCCACCACCAGTTGGAGCACCATAGTTTCAAGGTTATTTTATCTTCTCCAGAGCTAAACTTGAAACATTGTGTAGGATTTTGAATTACGATTGTTTTATTTTAAAACACCAATATATTAATAATGAAACATTACAGTTCAGAATGTTTCACACCACTCGAGGGATGTATTGTTTTTACACGCTAAATACAGTGTATTGTATACGAGTGTATTGTATAAAGTCGCCATTGTATTTTGTTATAAAGAAACGTGAATTATTACAGTTTTTATTTTGCTTGCGGGAAACTGGTTGCACGTGATTTTCAGCTTTACGGTGATGGATCGCTTTGAAACACGACAGCGTTCTTATTAGCTTTAAAGTATTTGTTTTTTCATTCAATAGATGATAAGTTATACATATCCAAATTTACACAGCCCCATGGTATTATCGTAATGACGACCTTCACAGGGACTTAAAAATTCCAACAATCAGAGAAGAAGCTAAGAGACTGGTAGCAAAGCACGAGGAGAGACTCCACTCACACATCAGCACTGATATTCTGCAGCTCCTGGAAAACACTCATTTAGAGAGAAGGCTAAAAAGACAGCAATCGTTTGAACTGGTTTAGTGTAAATACTGGGACCTCTGTTGGGAGTTCTCAGTTGTGATTAATTTATTTTAGAATAATATTGTAGGTTAGTCATCTAGTGACTAGTGACAATTGTATAGTAATAATAAATTATTATTATAAAAAAAAAAAAAAAAAAATTTACACAGAATGTTAAAAATGGATAGGTTTTATTGTAAACGACTGCAGAAGGAAGGATCAGTTGATTTAGAACAAACAATCTTATAGTGTACTTGATATGACGATTTGTTGTTACGGTGTTGCCAATGCGTGCTTCCCATCCCCATGCTTCCAATCCGTTGTTAGAGAAGGAAAACAGGTGATTTGAAAATTGCACAGTGTGTTGCTAAAAATGCACAGCTTCTCTGTTCTGATTAGGATAATTTTTTTTTTTTTTGGAGATGAGTGTACATATTCATTTTCCTGTTATTCTTTATTAAAATCAAATTTATTTTCTACTTATGATCTAGTTGGTTGGGAAATATTAGTTACCATGGTTAGTCCAACGGTCAATCAACTCATCACATGATTGATGTTAAAAATATCTGCTACGTGAACTTTACAATATACGTTAAAGTTGTTTTAATTTAAGAATTATGCTTAGTGTCAAAATTGTTTTCTTCTTACAAAGTATACACGTGCTAAAGAAACGGATGTGGGTCAAACATTATTTTAAGATTTAAGATAATTATTATTTTAAAATAATTTTTCAAGCAGTTGTACAAATATTCTAGGTATTGAGGTTGAAAAGATAGTTACGTTTCTTTTATTTATTCCAAAGCCGTGATATTCTTTTGTTTAAAATTAGAAGACTGTGATTCAAACAGACGTTTGAGCGAAATATGGTCAATTAATTTAAAAAAAGGAAGAGGTCGATTTTCAGTTTTTTGTGTGTAGCTTCCTAACCAAATTTTTGGTTTAAAGAATTGAATGTAAGAAAGTTTGTATAATATACTTGCCCCAGTTTATCAATATTTTCTTAAATTTCAGAGTAATTTTAAATTATCATGGAAAGAAGCAGTTTTGCTAACGTCATAAAAGGAAATATTTAAAAGTGTTCTTTATCCTACCCTCTTCTTAAACTGTTTTCACATAAATAGCATTAAAATCTGCAGATATTAATATTTTCAGTTTTCAAATTGTATCAACAATACGAAACTGAACGTTCTCAATATAACCTTTCTTAATATAACCGAAATTTAAAAAATCAACATAGGCTACTAATTTATGCAGTCCTTAACGTCGATTACTATGGTGTAATCAGATTTTAAAAAATAATTACGGAGAAAATGTTTTAAATTTAAAAATAAGCTGAAGTGGCCGTATTTATTGTGAGACAAGGTTTATTTATAATCTTTTTCAAGTTTAATAAATTGAAAATATTTGTAATAAAACATAAGATTCTAATAATAGATCAAATAAATTAAGATTCAAACACTTTTGAAGAATTATTAACTGGTATAACTTGGACGTGAAGCGGATTATACTGTTGCACTTGTGTGTGTGTGTGTGTGTGTGTGTGTGTGTGTGTGTGTGTGTGTGTGTGTGTGTGTGTGTGTGTGTGTGTGTGTGTGTGTGTGTGTGTGTGTGTGTGTGTGTGTGTGTGTGTGTGTGTGTGTGTGTGTGTGTGTGTGTGTGTGTGAAATGTGCGTACTTATTTATCAATTTAAAATGATGTTTTGTGAAAAAATAAAATATAAGTAATTAATGTGACGAAAGATCAGAGTTCTTGAAAAATGATCCTGAACTTTTAATCATTTTTTGAATGGTCGTAAAACTATGTAAAACACACACACACACACACACACACAAACTCAATTTTACGACCACAAAAAATGATTAAATGTCTAGGATCCGAGCTCATTTTTCAAGGACACGAGTCTTTTGTCACCTTAGTTATCGCTCAATATTGCACAAAACATCATTTCAAATAGACAAATTACTATTTTGAAAATTTCAAATGGAAACCTGATTCTAGTCCCGTCGCTTTCAAATTTTCAAATAAATTTGAAAATTTAAATATTTATTTTTACAAATTTTAACGCTTATAATGATGGTGAAATCAATTTGTTTTAATTGTGAGAAGAAAATAGAACATTTTTTGAAAGATTTGAAATTGCCGTCATTTTAAAACTGTTAAACGAATTTTAGGTGGAAACTAGACATGGTACTTTCTTTGTTTTTTCTTTTTAAAATTTTGTTTACAGATTTATAATAGCGGGCATTTCAAATCTTTAAAAAAATGTTTGATATCACATTTACAAAAAAATCTGATATAACCATTGTTATAAAAATTGAAAAATTCAATTTTACACAATCGACATTATAGCGTTTTAATCCAATAAAAAATAAACAAAATTTTGTGAATTTAATTCTGGTACTTTTTCCAAGTTCTCCAATTTTTTTTTAATCTTTAGAATTGGATTAAAAGGCGTAAAATGTCGATTATGTGTTCGAATATTTAAAAAAATAATGCGTCGGCAAAACGCATGAAGAACTAATTAACTGTACTGTGCGTGTAAGGTATAAGATACACTGTTTATACTATTTATGGTTTCGGGTAATGTTGTCTTTGTTTTGTAGGTAATGGGGAAGACGTTACAAATACGTACAATTTATTTGAAGACGCAGTGACTGCACACAACTAAAGTCACGTTTCCAATTTGGTTTTTACCCCCAAGGATGGGGTTGTGGGAGACAAGTATTTACACAGCTACAAATGGGGTAAGCTTAACATAAAACTTTATTTCACGTCTAATAATTTGTCCAATATATCTTGTGTTCTGTAACATTGTGTACGGTAAGACATTAACCATCGGACCTATTCACTCACGTGACTGTAGAAAATTTCCATTAAAAAAATGATCTACATATAAATATAAACTACATATAAGAAAAATGGATCAGCTGGATTTCTTTACGTTTGCATTGCTGCGACGCGGACTGTACCGGTAGTAATTCTATTTTCGAAACGTATTTGATGACCGAACATAATAGTGAATTTTGAATCGTGTTCCTTTTACTCACACTGCAAAAAAGTCGAGAAGCGTAAAAAAACTTATGAAGTTGCTGGTGATCAAAAACACTTTTTGTTGATACCCATAAATAAATACAAAAATATTTAAAATACCGAAAACATCTGAAAATATTTGTGGTTTTGGAAAAAACTTAGTTTATAAATGTTTCATAATTTTTTGACCTACCATGACAAAATTAAGGAGGAGGATATAAAAAACCGAAACTTTTCAATAGATCTGGGTGCATCTGTATATAATTTGTATTTGCAAAAATTATATCACTTTATTCGAGTTATCCAGTTTCAAACGATATCCCATAATGCTACGTAAGTAAACATATTTTTTACATTTAAAATATTACCCGTATATAAAAGCAAGTTTTGTCTTTTATATAGTTTGATAACCAACAATGTAGAATTAATAAAAAAATGGCTGTAGATATAAAGAAATTAAAAGCCAACTCCGTCATTTCAGTTAAATTCTAGCATTGGGAAGCCGCCTCGGTGGTCTAGTGGAAAGCGTACTAGGCTTTCACCCCGAGGACCCGGGTTCGATTCCCGGCGAGGGTTTGGCATTTTCATACGCTATAAATCATCCCCACCGTCTGCATTAGCCCAAGTGTGCACAATAGTCGGACGTAAAACAAAAAAAAAAAAAAAAAAAAAAAAAATCTAGCATTGGGAACGGCAATGAGATAAATATTTTTGATTAACACAGTTTAATGGACAAAAAACATAAAAAATATATCCATCACAATTTGAACATAGATTGTTTTATCCTAAAACTTTTATTAAAAAATTTACTCATAAAACTTCGAATGCAAATTTAGTTCGATAGTATTTTTTTTTAATTTAAATTTGGATATTTTATATAATTGATAGCTATTAATAAAAAGAGATTATTTAAAAACTTTAAAAAACTTTCGGTTTTAACCTAACTTAATGAATAATAATTTTTAATAGTACTGCTGATGGCATCAGTCAATGAAAGAAAACGAGTTTGAAACTTCTAACGTAGTGCACTATTCAATGAGCCACATAGAGGGCTCATTAGGAAAGATTTTAATAGGTAGTTAAAAAAATCTTTTTCTAATAAAATTTAATTATTAAGTTTGAACAAGTCTTGCAACCCTGCCAATATCAAGACCGTGGTTGAACTTGTTCAAGGGAGGTTGAGCTACACACCGCAATCATTTGTCAATTTTGAGTTAAACCATTCTCAGTAGGCCTATTTTAGTTTTGACTTCAAGTTTTGTACGAGGCTGTTACTATAAGTGCAGAAAACATTTGTTATTATTTATAAATAAAACAATATTAGATATTATTTTATGTAAATGTAGCGCCATACGTGGAACACAAATATGAGGTTAATAATTTCTGTTGGACATTTTT
The DNA here is from genome assembly GCA_022606455.1 of Callitettix versicolor. Taxonomy (NCBI): domain Eukaryota; kingdom Metazoa; phylum Arthropoda; class Insecta; order Hemiptera; family Cercopidae; genus Callitettix; species Callitettix versicolor. Next base: position 22,356,391 of record CM040190.1, read on the forward strand.
AAATTCTCGTTATTTTTTTATAAACTTTCAATGATCTATCCGTTTTGAGTTCTCGTGAGGGAGAAGTGGTTTCCGAGATATCTGTACATTTGTGTGTTCATCTCTACATAAAGATTTGCTGGAACGATTTTGTTTAATTCCGCAAACAATACCTAACCTGTTGATATTGCTCTCTAGCTTTTATAATCTTGGTTCGACTTGATTCAAACTTAATGCAACAAAATGATTTTAATAATAGCTAGCGTATTTCGTCACCCAGAAAAAATTTTTCGTACAGTTTTAAAATGATAATTTATGTCGATTTACGCTGATTACAATAAAGAAATCAATTTTTTTTGACTAATAAGGTAATGCAATTTGTTGAATTATAACGTTTAGAATTTATTTTGGTAGATTTTTAAAAAAAAAAAACATAATTTACTGAATTCTGATTTTCTACTTTTTTTGTACTAACATTATTTGCGTGTTGCTATTTCGCGTTTTAGTGACTTTTTTTAAATGAAACACAAATATTTAGTGTCGTTTTCAAATAAAACGGGACACTTAATTGAAAACTGAAAACTAAATATATACGAAGGCTCACGGGTACTTGTGTTTTGTTTTGTTTTTTGTTATTTTAAGGCGAAAAGCACATTTAGCATATATCGTCTCCCGAAATGTAAGTGTGAGTATAAAGTGTTAAAGTCGTAAGTGTAGTGTTGTAAGTGTAAGTGTGTGTTAGACTCGGATACCGCTAGGGACGTCTAAATCCTCTCAATAGGTGCAGCTAATCTGAACCCCCTGCGGGGCACTCTGGTTCTTGGGAACTGTTTATTCTGTAATTCACATTTAGAACAGAAGATCGAGCAATGTACTTCATATGACGATTTGTTGCAGAGGTATTGCCAATTGTGCATGCTTGCACCAACTCATTGTTACAGATGAAAAGTAGGCGACTTAGCAATACTACTGAATGCGTTGTTAAATTGATACAGCCTAGCGGTGGAAGAGCAAGGCTTCATATTATTGTAAACGAGTATTCTGTATATAAGCCCTACTTATTTTACTGTGCTTTAAGCAAATTGCCTACGTATTGTTTACTTTCCTTTGTTGTTCCTTCTTTAGATTATAATTAAATTTAAAAGATGTATTAAATAAACAGTTTTGAATATTTTATGATATTGATTTTACCGCAGTTTTGAATTGTACGAACGTATTGTGCCGAGTAACAACCTTGACCCAGCTGCAATACCAAAACAAATTGTCTCAAGTTTGATTTCCGCGTTTTTAAATGGTGTATCCAGTGCTTAAAAATTCACTTCCAACACGCTGCGAGTAAGGTGCGCACCTTCATCATGTAAATATAACCAATCATTATATCTAAATCGAAAGGCTTTCCTCCAAAACTAATAAAAATTGTTTTCATAACAAAAATTAAAGATTGACTTTTCAAATTAAATTTAACAAAAGCGATTGAAACAATACTCCTGAATCAGGCAAAGTCAAAATGGGAATTATGCTCCCTTTCAAATTTGAACAATAGGCTTTAATCGACATTTCCATTGTAAATATCGGTCTTTGTCGGTCTATTTGCTCGTTACTTGGCGTGCGCCATTTTGCATTTGCATTTTACATGTAAGTCAATTTACTGTAAGTGGTTATTTTTTATCTCTGAAACTTTAAGTCTCCGATAAGATAAGTTATGTTGGTTATTATTCAGCGTGTACAAATAGGGAACCAACATACTGCACAAGTATATTCTGACGTCAATGTAATGATAAATATTTATGTAAACATCGTTTTTATTTCTTTACAAAACACTTATATCTCTAAAATTGCTTTAACGATTGAATTGAAGTATTGCACTTATCAATGTAAGGACCTAGTTTTACAAAAGTTTTTAACTTGTTCCAATAACCTCAGATAGCAGTCAAAACTATCGAAAAAAGTAAAATATCGTCCATTAGTTTGTATCACTAAAAGAAGGAGACTGTATGATTTACGGCCATTGATATACTGCTTTCAACAATGCATTAATGGACGCTGTTTTACGTTTACCCTTTGTTCGATAGCTTAAACAAGCTACGGAATCGTACGTTACACTTTTTTTTGACTTTTTAAATTTATTTTTATTAAGTATTTTAAAAGCTGTCGTTTTGAAAAGCCGTATTGGAACAAATGATTTTTACTTCAAAAATAATCTTTTTCAAATCGTCTTAAAACGTTCTCCGACTTCTTCCGATTCCTAGCTTCCATTTTCCCTGTCATTCCACAGATGTTGATACAATCTCCTCTTTATCTTACTCCCTTATCCCTTCTTTCCAACTAAGTTTCGATCTTCCTCTTTTTTGTGAACATGTGGCTTCAATTTTAAAATCTGTTTGGGAAATCGATTTTCGTCTATTCTTTGGACATGACCAAACCATCGAAGTTGGTCTTGATGTTGTTTAAAATTATGTGATTCACATTCATGATTTCACGGATTTTTAAATTTTGCATCTTTTCTTGTTTAGACCGACCGGCGGCTCTTCATCAGTCGTCCATTTCTGTAGCTTCAAGACATTTTCCTATTTTTTGTTTCAGTGGTCATACTTTGTTTCCATATGAGATTATAATTTTACAATTTATTATATATTTTATGTTTATTTATTTTAAATATATGTTGATCCCATATGACGGTGTTCAGTATAATTCTTCTTCTTCTTTCAAATATGTTTACTTCTTTTATCGCTGTGTCCAAGAGTCCATCGCTAGGTAATTGTCATTCCCAAATACTTGTAAGTTGCACAACCTTTGATTTTTGTGTTTTGTTCCAAACAATAGAAGGTCCCTACTCTGCCCATCAATGTACATTTACTCATGAAGTCCCCAAATATAATCTGTTCTATTAATATCCTACTCATATATTCTAGATTCTAATAATTGAAAAAAATAATTATTTACATTAATAAATAAGTTACAAAATTTTAATTCAATCTGCTGAGATTTTAAAGATTTAAATAATCGTTACTTAGTGAGTAGAGATTTTCCACATATTTATATTTTCTTACTTTATGAAGTAATCAAAACGTCTGTGAAAAATCGATATTTATATTTCGATAGACAAATTTGTTTTCTAGTTCTCCGAGTCCAAGGTAGGTTACTCGGGTATTTGTCCGTTTGTGTGTTAGTAGGTGTTGTAACAGCTTACCTGGGATTAGACATCAACAGAGGTGCTGCGAAACACATCAGCTAGAACAGCTGCCATGGAATTACAAACATCACTCAGGCTTAGACTCAAGAACATAAGTCACCATGAAAAGTGGTTTGTTTATTTTTAATTTGTATCAAATACAAAAATTTAGAAGAAGTCAGTGTAGCAATTTCAAATTTTAAAAATTATAGATTATGAAATAATAGAAAAATCAAAGCTGGACGAAGATGAACGAAGGTCTGACTTTTGGAACCGAATTTCTAAAGCTTTATCATTTTTTAAAATTGTCGTTTCATCTTCATAATGAACATTAGAATATTTACATAAGCATTTAAAACTTTTCACTTACCCATTCGTTTTAATTACGAAAATCAGCCGTACCTGCCGCTAAATCAAATTTTAATGTATTTGAAAATTTAAAATTCTAATTTATGCAGTGTTTATTGGTGCTTACGATGATATAAAACTTAAACAATAGGCCTAATATTAAGAATTTCTAAAGCTTTGAAATTGCCCATTTAGAAACTGTTTAACAGACTTGCGGTCACGAACTTCTTCAAGGTATTGAGACAGTTGATTTTTGGCTCAATCGCCGAATACGGGCAATGTTGAAATAACTGCAAATACACAGAATGCCTTATGGGGAAAAGATTTCCTAATGGAAATTTTATACAAATGAAAATAGATAATTACGTTGACCAGAGTGTCTTTAGACTTTTTTCAGCAAAGGAATCTTTTCGCAAGATGTTTTACAGTGTTTCTTTGCCATAAACTATTTGTTTGTCCTTGTTTAAAAGGTTCCAACTGCTTTAGTAGCAGTTTGTCAGCTAATTAATTTAACAATTTGTACATCAGCTTGAAAAGTACGAAACAATGTTTGTAAGTTAGTCAATCAGTACCCACGTTGTTTGAATATATAAGAAGACTTGAGCAGAAGGGATGGGACACGCACCCTCAGAGAATAATAACAACACACCCCTTCAATAACAACACTGTCTTCTTGTACTGCCTACAACCCTTCTTGCAATGTAAACAATAATAAGCCACCGAAAGTGTTTAAAACAAGTTTAATTAAAAAATTAATTTTCAAAATATAGCCTTTCCCATTTGCGAAAGTACCCATTAAGCTTCTCTCAAGGGAAACCTTGCCGTACAAAATAACTCCACTCTTGCAAAAGGCTACCTTTTTACCTATACTTAATCTAATAAAGGTAAAACTGAGTAATGTTGTTTGTTATTATTACGGTGTATAAACTTTCTAACATGGCGTTATTTTTGTCAAAAGTACAGTTTTAAATTTATGATACAAAGCAACTAAAAAATCGGTCCATAATATGTGGTCTAAAATCATAAACACAAGTAGATGAAAAAATTTAAACTGAATGTCGTAAGAAAATAGCGAAAATTTAAACTGAATGTCGTAAGAAAATAGGAAAAAAATTAAACTGAATGTCGTAAGAAAATAGGGAAAAATTAAACGGAATGTCGTAAGAAAATAGGGAAAAATTAAACTGAATATCGTAAGAAAATGGGGAAAAATTAAACTGAATGTCGTAAGAAAGTAGGGAATAATTAAACTGAATGTCGTAAGAAAATAGGAAAAAAATAAACTGAATGACGTAAGAAAATAAAGAAAAAATTAAACAGAATGTCGTAAGAAAAAATAGAGAATAATTAAACTGAATGTCGTAAGAAAGTAGGGAAAAATTAAACTGAATGTCGTAAGAAAATAGGAAAAAATTAAACTGAATGTCGTAAGAAAATAGGGAAAAAGTAAACTGAATGTCGTAAGAAAATAGGGAAAAATTAAACTGAATGTAGTCAGAAAATAGGGAAAAATTAAACTGAATGTCGTAAGAAAATAGGGAAAAATTAAACTGAATATCGTAAGAAAATAAGGAAAAATTAAACTCGGTTTAAATTAATTTTTAACTTTTAATCTCGTATTTGGTACTGTGAAAAGGTGCGACATAACCTCAACATAACCGATAGGGATTTTTCAGTTCTTGTGTTCATAGCTGTATAATTTTTATCCAAGAAATAGTGAGACATATATTTTTATTAAATAAAAATTTGATAATAATTTGATAAAAATCCTAACAGCTGATATTAGATAAAACCATTTCGTTTGCTTGTTTTAAGAAAATAATTTTTGTTAGTACGTAAAAGATTTATTTTATCAAAAAAAGGGCCTGCATTGGTCCGTCCGCTGAGTGTTTTACCTGATGCACCTCAAGGTTGTAATAATGAGACTGGAGTTACTGTCATAAGCTTTTCTCTCCTTCTTAACACCCACTCCTAGTCTTCACTATTCATACGTTAATGGTAAAACGTATTAACAATTATCAAAAAAGGGGACTTAAAACAAAAATATTTAAATTTCTTGGTAACATTAAATTTAATAACTGTAATTTACTTATTCAATTTGGAAACTATTCCAGTAAAGGAAACAAGAAAGTAAAGATTTTACTCAACTTCAGTGTAGGCCTACTTTTAAGATTAAATATTTGTTTATAAAATACAGATTTGAATGTGTAACACTATTAGAAAATCTTATGTTTTTATAGATTATCTATGTTACAACTTTCTAAATTGTCTGTACCTATATGTAACATAAAAAAAATCCATATTCAACCATTACGCGCTAGAATGTCGCTACTTTGATCTGGGCTCTCATATAAATTCCAAGAGTTTTTCATATAAATTCCTCAAGCCTATAAAATACCAATATGAGAAGTTTATAATACAGTATCACGGGCTAGCGGTAAAACAAGCTTTGTCGTTGAGAAATCTGAAATAGTTTCTTAACTTAACGAAATAACGCGACTAACGTCGTGATGTATGACATGATTTCACGCAAATATTCTTCAGAATCGTACTTCCTTTCTATCTTTGCAAACAGGCTGATTATAAAAATATACACAGTAGCATTCCCATTTGATTCGTCGCTATCTTCTGCCTTTACTATATTATTGCAACGATTTAGAGCTCGGTGGTCGATATCGGCAAGTGACCAGCCAGTCTGCTGTGTTTCTGAACTTCTGAACCGCGCACCGCAAATTGGATCGAGACGCAGTTACTGCCTTGGCTCTACAGCTTTCCGTTAACACAAATCCGTTGTCCTCATTTAATTGGCATAAAACGTGGGCTTTAAGTCTTCAGTTCGCATCCGTATTATTATAACAAATATTAACAGACAAAAATTAGAATTTCCTTTGGAAAATGGGTTATTGCAGCGGCCATTTTAATAAAACCCAGACCCAGGATCATGAAATGGACGCAGACCATTAGATTATTTTTTAAGGTTTTGTCAAAATTTAATCATAATAGGCTGTTTATATTTTAATAAAAAATAATATTTATAATCTTATATTGTTCCTCATTACAATTTATTCAATTTGATATTGAAAGTATTTCAGATTAAATTTCAGCAGGTAATAAATTTTACACAAATAAACTACTTAACAATAATTTAATTAATTATTTTTAAAAAACTTCTTTATTTGTTTCTTTATTTTCCTGAAATTGTCAATGATTTCTAATTTTAGTAATAAGACTATACTTAATTTTTTACACTAACATAAAGCTTAATTTATCATGCACTATAGCTCTTTATTTCACACCCACACTTTCACCAGCTGTTCAAATGTCTCAAGAGGATAAGAACTGGTGACAGGGGACATTGATGCGATGATTACGCCATAGATTCTTCTTGATAATACTTTAAAATGTGTTCGGCGAAAGAGCTTTCACTTTGTATAAAACTTTAATTAATTACGACGAAGCATTTTGTGCTTTATTTACAACTTTCATTAATTACAACGAAAGCAATATTGGTTTTACATAGAAAAACGTTTTGAACACTTGCAATACTTAATTCGAAAACTTCTTCCAGGTGGTGAAGTTTTTTGTTTCGAAAACAAAAACATCTCGGCTCGTTGACGCACGTTTATAGTTTTAGCCTAAAAAGCGTTTAAATTGTAATTAATTGCATTTTGGTGATCATTGTTTATTTTTAACGTAATTTAAAAGTTTAAGATGCTATGTTATACTATTTTTGGAAGAGTTCTGCAGTGGAAACAGAAAAAGTTTATAGAAACATGGGTCCGAAAACGCTTTGTTAACGAGTTACGGCTGGTGAAATAGAAGTGACTGCCATATAGAGCGTGAATTAAGGACATATTTAGGGTTTTTGTTCGAGCTTTGACTTAAAAAAATAAATAAAATAGATCTCAGAATTATACCTCTAGTAGCTTATAAATTATTGGACGTAAAACACAAAAACTTAAACTTCAAAAATATGTTTTGTACGTTGGAGTAAAATAACATTGTTACGTGAGTAATATATGCATTAAATTTCCAAATAAAACTTATAGAGAATTCAAAACTGAATAAAATGGTAGGAATGCAGTCTATAAGAAATAGTGAAATCTGTGGAAGATTTTAACTAAATACTAAACGTCGAACACCAAGTACTAAATATTAAACGTCAAATACTAAGTACTAAATACTAAGTACTAAATATTAAACGTCGAATACTAAGTACTAACTAATAAGTACTAAATATTAAACGTCGAATACTAAGTACTAAATACTAAGTACTAAATATTAAACGTCGAATACTAAGTACTAAATACTAAACGTCGAACATCAAGTACTAAATAATAAGTACAAAATACTAAACGTCGAACATCAAGTACTAAATAATAAGTACAAAATACTAAACGTCGAACACCAAGTACTAAATAATAAGTACTAAATATTAAACGTCGAATACTAAGTACTAAATACTAAACGTCGAACACAAAGTACTAAATAATAAGTACAAAATATTAAACGTCGAACACCAAGTACTAAATAATAAGTACTAAATATTAAACGTCGAATACTAAGTACTAAATACTAAATATTAAACGTCGAATACTAAGTACTAAATACTAAAAGTTGAATAGTACTAAATACTAAGTAATATAATTATTACTAAGTAATATATTCTAAGTTATTTAGTACTACTTCGTAATATACTAAACGAAGCAAAGTTATCAATAATACATACAAAAGTTTTTTTTTATTTTATAGAGCCATCTATGGACTACAATTACATAACTTTCTACCAAAAGTTTTTTTATAAAACCCATTGGGATTTTTAAAAAAACTCGAATACATTCATGCAACAAGAATTCACATTATAATTATCAAAATGTTGTAAACTTTACAGTGTTTTTCTGAAACATAATTTTTACTATTTAATGTATTCTTCACGAGAAACGGAACGCCTGCGAGCTTTTACAATTAAATGCCGTCTACAAAGAATAATGAATTGTTTTAGCCCGTTTCAGTAACTTTCTAATTAAGTAAAAACAAGGTGTCATCACCATTCTTTTACCATCAAACGATATATTTTTTTGATATTACAATAATGTCAGAAAATGTGTTACAAGCGATAAAACGAATTTGTACCTAAATTAATACATTTTAACTTCTATCTAATATTATACAGAAATATTAACTTTTTTCAGTTATTTTTAGATTACACTACAGGAAAATTAATATATACAGAACGACCACGTTCATAGTAAATGCTGTTATCATTTGGAAGAAGATTTACAATTCCAGCACTCGGAAGTGCCACTATATCAGTATTACCAAGTCCATATCAAACATGTGAGTGGGTGAAGGGGAAGGATAGAATGTACAAATTGGCAAAACAGTTGGAAGAAATTGGCATATGAAGTACACTGTGCGATGATTTTTTTATCTAAATTACAAACCCAATTAACAAATTCGCCTTCTGTATGTATACAATTCTTTGTTTTTACACCGTGCAACTTTATTTACTGTGTTTTCTGTGTAACGCACTCACGAACGTCTAAGTAATTAATCATTTCAAATTTTCAAATTACTTGTGAAGTACAAAAAAAAAATGCATGATCACGGTGAAAATTATTTTCTTAATTTCAATCTGCTTGAAAACTGAAAATGCTAAAACTTGGGGATTTTAAAGCGGATTAAGTTGCCAAAATCAGGCTTTCAAGAAAGTACACGAAAAAGTTATGCATTTTCAAATATTCGAAATTGGCGCCATTTTGAAACTGTTAAACGTATTTTATTGAATAACGAACTTGTTGACCAAGCAATGTCTGACCGTTCGGCATGGTTTGTATGTTTGTTTTGGCCACACTTATTGGCCGAATGTTTTAATAAGGGTTGAATGTTGTGTGTGTTAAATGTTGAATGTTCACGACGTATGGTAAGGTTTTCCCCATTAATTTCCTTATCGACATGTTGGTCTCTCTTTTAACGATGACGAGTGTAGTGGTTGCCTGTTTCCTGTAGTACTGTCTGAACGGCAATGTCTCATTTAATTTTTACCGCTTGATGGAGAAGGCGGACAATCCAATAATGTTACTCCAGTGACATTTCCCCTAAATATAAGATTACCGGTTACATTGGCGATAGAGCACGTCAGAGCCCAACAATTGATTCGGAATATACTGCGAGGTCTACTGTTCTTTGAATTACTAGATTAAGATCTTACCATTTGTATTTACCAGTTTAGAATCATCAACACATTTTTTTCAAGGCGAAAAGCACATTGAGGCTATTAACTCCCCATAAATGTAAGTGTGAGTGTAAAGTGTAAAGTCGTAGGTGTAGTATTGTAAGTGTGTGTTAGACACGGGTACGACGAGGGACGTTTAAATCCTCTTAATAGGTGCAGCTGCCTGCGAGGTCGGAACAAAATTACAAACACGCATTATATATATATATATATATATATATATATATATATATATACATATATATCATATGTATAAAATTGTTATAAATAATGCTATCTGAAGTACTAGATCGGTACTTACTTCAAGGTCAAATGTCTTAGTTTTCTTTGATGATATCATCAATAGTTAAATAGAAATTCTTCAAAAAAGGATAAGTTGTAATAATGTTAAAGAGCGTTAAAGGCATTTATAAAATATTTGTCTAATAACAGTTTATAACAATACTACGTTGAATGAAGTGCGTCTGTTGTTTAGTTCTTATAAATATGAGTACAGACACTTGTATTTGATTTCGTTACTTTCTCGACGGGATTTATTTTCTCCAACAAATTCCACTTCTGATTTCGTATTAATTCAGTGAATTGTAAAAGTAAGAATCGAGTTTACTTTTCTTGAACATTAAAGGATTTATATTTTAAAGATATAAGTGCAAGCTTCGAGAAGTTTGACGAATGAAAAAATAAACTCGAAGCTAAAGTTTTACAGAAAACCTTTCCTCACTTTTGTTTCAGAACTGGGATTTATTTTTTATTCATACAAGTTTGTTCAACTTTGGAGAAAACTAAATCTTATCGAAGTTTGGTGACTTAAATTAAAGAATTTCGTTTTTAAGTTTTGAAACATTTATTATTTTCAGCTACCTCGTCTTCCTGTTTAGTAAATCATTTGTGATCCTAATGAAAAGATTTTTATATTGCATTAATGAACAGTTTTACTGTTATACTGCGCCCTTTGTAGATTTATTGTGCCCTCTCCGTACATATGCCTGAAATGTTCAGTTAATCCTTCTACAGCCGTAGTCATTTAATAAAGACTGCGATTTAAAAATGATTCAATTTAAATAACCCATCCACTTCTAAGTGTGGACATCCTAGAGTTATAACTTTTCTTATAACTAAATTTAAAGTATATAAAATTTTATCAGCCTTCCAGCTGGTAGACGCTTTGGCAAAATTGCCTCCTTTAAATTGTACTGGCTGCTTCTGTGCTTTTGTACTGGTTGGTGTTATGTAGACCTTTCTCTTTTCACTTTAGAGCTTTACGAAGGGTCATACAGGTAGATCCTCTATTGAACTTTGCCTGTTCTTCGTGTTTTTTACTTCTTTTCTTCGTTTTTCTCATTGGATCGTCCACCATACCAGGCTTAACTAGGGTGGAAAGTAGATGTTGCTTTTTTGTCACCCTTGCTGGTACCACGATTAGTAATTAACTTCTTGTTCTATCAGTTTCATTTCAATTTTGTTATTTTGTTATTTTGTTATTTTTTATTATATAGGGGTAAGGTGAGATCCCTAAGAGCTTTTATCTAATTAAATTCTTAGTTTTTTCAACAACGATATTCTTCTTCTTCTTGGTTATCTCTTTCCAAGTATCTTTTCTTAAAGGATGGGTTGTATCGGTATATATAGCGTTTTCATTTCGCATGATGTACCCTCGATACGGCAATTTTATTTTCCTTTGGTCATTATTTCTAGATCTCTCCTCATTTTCTTTAGAATTTCGACCTTGGTCAAACTTCCGGGACTTTTATAGGTTCTACTGTATACATCTCGAATAAATGTAATTTCTTCACGACAATCTTATTCCTTAGAAGAAGTAGCGTCGCAGGAACCTTAGTTCTAAATCAAGGGAGAGATTGTGACTTTTGAATACAGCTCTCATTTTATCGTAAACTGATCTCGTTTTTTATATTCCAGATTTTTTTTTCTTGCTTTGTTCCAACCCTCATTTACGATGGCGACCATTTACATGTAATGTCTTATTCTTTCTGTAGCAGCCTAATTAATGTAAATGCGATTATTAGTAATATTATTTAGTTATCATGATGCGCTTGATTTTGTTGACGTTAATAACTAGACTCTAGACGTTAATAACTAGACGTTAATTTCTGAAGGCAAACTCTGGTTTTCCCGCAGGGGGTTGCAGACTAGCTGCACCTATTGAGAGGATTTAGACGTCCCTCGTGGTACCCGAGTCTAACACACACTTACACTTACAACAATACGCTTACGACTTTAACAATTTACGCTCACACTTACATTTAGGGAGGCGATAATAGCCTTAGTGTGCTTTTCGCCTTAAAATAAAAAAAAAAAAAAAAATCGGGAGACAATTTATTCTTTATATTTTTTATAAAATAATATTGTTTTTGAGACCTTTTCATTTAAAATAGTATACATTTGAAACGAATTTGTGAAACAAATTTTTTGTGTGACTAATTCTTTACACTGATCAGTATTGTGAAAAATTTTAACTCATTGGGTTAGTTTGCTTTAACAAAACAAAATGGTGGTAAATTATGAAAGAAACTTTTCCATAGTATATTCATGTAAACATTCTCATTATTTTAATGAGAAAACGCATATGAGGTATGTCAATTTCCTCGCCGGACGCCATGTTTATGATTCAAATTTCAGTAAACTCTAATAAACCTACTTTGAGAACAGCAGTTTTTTTGTTTTTTCTCGCCTTTTTTGGTCCCAAACGATTTTTATTCGGGAAGTTCTCCCAACCGTAACGTTTATACACTTCAAGACATTGTATTTACAAACTCAATAAACGGACATATCGATAAACGATATCGATAAATGTTTTTAGAGCTTAAAAATAAAAACATTTTGACTCATTATAAAATGCACTTATAATCTGTTGAATAGTACGCTTTTTAAACAATAGTTATTGACGATTTGCCATAAATATATTACGAGTAAAGCATATTTTAATTTCGGTTGTTGATAAATTTATCCGTCTGTGGTTAAGTGGTGTACCTTGGAGCACGCGCTGTTTTGACGTTTTGAATTTATCTCTCACAATAGAGTGTATGTATTTATTATTTTGTTTTTAAACTACGTACAATACTGATCAACTAATTAGTGGTATTTTTTAAAAAATTCACATTAAGAATTGTATGATGTGATAACATTCATAATGCTTTGAAATTATGCAATGTTGAAATTTAAATCTTTTAATTACGTATTCGCTTTTGACTCTGAATTTGAGACGACAACATGCCATCTATTCCTCAGATTCAAAACCTAAGATCTCATAATGATTTTTTATATTATCGTAAAAAACTTCAGCCTTTTTTTTAGTTTACGCCCAATATTGCAATTGAGAGACTAGCGTTTTAGCCTCTTATTCCCTTCCCAAAATTTCTTCTTCCTGTCCGACTTGGCTGCCCTTTGTTCATCGGTTATGTTGTGGGTATTTAGTTCAAATGTTGTTCTCTGCTTTACCTTCAATTTGAGGCACCGTCAAATTGAACTCTTCTAAATCACTCTGGATCTCTCTGAAGCAATTATTCTGCGTTTTAATTTTCCAGAAATAGGTAAATAGCCGTTTTACCAGTCGGGTTTCTAGAAGGTGTGATATATGGCCAAAAAAAGCCATTCTCCTTTTCGACATCGTGTCTATTACTGACTCGCTTTCTCGACATATAACTTCATTAGGTAGTTTTCTCCATTGACCATTCACTTGGTGTTTCTTGAAAATGATTGTTCTGATGATTCGGCCCTTTTTAATTTAAAACTAATTATGTTTATTTTCAATTTTGATCCATACACTCAAAACGTCCTTGCAATGTTTCCATATACACATTGGCAAATATCTGAATAAAAAGTAATAGCATTTTGAATATTATACTTATACCAATGTATATCATGTTAGAATACCTTATAAATGTTGGTATAATTTGTTTAATTATCGTCAATAACTATTTTACTTTTTATAAAATATGTAACGGAAGTTTAGTATTTGTGTAAAACAAACAAGTGTTCTTAGATATATCCATTTTCAGATCCTAAGAAGGCAAAACAGCGGTTTTACTTGGATGTATGTCCTTCTTTTACGTGTGTGTTTGTGTTTGTGTTTGTGTTTGGGTGTTTATGTGTATGTGCGTGTGTGTGTGTGTGTGTGTGTGTGTGTGTCTGTCTGTCTGTCTGTGTGTGTCTGTGTGTGTATCTGTGTGTGTATCTGTGTGTGTGTGTGTGTGTGTGTGTGTGTGTGCGTGCGCGCGCGCGCGCGCGCGTGTGTGTGTCTGTCTGTCTGTCTGTCTGTGTTTGTCTGTGTGTGTGTGTGTGTGTTTTAGAATGTGTATGTGTGTGTGTGTGTGTGTGTGTGTGTGTGTGTGTGTGTGTGTGTGTGTGTGTGTTTGCCGATATATCATAGGATCTTATGCAATGCATGTAGCTAGATATTAAAGTGTATAACTTACCGATTTTGATAAAATTTATCAGGTACTGTTTAATCACAACCAAACTGTAATTTTTTTCAAAAAAATCTTCTCAAATCACACTGAAAGTACGAAAAGTAATCATGAGTACGCTATCACGTTCACTTGAGTATTCCGCATGAATTTTGAAAATTTATAATACTAATTTTTACATATTTTAACGCCAGTGGTAGCGATAATGAAATCAGATCTCAAAAAATAAATAAGAAAAATAAGATTTAAAATGGCTGGCATTTTAACTTTTCAATTGATTTCGTAGAGCAACAAATGTGTCTATTTGTTACTTGCTAAACTAGTATTTTATACCATGTTTGAAAGAAATCTGCATAAATTATCATTTTGTACTTTCAAATTACTTTTAAAATATGAAAATGAACCCTGAACGCAATAAGGTTAGCTTAGGTAATTTCAGTAGAATATGAAAATTAAAAATGCTTATTAATATAGATTTTACCGCTGATTACAATGGAAGAATCAGATCTACACAAATTTATAATTTTAAAGATTTAAAACTTCATTTTAAAACCGTTAAACGGATCGCTGTGGGTGATGAACTTGTCCAAGATATCAACAAAATCTGTGTGTGCCAAGTTTAAATAAAATCGGACCTCACGTACCATGTATACATAAATATATTTCCACAGAAATCTAGAGGTCAGTATTGGCGATCATTTGAAATTCCGTGCGCTCTTCCTGGTGCATTTCAAGTGATATGCATAATTGCTTAGAGTCTCGCTATCATGGCCATTCCAATAGTTCATTTCAAAATTTAATGTCGTTAATAAGTAAGGACCCTCAGTTACAGTCCCTTAAATGGAACAAAACTGCTTCCTCATAAATACAGTCGCTGAGGAATGTAGACTATAAAGCTGCTTAGAACACCTTGTGGGGATTACGAGAAGGAGACAGCTCGTTTCTTTAGCATAAACTGAGGAAACAAGCGAAAAGTGTTGTCACGGTAAAACGAGCAAACCGCAGCGATCAGGCGGCGAAATTCGGCAACGCAAGCTGAGGGTAGATTATACCCCATATTAATGAAAAAATCAATAGTCAGATTACCTGCATTAATTATACGGCGAATATTTTTACATCACTCACACCTCTCGACGCTTAACTAGGCTGGGTGCTTAATGAGTTGTGATTAGTGATTGCAAATTGCCTGTCAATGCCAAACATCCTGTTGTCATAGCAACGAATCGGATGTTAAGTATTTTTAACGCGTGATTATGTCGGGCGAATTCAAAACTAGACAAAGAGTAATTGCATCGAATAACGTATTCTCGAGGAACAGCTTAGCGGCGTCCCTTAAGTGACAGCTGTGTTTGCCTCTAATGATTCCTTCCAATACAGTATTAGGTTATTTGAAAATCAATGATGCCTGAATGTAGTACGGACTCTGTAATATTCAAGTAAATTATTTAAAACAGATTTAAGCATTTGAGCACCTAATTAAAATATTTGTTTCAACTTGGTGGCCTAGTTGATAGCGCACTGATCTTTCACCCCGAAGACCCGGGTTCGATTCCCGGCCAGGGCTTGGCATTTTTATACGCTATAAATCATCCCATCGTCTGCATTAGCCCAAGTGTGCACAATAGTCGGACGTTAAAAAAAATCAACTTTCAAAAACATTTTGTGAGGAAACTATTTTTAAAAGACCCCCAAAAAAAGCGCTTTTGAAAACAATTTCATTATATTTTGCTAAAATGTTTTACATATTGAGTGCGGAACTAGCCAGGTTAGCAATTTAAAAACAAGTTTTATTCGAATCTTGTTAATATCGGTTTAACAATTCAATAATTACAAATTGCATTTATTAATGTTACAACAAATGTGTGCGAAAATTGATTACAACTAAAAAAAACACCGCCTTTTTACACAAACTCTATCTCAACTTGTCTTTTTTTTCTGAATGCACCAGTGAAAGAGAGAGTGAAAATCACTTGCTCAAGTAACAAACTTCCTATATAAATGACATTTGAACGTGTAATCAGGAAAATGGTAACACATAAACAAGTAATCAAGATAGGAAATATAAACTAAAGAAAATATAACATAATAACAATTATAAAATTAACAGAACCAAGTTAGATATAAAAATCAAAAACAGTCAAAATAACTTTATAAAATATCATATCCTATCAGGATATATATATATATATATATATATATATATATATATATATATATATATATATATATATCCAGAGCCGCCTCGGTGGTCTAGTGGATGGCGTACTAGGCTTTCACCCCGAGGACCCGGGTTCGATTCCCGGCGAGGGCTTGGCATTTTCATACGCTATACATCATCCCATCGTCTGCATTAGCCCAAGTGTGCACAACAGTCAGACGTTAAAAAAAAAAATATATATATATATATATATATATATAAAATCAGTATATATATATATATATGTACTTATTTACTCTCTCTCTCTTCTCTGTGTGTGTGTGTGTGTGTGTGTGTGTGTGTGTGTGTGTGTGTGTGTGTGTGTGTGTGTGTGTGTGTGTGTTAAAACAAAATTATATTTTATAGGCAAGTACATTTACTTGAACAATATTCAATTAAACAAAAAAATATATAAGCTTTAAATAAAAAAAATCAAAGAAACCCTAAGATGTAAGATTTTCTAAATCAGCTTAATAAATGTGTTAGCAATAAAAATGTTAGCCTAAACAAAACAGCCGTTAGCATTTTTTCGATTTGTTTCGGAACCGTGTATTTATTTTATTTCGAATTAAAATAAAATAGCTAGCGTGTATGCACTGACTAAACTTAGGAATCTTCATATGACCGAAATGTGGTAAAATCTGATGAACAAATTTTGAGAAACTGGCGTTTTTTGACAAACCTTAAACCATATTTGTCTACCGAAGAATGTTACAGAATCTATAAATTTTACAAAAATGATCCGACATATGGGTGAATTAAATGTAGATGTCAAATTTCAAAAAATCAATTACGTGTATAAATATGTAATTACAAAATCTAATTAAATATCTCTTTTTTAGTCACACGAAACATGAAAACGGGTGATTTACTAATATTTCAAGGCGAATTTTTCACGATCACCAAATTGTATTTATGAAAATAAAAAAAAGTTTTTATTGTGGATTTGTTGAACTTCTATAGAATAATTTCATATGAAGTTATACCGTTCTAAGCTCAGGATCTTTCTTTCTTGGTCCTATAATAGGACTCTTTTTCGCGTCAGTTACAGCTCGAAAATTCTGCTGAGTTCCCAAACTTGCTTAACGAAAGGTCTTAGTGACTGCCATAAGCCTTCCCCTTGTTACTGCTATTCCTGGACCATGTTAGTTTGGACGTTAAGCAAAAATATATTTCTTATTTTAAACTACTGCAATATTTTTAAAAAAATTATTTAAATTAAAAGTACGTAAGTTTGTCTGGAAACACATCTAAATAGAGTCGAATGTTATGGCATTTTGTACACTTTAGGTAGTGGATCAGGTTTTTTCAAATCAAAGTAATAATTGCTTAATGATAGTATACATTTCTGTAATGAAACTGCGTATGGAAAGGCTGAGCTTACAGTGTTCCTTATGGTGTGTCTGGATTATTATGTTGCCGATCGTTTTATATGGCATTCAAAAAACATTCGATTATGTATTGTTTTGTTCAATTCAACGAAACCTAAATATCAATACCACACTTTAAATCGATTCCTAAACTTTCAAGGCATAAATCAAAGATATTAAGTTATTATTATTGTATAATAATTATTGCTCAAAAATAACATTTTTTTGTTGGAAATATAAGCTTTATTGGTTGCATAATGAAACGAGTTATGAAGTAATAATATTTTTTAATTAATTATTTTCTTAAGGTAACACAATACAATAAAATATTTTCTAGAGTGAATTATAATCATCTCACCACTTCCAGTCGTAATTAAGGTTTTTTTAAAAATCTAGACCAATTATTTTTCCTTGAAAAGCTTTTAAGAAAGAAAGACGGAAGGACAAAGGCGGGGATTTTGTAATTGCTACCAAAGCAGCACAATAAAGAATAGTTGAATGCATTTCCCCGTTTCTAAAATAAATATTGTGTATTAATGAAGCACTTAAAATATATTTTGTATACTTTTTTAGTGTGCGCTTTGAACATTATAATTTGCATTATTTAATTAAAACACAAGGCAAGAAAAATAATTATTATTTCCATAGAAAAACAACATTTGAATGTAATGATAAATCATAGTAAATCCCAGACCTAGGACCAAGATTGTAAGAACAGTTATCGAAGGGTACCAATTAATTTTGCTTGATTCTAAAATATTTGACGCAAAAAAAAAGATTTTAGTTCCATTGATATCGATTTTTCTTCATTCATGTTAAATAAAAAGTGTTGATAGCTTTATAAGTTAGGGTTTCATAAGTTCGTTAAGCATAAGTTTTAAATTTGAAAGGAAAACATGTTTTGCCGATTGTCTAAGCAGTAATTAATTCCAAGGGTAATTAAGGTTTACGTGGAAAAATATTATAGAAAAAAGGATTAAATTAAATTTAAGGGGTGATGTACTTTCGTAGGATTTAGGCGTTTTGTTAAAGCTAACGATATTTTGATATCCTCTCTTCCAATCTTATCCTACAATTTTTCACAATAGCTACTATGTTTGTCAAATTTGGTGGTGTTTCTAGTTTCTCTCTGATGCTGGCACAGCGCGAGAAACTTTGATGTTTTTTAATCTCATGCTTATGTTCCTCCAGTCTGACCAAGTACGCCTGTAAGTTTGCCCTGTGCTCTTAAAACAATCACTAAATGAAACACTATAAAAGCTGCGTTTCTCCAAACTGATTTTATCTTTAAGGTTGCTATCAGTGGAGATGTGCGACTTGTAAATGGCAATCAATTGTGTTTCTTTAATTTTTGACTAATTTCGATAATATTAAATGAAGCAGCGCATTAATACTCAATTTTTTCGTGAAGTTCCACTGAACGTTTTCAATTTGAAGAGAGTGTTTGGTGATAATTGTTTATTATGCAATCGAGTTTTCGAATGACGCAAATTGATTTTTAGAAGGTGATGAACATTTTGACGACGTTTTGCATTAAGAAAATTAATTAAATTGTGCGGAAAGATGGTCAAAAGTTTATGAGTATTCCGATGTTGGCAGACATGACGAATATTGATAGACGGACATAAGACAAATTTCACATGATGATTTGCAAAGTACGAAAGTTTAGGTAAAAATAGTTCAAAAAATCTCACCCGTGAGCCAAGGAGAACAGAACCTGTTTTGACATCATGGAGCGATTCACAGTAGCACCAAAACTGTTCGAAAAGTAATCACTTGTGACGAATCGTGGATTTGTAAATACAACTCTGAAAGAAAGAATCAATCCATGGTTTCTGGAAGACTCCTTTTTGAAAAACAATTATAATAAGCAAAAAAAAAAAAAAAAAAAAGAAAAAAGAAATTCATGCTCAATTTTAACATGTCTTTTTTCATTATTGTAATATAGCCACCGGACCACATATTCACATTTTTAAGATTATATACCTATTCTTCCCGTCAGTGGTCTATCAACTCACCTCATAAAGGCTACCGCGGTTTCGAAACTTTACAGTTTCATCTTCAGGCCATACAAAATGTTAAATCCCTCTGTCGAGGTCGTCACAAAGTCATACAAAACATTAAAAACATACGTCAACAAGCACTAAGTACAATTACACGTTTAAAATATTGGTCATGAAATTCGGTTTGGCCAAGCTACACACGCGACTCGTACGTCGTTACATTCCGGACTGCGGAGTCTCCATCATTAGTAGCGCGCCCGTGGTTGTATCAGTTACGGTGCGTCTGTTGGTTTTTGTTACTCAAATCACTTAGGCTATCCTTAGAGCCATGTCATGTATTAAGGTTGTCTTAATAAGATATATATGTCTTTTTTCAATTTTAAGGTTGTTCAACTTCACGATTGATTGGGTACCTCGAGTTGATGTAATGTTTTAGCTGAGAGAAAAGGTAAGGTAACTTAAAGATTAGGTCTATGGAGAAACTAATCATGACCGTTGCAACAGGATAGCATGTCTGAGCACAATGCTTTCTCCTGAAGCAGCCCTTAGCGATGGAGAGAATTACTGTGCTCGTGCATTCAACGTATTCACCAGATTTATACTTGTTTCGAGAAGTTAAAAGCACATTAACGGGAACACGTTTACATTCAAATAAAAATGGCCACGGTATACATACTGAAGTGAGTTACACGTGAAGATCTGCATCACTGCTTCATACAATGGAAAATACTCGTATGTACGCATCGAGGGGGAGTATACTAGGAGAATGAATAGCTATTTGTAATAAGTATTAAATAAAAAAGGTTTTCAAGCCAGTCGTGTCATTTATTTGTTACATTTCGTATAGTTAAAACTTAACACCTTTTTACTTAACATATTTATACATTTTCGTGTAGGGCCTATATTAATTACATTAAACTCTAAAAATTCAAAAGTTTTAGAAAATATTAATACAAAATTAATGCCTGAAAACTACTTATTTGTTTTGATGGTACGTCTATATATTGTATATATATATATATATATATATATATATATATATATATATATATATATATATATATATATGGATAATGAAACAACAGCGATTATACAGATAGAAGTCCTAAAGGAATGTTCAGAGAGGGTCGGTCTACAGATTTCGTTTCAAAAAACCGAATTCTTCTGTTCAAAATTAAATATTCAGGAAATAAACACAAAATATGGTGGGATAAACAGAGTCAAGCGCTCAAATATCTGGGAGAAATTCGTGAACTCACAGGTGGTGAGAAGGCTGTGCAAAGGGTTCGGCTACTGAGAATGAAGAGGGCTCTTGGTATAACGCGTGATATATACAATAAGAAATGTATGTCGACGAACAAAAAAATTAGACACTACAACAAAGTCATAAAACGGGAGGCATTATATGCAAGCGAGACACTAGCACTCTACACAAAAGGTACCATGGAAGACATTTTGAAGGAAGAACGTAAAATCTTGAGGAAGATCCTTGGGCCAAGATTAACAGAAGATGGATACAGGTTGCACTCCCGGAAGACCACAGAGAAGATATCGAATCTGGCAGCAGATATCAGAAGAAGGAGGCTTCAATTCTATGGACACATCAGTAGACTCCCAACAACTAGACTTGCTAACAGAATCCTTAAGTATATACAAGGAGTCAAATCAACCACGTCGTGGATCGCACAAGTCAGAATAGACCTACATGACGCAGAAATAGACTCAACAGACGTTGAAGACAGGAACGCATACAGGAGAAAGATGCTCGGATGGAAAATCTCAGAGAATGAAATCCCAAAGAGTGCAGGGTAAAATGAACGGATGAGCAGAGGAGGATCCATGGGGGCAGGATGAGGGAGGTGTGGAGGATTATAAGGAACAAAACACGAGTCAGAGTGCTTTGCGCGATCTAACAGGATCTATACGCAAATAATAATAATAATAATAATAATAATAATAATAATAATAATAATAATAATAATAATAATATATTTTTTTTGTGTTTAACGACCGACTATTGTGCACACTTAGGCTAATGCAGACGATGGGATGATTTATGAAAGTGCCAAGCCCTCGCCGGGAATCGAACACGGGTCCTCGGGGTGAAAGCCTAGTACGCTATTCACTAGGCCACCGAGGCGGCTATTATAATAATAATATATATATATATATATATATATATATATATATATATATATATACTTAAGTATATACAAGGTGTCAAATCAACAATGTCGTGGGTCGCACAAGTCAGAATAGACCTGTATGACGCAGGAATAGATTCAACAGTCGTTGATGACAGGAACGCATACAGGAGAAAGATGCTCGGTTGGAAAGTCCCAGACAATGAAATCCTAAAGAGAGCAGTAATAATAATACATACGCAAATAATAATAATATATGTAAATATATATATATATATATATATATATATATATATATATATATATATATATATATATATATATATATGTGTGTGTGTGTGTGTGTGTGTGTGTGTGTGTGTGTGTGTGTGTGTGTGTGTGTGTGTGTGTGTGTGTGTGTGTGTGTTTTGATAACAGCTTGGATAATTTAATTTCCCAGCAAAATTATTCCACGCATTACAAAATCACGGCTCAAACATATTGATTTATAAATAAAACACAGTTTTATTCTACGCTAAGGTGCTACCGGCTTTGAACTTGACAAGTGTACACTATTAATTGAGCGTATCACTTGTCAATGATATGTAAAGGTCAAAAATTATCATAAAACCAAAAATCAAAAAAAAAAATAAACAAATAGAAATAACATTAAATTTTATTCGGGAGCTGGCATTTCGTGGTGTTAAAGTATCGGTCAGTTTAGTTTGTTGTAAGTTCAAGAAGTTTTAGTAGGTTCAACAAGAAGTAGGTTGTTGTAGGTTTGTTGAAGTTACTGCCGTTATTTTTTTTTCTTTGTCCTCAGTAGTCTACCTGGCATACTTACTGATATTGAAAAAATATTTATTCGGTACAAAAAATTAAGAACTGAATGAAAAATTCTTAGGAAGTAATAAGTTAGTTTTTAATCGTTAAAATACTTTTATTCGATCCTTATCTTTAAGAACGTATTAAATAAAACTGGATTTTTGTAATTTTATTTGCCGTATTTATAAGCTATAAAAGATTTATTTTGTGTTAATACTATAAAAGATTTTATGCGTACATTATGTAGCAATTTCATTAAAACGTGTACATAATTAAACGCAATAAACCCTGAGTGAAGAGCCATTAAAACATAAAAGTTAATAAAATATGAACTGAAAATTTGTAAAAAGCAAATATGAATATTGCATTGCATCCTTTATTTCTCACCCTTAAAGCATATGTTCAGCACTAGAGTAAAGCTTAGTTATTTATATTCCACTTTATCCCTGATGCTTCCGACATCCCTTTGAGAATTCAACCCTTATACCGTAATTCACCCTTACGATTTTCCCTTACAACTGTTGCGTGCTACATTAGATTGATAAAAAAGCAAATGCATCAGTGGTTTGCAAATATATTCAAGTTTAATGGTAAAGGATGACTTGTGGAGAACTACCCTAAAACGAAATTTATGATATTTGCAAATTTTCAAATTTATGTATTGAACAAGTAAGTAATATGAAATTAGTCTAATTTAAATTTCTTTCAAAATACATTTGTATGTGAAAACCCTTTTATAATTTTTTTCTTTCAATAACTCAAAAATTAAGACAAAGTCCAGTACTAACTCCTTTGCATATTCATAAGCTTGTTAAGGTCCATTTTTTGACTTTCACGCTAAGTATTTTGATTTTATTTTATATTTCGTAGTCTAAATTAATAATTGGATATATAATTCCACAGTTGCAAATAAAGTTTCATTTAAATGTACATTTATGATTATGAGAAAACTTATCCATGTTATATTGTCAACATTGTAGATTTTTTTTGTTATGTAGCTTCTGAAATTGATGTTTTGGGAAAATAACGAAAATATTATTTAGAGTGGACTACATTTAAACAAATTGAATCCGTACAGAGTGGCTGACACTAACAAATTTTCATTGATTTATTTGTGGAAAGTACTTGTTTTTCCGAGTAAGGCAAGAAGAATTTTTTAGCTTTCTCAAAAAATGACGGTGTAGCGATTTGCGAAAATGTAGATTTGAGCAAAAAGAGATCTTTAACAAAACAATTTTTGGTTAATGAGAACAGTTTTATTAATTTTGTTTTTTTATTTTTATTCTGAACCATATTTTAGTAATTCAATTTACCTTGTAATATACAAACTACATTTTTACATTTTCATTGCCCATGAAAAACGTGTTGGCTTATTCTCCTTTGGTTACAATTTTGATTATAATCATAAACATAACCTATAACATTAGGAAAAATGAATTTAGGCCTACATACGAGTATTTTTCCAAGTGAAGGGTTATTGTTATGAATATCTGTAGCTCATTACAGCCTATCCGCAATTTTTCAAGTAAGAATTCAATCTTTGTGGCTTGTTATAAGCAGTGTTACAAGCCTTCATGCGTCGTGATATATTTATTTGTTCTCGAGGTACATCAAAATTATTAAGAAACAATAACTACTTTTAGACATTTATATTTTCTCTGTAACTGATTAAAGTATTGATAGAATATTTCAAATAAAATTTAATTCGATGTGGCGAGTTATAAACAGTGTTTCAAGCCTTCATATATATATATATATATATATATATATATATATATATATATATATATATATATATATGTGTGTGTGTGTGTGTGTGTGTGTGTGTGTGTGTTTATTTATGTAGATATATCGAAATTAGTAAGAAACATTAAAACTTTTAAACATTTGTATTTTCTCCATAACTCTTTATAGTATTGATAGAATATATCAAATGAGGTTTAATTCCATGTGGCATAATATATGTATCGATCTAAGTTCTCATTAATAAAGTCTCTTAGTTCTCCTGTTATATAGAAATATATAAAAAATAATTTGCATTTTATAATGTATGGTAAATTTTCTGCTTGCATAATATTATTTAAAAGCACGTATTGTAACAAATATACTGGTATATGAATGACAGGTTTCAACCATTGTTTTTAAGTGCCTCTTTCATACATATATGGCGAAATATCGTTTTAATGCAAATCTTCCCCATCAAAATACATGCAATTTCTGATTTTCTTAGTAATTTTTAAAACGTCTCCATTGAAAAATGAGCTACTGCAGGAAAATGATTTAAACTCATCGTGATGACACTCAACTTTGGGATTACGAATTAAGAACCCGAACTGAAATTTAAAATACATTTTTTGGGTAAATTTGTGTATGATTTGTGTGAATCTCAACATTCACTCTCGTTATTTTTGTCCGATTTCATTTAAACCTCGCACAAAAATCAGCTTTCTTTAACTTTGGTAAGTTTTTCTATCAGTTTTAAGAGTTTTAAAATCACTGCCGCTCTAAATTAAAAAAAACGATTATTTCTTTATCATTACCAACATTAAAATCTACATAAGTAAGGATTTAAAATTTTCAAATGATAATAAGTTAATATGAGGGTGGTCAGGGTTGATTCCGTAGCACTATTTATAATTTAATTTGGAAGTTGTAAATTCTAATTTGTAGAGAAATTTTTAATGTAAGTTATAATGACAAAATCTTATTTTTAAAGTGTAAAATAAAAGCATATTGTTGGAAATTCATTACTTTCAGGCGGCATACTGTGATGTATTAAGATAACTACGTATTAGGCTTATCACGAATTATGTTAAACATGGTTCATTTCTGTATTACTGACATATTTGTAGTGATATGTCGTACGAGAAATTATTACTTTTATAGACCTGCATCAAAAGCAATCTTACATTTCAACTTTAAGTGCCATATACTTAATATATATATCTGCACTCTTTACAAAACGCTTAACAGAACGTGTGTACAGAACTACGCAATACATCCTATACAATTTGAGAAAATACGATATTCTATATCATACTTTAAATAATGTAACGTGGAGAAGCTTTTACAAGTATATAAAGTTGGGAGACTTTAACGCTGTCTGCGAATAAAATATTTCGTAGCAAATCATGCGCTAGCGCTTTATATTGAGTTTGTAATGTACAGAACGGCATTCCGAATAGTGATTTTTGCTGCTGCAAAATGGCGGAGGATTCATGTTTGAACATTGTACAAGAGAGACTCAATGGTACCGATTTAATAGTTTATTTAACTTGCATTTAAAAAGTAAAAATCTGCACTAACATAATAGTTTTTAATTTTAGTAATAATAATAATGATAATAATAATAATAATAATAATAATAATAATAATAATAATAATAATAATAATAATAATAATGATAATGATAATGATAATGATAATGATAATGATAATGATAATGATAATGGTAATGGTAATGGTAATGGTAATGGTAATGGTAATGGTAATGGTAATGGTAATGGTAACGGTAACGGTAACGGTAACGGTAACGGTAACGGTAACGGTAACGGTAACGGAAACGGTAACGGTAACGGAAACGGAAACGGTAACGGTAACGGTAACGGTAACGGTAACGGTAACGGTAACGGTAACGATAACGATAACGATAACGATAACGATAACGATAACGATAACGATAACGATAACGATAACGATAACGATAACGATAACGATAACGATAACGATAACGATAATAATAATAATAATAATAATAATAATATAAATAACGATAACGATAACGACGACGACGACGATGACGACGACGATAACGACTACGGCGACGGCGAAAACAAAACAAAAACGAAAACGAAAACAAAAACGAAAACGAAAACGAAAACGAAAATTAAAACGAAAAAGAAAACGAAAACGGTAACGAAAACGGTAACGAAATCGGTAACGGTAACGGTAACGGTGACGGTAACGGTAACGGTAACGGTAACGGTAACGGTAACGGTAACGGTAACGGAAAAGTAACAACAACAATAATAATAATAATAATAATAATAAAATTTGTAATAATAATTATAAAATTGTATATTTTTTAAACTTTTAATATAAAATAATTGTCGTAAAATAATTTTACAAAATTAAATATCGTTAAATAGTAAAAAATATTATGAACTGGCGTATTATTTGTAAATCAAACAAAATGTCTCACTTAAGTTATTTAAAAAAAATACGTTTTAGAAAATAAAACAAAATAGTGAAAACGAAATCATCAAATTTTTCATACATTTTTATATAAAAAATTCAGTTCAATAAATTGGAAATAACAGAAAATTTGTTAAAGAATAAATCAAGAATAAAATTATGAAAATTAGTGTTAATTTTTTCAATTTACTACGAAACCTTAAATATTTTTAATGTAAAAATTTTTCACTAACCCCATTTAATTACCTTCATTATAATATCTGTATTTCAAAATAGGAGCAACATCTTAAGAATCGAACTGACGTCATCTTGAAATGAACGAACGGAAGACGTCTCAACATTTGGGAATCTTTAATTGGGTTTATAATTCAGATTTAGGAGGGAAGGTTACGAAATGCATTTTATATGTTAATTTGTTGGATCAATGTTGTCAATGAGTGTATGCTATTTACCCCCTCACCCACTTTACTGTTAAAGAAGGAAAGTAAACGATTTGAAAATTCTGTTTCAGTAGCGAAACATCACCGGTTTAACATCATTTAACGTGAAAGCTCTATCCAAATTCGATTTTTGTACAAAATTAGAATCAAGTCTGATCAAAATTCTGAAAAAAACACGCAGAAATGAGTTATATATTTATATGGTTATAAAATCCTCTTTTTATTATACACAAATACTTATATATGTATATATATATATATATATATATATATATATATATATATATATATATATATATATATATAATAAGTCAAAATCAATGCTTACTGCATGGTCCTGGCTTTGGCTATTACTGCAATGACAGAGCTTCAATACCCATTTTTGCCATTTTCGAAAATCCCTAAAAAACCGAATATCTTTTAGGCCCTTCTTAATTCTTCCATTACCGTACTGAAGAGGCAGGGAAGGGTAATGCCTTAATATGTCGAGAGTCACTAATAATGTATGGAACGTAAGTGGTTCTAAGTACATTGAGTTGCGTCAGAGGCTCAGACAGCAGTTTGTTGTCTTGCAGTATCCACTTCGAAAATCTAAACAAGAAAAGATCAAGTAATGAAAGAAGAAAATAATCCATTACACTTGCCTACCTTATTGTTCAGGGGTTAGTCTATATACTTGATTTTTACAATTTTAATATTCACGTGTTAAACATACAAATTTGAAATTTGGCACAATGATAAAAATCAATGATGCATCTGACAACCCTGTCAAAATTATTACATAAATTATCTCAAATCAAGTTATTTTCACAAGAAACTGTTAAAATACCAAAAATCTGTCAGATTTTCCTTAAATTTTGAAAACATATTTTTTTTATTTTATTAAAATTGAAACCGAACTTAGTCCATCTATCAATATATCTATGAAATGAAAGGATACATGAAATGAAATATACATCCTATGATGCACTCCAAAATCCAAAAATCACTTGATCTTGTGACAGTTGTATCAATCTTGTCTTAGTCCAAATCAAACGGTTTTATCCTGTATTGAAAACAAATGAAGAAATAATATTTAAATCCAGTATGGATTTACCAATTGAGTAAATCGAAATAAACACAATGCGCCAGGTTTTACTTTTGCTTTTATTTGGTTTACTCGAGTAACGAAATTGTTTTTTATTTCAAATTTGCTAGACTGACTTCCAGTTTTCAACCTTCGAATCTGATCAATGTGTAAGGGAATTGTAATGAACAAATTTTGAGAAACTAAGAAGGTGTTTCAGTTTTCAACCTTCGAATCTGATCAATGTGTAAGGGAATTGTAATGAACAAATTTTGAGAAACTAAGAAGGCGTTTCAGTTTTCAACCTTCGAATCTGATCAATGTGTAAGGGAATTGTAATGAACAAATTTTGAGAAACTAAGAAGGCGTTTCAGTTTTCAACCTTCGAATCTGATCAATGTGTAAGGGAATTGTAATGAACAAATTTTGAGAAACTAAGAAGGCGTTTCAGTTTTCTCGATAGAGCTTTAAAACGATTTTTTGGTTATATACTTGATAATAGGGTCGATTTATCTGATGCACCGTTCATTTGGTTGCATCTCTGAACAGCCACCTCAAGGTTGCTAGTTATAGCCGCAGTTACTGCCGTTCCTTTACCCTCATCGTTATCTCTGATTCCCCGTTCTCATTAATCTAACTGGAAAAATGACAAACAACAAAATTAAAAATAAACTATTTTAAATACTTTAAAAAAAAATGATTAACCGCTAATGCTGTTTGTTTTTGACGTCTCCTTATGTATTCCTTATGTACACACACACACACACACACACACACACATATATATATATATATATATATATATATATATATATATATATCAACTCCTCGGTGGCCTAGAGTTGATAGCGTACTGGGCTTTCACTCCGAGGACCCGGGTTCGATTCCCGGCCAGGGCTTGGTGTTTTCATACGCTATAAATCATTCCATCGTCTGCATTAGCCCAAGTGTGCACAATAGTCGGACGTTAAACACCAAAAAAATAAAACTTATGTATTTATAAACATTTTGAATTTATAATATTGAGAGATGAACGACTTTGTTTAATATTAGGCCTATATAATTTAGTGAAACTTCACAATGAGTTTTTCTGTGACAACGAAAATATATTAATTTGTAAGAACGAAAAATTTCTATTATTGAACGAAAAATAAAAATCATGTCTTCCTTCCATTTTTATTTTAATTACGATAATTTCTTCGAAAACATGACAATTGACGTAACTAGCTTTTGACAACATAACCTGAAACTTATTATAGCCTATCAGCTGTTCAATGAAATTAGCTGATTGTTACGAATTAATGTAAAACATCTGATCTTTAAATATAACTACCAAAATTAAATTAACGATTCATTTCATGTACTTAAATCGATCAATTTTCTTCGAATTTTCCGTAGTGTTGTGGTTATCACGCACACCGGTAAGATCCCCAGTTTCATCCCAGATGGAAACAGTTATTTTTAATTATAATTAATTTAATATGAGACTGGCGACGCGAGAAGTATACTGTTATATATACATGTACCTCGCATCACGCATCACGCATCCCGCAAAATCCAAAATCACAAAACCAGCGCTAAAACACGATACCTGATAAAAGTACACGTTTGGAACTCGGGGAGTTACAGATAGAAGCGAAGCTTTTTTTAATGATATCTTTGCTGAATATATAATTTAGTTTGACCATATATTTATAAATTTCTTGTTTTGTTTAAATAAATAAATACGTGAACCTAGCTTGAATATTATTTACTGTAGTTATAGTAAAAGGTCAGTTGTTTTATATTAATTCGTAACGATCAGCTGATTTCATTGAACAGTTGATAAGCTATGATAAGTTACAGGCTATTTTGTAAAAAACTATCAATATTAACAACAATTATTATAAACGTTTATATGAATTTCGATGTACTATAAACGGTTACAACGTGCACTTGTTCTTCAATTAAAGAATAATGCAGAAACTAAAGCAACACAACGTTTTCGTAAAACACGCGTGTACTGTTATCGAAAAGGAGGAAAAAAGAGAGAAACAGAAATAGAGAAACGAAATTCGATTGTTCGTTTGTTCCTTGCTACCTTTACATTCTTTCGTCCGGCAGACTTTTTTCTATTCACCCCTCTTGCCAAAGCTCACGTTAAGAGCTTCGCTTTAATTAAAAATTTTAAAACAATTAAGTACTAAATTTTCAATATTTGAAATTGGGTTGTATCAAATGATATACTAACAAAAAAAAACTTATCAGCTTATCTTGCTAGATAACGAAATTGCCAAAGCTATTACTAAGTCTATATCTACTTACCTAGTTGAGATCAAATCCGACCAAAATTATGAAAGAAAGAATGCTAAAACACACACACACACACACACACACACACACACACACACACACACACACACACACATATATATATATATATATATATATATATATATATATATATATGATTGTATGATTTATGATTGTATGATTGATGATGTGTATGATTGTGTGTATGTATATATGTATAAAAAAAGAAATCAAAATAGACGAAAGTATGATGTTTTACAAAACAATCCTTTTGGCAGAGCATATTGCCACCATTTACTGCAACGCTTCACCATCTGTGCACAATATTTCCTCCTAAATATATCGTTTCCACCAATATTTAAGGATGGACCCTTGCCTAAAACTAAAAACAAAACAGAAGCTCGTTACAAGCCGTTGTTTTCTTTCAGCTTCGTTAAAGCTTCCAAAGGATTTCGCAAACTCACTTCCTACCAACCTCACCGTCCTGTTTTGTTCCTTATTTACACTTGAAACAACGTCTCGCTGACTTTGTTTGGCGATCCTTTATTTACCAAAGTCTTTACTTTTGTTTTGGCCTCTCCCATATCCTTTACTTTCTGGCTTTGCTTTATACTGCCAGTTCTTCGACACTGTGTTACTTCTAGTACTTGATGCGTAAAAAAATTGGAAAATCTGACAGTAAATATAAAGTTTCGAAAACCTTGAAGCAACCTATTTTTATTATTTCGACAAAATCTAAAACGATTTTCACACGATTTAAAAACACTCACGTTGAGTTTTAATTAATTTTGTTAAAATTTACAAACTTTTAATTGAACTTAACTTGCAGTTGTTAATTAAAATGGTTACAATTTCAATAATTAATATTTTTCCTTTAAAAGGCAGTCAATAATTTTACTGTTTTAATAATTTTAAAAGACAGTGAATAATTAATAATTCAAATTAATAATAAGTCAATAATTTTAAAAGGCAGTCAAAAATATTTATTGCAATCGGTTTTTTTTGGCATTAACAAGGAAATATAACTAAGAAATACTTATCATTCGGTAAGAAATCCAGATATAAAGTACAAAAAGAACTTCGTGAAACGTACAATCAATTTCCATATTCCCTATTTTTCAACATTTTTTCTTCATTTGTTTGTTTTTTTATTTCTTCTAGTTCGAACGAAATATTTAACAATTTAACAAAGTTTACCAAATAAGTAATAACAGATCTAGTAAACTCACAAAATATTAAATCAAAACAGACGAAAATCTTGACCCTACTGAATGTATATAGCTGTAACGTCAGGGATACCAGTGTCGGAAGTCTAAGATCCAATCGCCACGTAAACTGTCCGCTGTTACTTCAACAATAGTGTGGGTATCAGGAAAGGATAACATGCACCAATTGGCAACACCGCTGCAACAAATCAACACATATTAAGTACAATGCGCGTATAAATCAGAACTAAAAACACAGTTAACAACGTTTTATTACTGTTAAGCCTTTATATATATATATATATATATATATATATATATATATATATACTGTAAAATATATTC
The DNA here is from genome assembly GCA_022606455.1 of Callitettix versicolor. Classification (NCBI taxonomy): domain Eukaryota; kingdom Metazoa; phylum Arthropoda; class Insecta; order Hemiptera; family Cercopidae; genus Callitettix; species Callitettix versicolor. Next base: position 22,388,609 of record CM040190.1, read on the forward strand.
AGTTTTTACCAAGTAAATAGCTTCATGAAAAGAGTGTTTGAACTAAAAAAGTGCAATCAGTTGCTATTTGTAATCAATATTTGAGGAAATGTACACAGTGCCTTTGAAGCTAACGCGGTACAATTTTAAATCAAAGTTTTACAATTGACACGTTTTGTTATAAAAGAGACAAGACTGTGTAATTTAACAACTGTCAGTCAGGCCTACCAAACCTGTCTTTACATTTTTTTGAATTAAATAACCGTAAACACCCTTTGTGGAATACAGTGGCACAACGGACACGACAAGGACAGTGACGTTAAAATGTTTAGTCTCTGTGTGAAATTCAATTTTAAGAGTGTCAATCTTTTCCAAGTCGTAGCCTATTCTGTTTCAGTTAATACAGACGTTGTTGTGCAACACCCAGTGCCCTGAAGTGTTAGCAATGTTATACAGAGTGAGGTGAAAGTCGCATTCCTTTCTACTTTCGTTCTTGTACATTATCAATTGTTCAGATAAAATCTGTGATTCGCGTTGTTATTAAACGGCTTTAATTTTTACTTCCTCACAATAAAAAGTAAATAAAAATTAAGTGATGGAAAATATCGATTTTTATTTTAAATAGTTTGTCATTTATCCTAAACACAAACAATTGCCACTAGCAGCTTTCTCGCTAACGTCATAGAAGCGATTTCCTGAAATATTTTTCTTTATCCTACTCTTTTTGAAAATCTGATTTAACCATCATGATCAGCATTTAATCTTGCACGCATATAATTTTAAACTTTAAAATTACATTGAAAGTACGAAAATGAACCCGACCCTCTATCAAATTAAATTTTTGTAATTGCAAAGGATTCTGAAAAAATGAAAATGTTAATTTTTTGCAAATTTTAAAGCTGAATACGATGGTGAAATCCGATTTTCAAAACATTTAAGACAAAAAAGTTATATTTTTTTTAATACAGCCATTTTGAAACTGTTGAACGAATTTCGCTGCTTAACGAATTTGTCAGAGCTCTTACCGTAGTAGATTTTTGTGCCTAGTTGAATCAAATCAGACTGACTAAAACATACACGCGAGTACGCACGTATACACACACACACACACACACACACACACACACACACACACACACCAACAAACACATTTTTTTATTGAAATCGACGTACATCTGTCCGACACAATAGTTTCTAAAAGAAAATCTTATCTCGCAGTTATTAAGATGCAGTTGAAAAATTAACAGTTATTTTTTTAAATGCAACCTTGAAAGAAATTGTCTTCCTATATGTCGTGATTAAATTTAAGAAATATAATTGTTCCTGGAATTTTAATTTTAAATAGAAATACATTTTGTACTTGCTGTACTGGATTGTGGTAAAGGTTCAACCCCCCTTCTTGAAGGGAGCACAGTGTTGTCAGTCTTCGCCAGGAACTATAATTCCTCTGGAAGTGTACCCACATAGGTATTCCATTTATGTTATCTCACTCTGGTCATGAAGTTTTTTTGTAGTTAGTTCACAAACCACGTTTTTTTGTATATGCTAATTGGCAGTAGTGGGTGATTAGATTCTGAACTTCATAGTAGCATACGTAATGTTTAATGTCAATCGAGTAGAAAGTTTAGCATATTTTTTATTTATTCTAATTGATTAGTTATTGTGATTTTATATTATAAATATTTGCCATATATTAATCTCCAAACTAAAATGCAAAAAGTTATGTTTTGTTTTCTAATTTCTAATGGAATGAAATTATTATTTTGTGAAGCAACATTTAAATATTCGTTTAAGAGAAGCAACATATCAATATAAAGATTGAATTTACCGGATGTCCTGGTTGTTTCTTTGAAAGTAAATCAACTACACCAAACAGTCGATTGTTGTTATGTCGTTTGTTAGCTCATCTTAACAACCGTTGATATAATATAACCAAACTTCTTGACTGTAGGTACAGTACTGTAGCTTCAATTGTAAAATTCAAGGGATTAAGTACGCAAAAATCAAAACATTTAAAGTTTTAATCCTCTATACAGTTACTTAAATAGAACTAAAACTATTTTCATTTATTAAACCACACTGTAGCTTCAACTTAAATTAAAATAACCGTTGCTTTCTATTCATTATTATTTACTTTTTAAAATTCTTCTTATTAAAATACAGTTCATTCATATAATAGCTTGCAGTAAGAACTAAAGCCTTTTAACTAAAAGCCTTTTAAAATAAGAGGTAATTTTAAATGAGGGTTTACATTCAATATTTTTAGTTGCAATACAAATTTACTATTCTGAAGAAAACATATTTGCATTAATAATTTTGTAATTATAAGTAATTACATATTCAATGGCGTAAAATATAGTAATTCGCTTTTTTATAATTAAAAAAAGAAGATGGTTTTCTGACTGAAAAACAAAAAGGAGACGCGGTGTAGATTAAGTCTGTATGGTAGCGGGACGTTCGCAGGTTCGATCCTAGTTATTCCGTTGGTTTTACATGCGATGCTTGTTCTTCATTAGTTTATTTTTGCAGTTTTATGCTAAATGTACTTTTAAAAAAACGTTTAAATTATTAATGATACAATTTCTTAATGTTCAAAACAAATATTTTATATAGTGTTATCGTTTTATTGAATCTTTTTTAAAGATTACATATATTTTAAATGTTATTTTGTTTTATATCTTTCTTTGAAGTCATTTTTTGGCCGATCTTTCTAATTTTAAGTTCTCAATAATGAAAATAGGAAAGACAAACTTACGAGTATTTAAATAACATTAATTTCATGAATACTGCAAAGCCAGTGATATGTTCTCAAATTTCAAATCTATTTACAGCTATCGCTTAAGTATAATAAAATTTAAAAGTTGAAGTTCAAAAACTTTAGTAAGTTAAAAAAATATATTATGCATATATAATCCAAACAGCTGATAATAAGAGTTGGCAATGTGGAAGGGGAAAATATATTGGAAAAATTCAAAATATAGAAGTGAGGTGCACTCTAGGAACCCACTCGTCTGTGATGGGAAGGAAATGGATTTGGGGCTTGGCGATAAGAAGAGAGTATTGTAAGTGAGAAAATCTATGTAAGCAGATGTTTTTTGTATTTACATTTTATGAAAAATGTTTCAGTTTATGTTTTGTATTACTTGCTAGTTCTTCGCAAGAAATATTAGAAAATAGTATGAAAAATGGGCAACGCTAATGTTGCTTTAGATTAATTAAAACAATGCTAATAGCAATTATGCTATACGGAAGTATAAAAACAGCATCTGGCTTGTGTGCTATATGTTGCAGTGGCAACGTTATCTAGTAGTGTTTTATAATAGCAACACTGTAAGAACTTTAAAAATCAAAATCATTAAGATTATGAAATATTTTTTATATTTCAGGACGTATAATCAAATGCATATAATTACAATCTGCATTTATTTGCATTATTTTTCTAATTACATTTGAAGTATAAAAACATATTTCATAAGTCTAAAGGATTTCATAAGTTCAAACTATTTATTTATGCAATTTTCAATTATAATTACAATGGTAAAATCACATACACAATTATGCTGTTGAACGGATTTTCCTGGTTAACGATCCTATTCAAGCTAAATTTATTTTTGTGCCAAGTTTGAATCAATTACGTCAAAATATTGTGAACATAAATTGCTAACAAAAAAAACAATTATATCATTTTTATATATCAGTGGTGTATCTTTTTTTTCTATATATTGATATGCTATAATAATATACGAGTATTGAAGCTATTTAACAGAATACAAGTTGTTTTGTAAATACTTTTTTTATTTAAAATGTCTTTTTATACTCTTGTCACATGAAAAAGGTTAATCAATTCATTATTTAATAAAATATAATATTATTTATTATTAGGGGAATACTTAATTTACTTCATTATTTATTAACATACAATTTTGTTGTATATCCATTTTCTTCTACTTTGTTATTCTCAGATTTTAAATTATTTAATTCCAGACATGGTAGTCTATTCTTATTTTTTATTGAAAGTTTTACGTTCAATTTTCTTTTCTGATTGCTCTTCAACTACCCACATGTGGTTTTCAATTTTTGTTGAAAAAAACTTCAGGTCTAATAATTTAAACAAAACAACAATTAAATAAAATAATTTAAAAAAATAACCTGTAAGTTTACTCACTAGATTCAGTCAGTTTAAAATTACTGTAATGCGCGTTGCAAGGTTACAATGGTACATGAATACACCTTTGCGAGTTACTCAAGCATTACATGAAACTATACATATATCGCTGCATCCCTCACACGCATCCTCTCTCCCTCTTCATTTTTCACTTTGTAACAGTAGCCCAGCAAGCTTGTGCTATCGTTCCAGAGAACAATGCTGACAGTACAATGTACAACCTCGCATTGTACATACACGTAGTTATCTTGCTAAGCTATTCGTCCGCTACAAACATCCAATGCTTCCGATTATTTTCGCAGTCGGTATTTATAATTTAATTAAACAAATTGTTAAATACAGTGGATCCTAAATATAATAAAATGTCTAAATATCTTTTAGAGTGTCCATTGAACATTTAGAACATATTTACATATATTATATATAAGTAGTTTATTACGTTATAAATGTAAATATTAATAAATATGTGTAAGAGATATATTTTTATAACATAATAAATAACTTATAAGTAGATAACCTATTATAGATAGTATATAATTATGTAACAAATAAATTATATCACCTTTAAGTGCACATTTTGGTCGCCAATTTATAACAAAAAATGATGAAGAAGAATGTAATTTACACAATAGACAAGATTGGCCTTAGATGATAATTAAAATTTTATTCATTTCACTGATCACAAAAAAGCATTATTGTAAACAGTACATTTTCGGATTGCTGATATCTCTATAATTTATGAACAATATTTTTAACATTTATACTACAACGTATGCAACTTAAAATTTCTTAATTGTCAATTTGTTTAAAATTTAGAATTTACATTATGTAAAACTTTTAATTATAAAAATTGGTTCAGTGATTTTAAACTGAAACATTAAGCTTCTTTATGATAAATTATGATCATTACTAATTTTGATTCTTCAATTACAATCATAAGGTAATTAGTGTTTGTTTAAAATTTCCTGGTAGTTACTTTACTTTTATAAGTTTTACTTAAATTTATTACACTCATTAATTACACACTTGAATTTACACGCACGCACGCACGCACGCGTGCGCGCACACACACACACACACACACACACACACACACACACACACACACACACACACACACACACACACACACAAAACCAGTGGCGACAATTAAATTACCTCTACCGGCTGACTATATAAGTAGGCCTAGTGTAGAAGACCTGTCCCAGTTGACCACATGGTAAAAAGACCTCTCCCGGTTAACTACAAGAGGCCTCTTCCGCCTGATTACATAGTACGAACAACCTCTTCCGGTCGACTGCATGGTGAAAAAGACTTCTCCCGGCTGACTACGTAGTGCAAGAACCTCTCCCGGCTGACTAAATAGTGCAAAAGATCTCGCCGACTGACTACATAGTACAAAATACCTCTCCCGGCTGATTACTTTGTGCAAAATACCTCGTCCGACTGACTACATTGTGCAAAAGACTTCTCCCGGCTGACTACCTTGTGCAAAAGACCTCTCCCGGCTGACTACGTAGTGCAAGAACCTTCCCGGCTGACTACATAGTGCAAAAGACCTCGCCCGACTGAGTACATTGTACAAAATACCTCTCCCGGCTGACTATATAGTGCAAAATACCTCGCCCGTCTGACTACATAGTACAAAATACCTCTCCCTGCTGATTACTTTGTGAAAAATACCTCCCGACTGACTACATTGTGCAACAGACCTTGCCCGACTGACTACATAGTACAAAATACTTCTCCCGGCTGATTACTTTGTGAGAAATACCCCGCCCAGCTGACTACCTTGTACAAAAGACTTCTACCGGCTGATTACATAGTGAAAGAACCTCTCCCAGTTAACTACATAGTGCAAAATACCTCGCCCGACTGACTACATTGTGCAAAAGACCTCTCCCGGCTGACTACCTTGCGCAAAAGACTTCTCCCGGCTGAATACGTAGTGAAAGAATCTCTCCCGGCTGACTACATTGTGCAAAAGACCTCTCCCGGCTGAATACGTAGTGAAAGAACCTCTCCCGGCTGACTACATTGTGCAAAAGACCTCTCCCGGCTGACTACCTTGCGCAAAAGACTTCTACCGGCTGAATACGTAGTGAAAGAACCTCTCCCGGCTGACTACATAGTGCAAAAGACCTCGCCCGACTGACTACATAGTAAAAAATACCTCTCCCGGCTGACTACATTGTGCAAAAGACCTCTCCCGGCTGACTACCTTGCGCAAAAGACTTCTCCCGGCTGACTACATTGTGCAAAAGACCTCTCCCGGCTGACTACCTTGCGCAAAAGACTTCTCCCGGCTGAATACGTAGTGAAAGAACCTCTCCTGGCTGACTACATTGTGCAAAAGACCTCTCCCGGCTGAATACGTAGTGAAAGAACCTCTCCCGGCTGACTACATTGTGCAAAAGACCTCTCCCGGCTGACTACCTTGCGCAAAAGACTTCTCCCGGCTGAATACGTAGTGAAAGAACCTCTCCCGGTTAACTACATAGTGCAAAAGACCTCGCCCGACTGACTACATAGTAAAAAATACCTCTCCCGGCTGACTACATTGTGCAAAAGACCTCTCCCGGCTGACTACCTTGCGCAAAAGACTTCTCCCGGCTGAATACGTAGTGAAAGAACCTCTCCCGGCTGACTACATTGTGCAAAAGACTTCTCCCGGCCGACTACCTTGCGCAAAAGACTTCTCCCGGCTGAATACGTAGTGAAAGAACCTCTCCCGGTTAACTATATAGTGCAAAATACCTCGCCCGACTGACTACATTGTGCAAAAGACCTCTCCCGGCTGACTACCTTGTGCAAAAGACTTCTCCCGGCTGAATACGTAGTGAAAGAACCTCTACCGGCTGACTACATAGTGCAAAAGACCTCGCCCGACTGACTACATAGTAAAAAATACCTCTCCCGGCTGATTACATTGTGCAAAATACCTCCCGACTGAGTACATAGTGCAAAAGACATTTCCCGGCTGTCTACATAGTACAAAAGACCTCTCCCGGCTGACTACCTTGCGCAAAAGACTTCTCCCGGCTGAATACGTAGTGAAAGAACCTCTCCCGGCTGACTACATAGTGCAAAAGACCTCGCTCGACTGACTACATAGTAAAAAATACCTCTCCCGGCTGATTACATTGTGCAAAATACCTCCCGAATGAGTACATAGTGCAAAAGACATTTCCCGGCTGTCTACATAGTACAAAAGACCTCTCTTGGCTGACTACATTGTGCAAAAGATCTCGAGTCCGTGGAATCTCTCCCTTTTATAAATTTTTCAATGTAACAATATCATAATGTTTGAACCAGTTCCACTGTAGAAATTGTGATCGTTCGAAACCATCAGTCAGGACGCGGCTTTCCAATTTTTTGAAACTTAGTCGTTACCAACGGTTGCAAGAAAACTGTTTTATCCTTAACGTTAATGTGGACTTTATGGTTGTGTTAGCTGGTGGTGTTTACGCCGACAAAGACACTCTACGTCACGTAAATCGACTTTAAGCAAGTTCCATTTTTATTTTATGATTTACACGTTTGCTAGGCACACGCTAATATTTTACAGTTTTGAAGAATAACTTTCTAACCATAATTCTGAAATTTTTACATATCTGCAATACTAATGTATCGTTATAATATATGTAACGATACACACTAACTTAGAAATTGTACAAGAATTTACAATTTTTAATGAAAATGTAAAAAAAATGATCTAGAGATCAGGATCGCCTTTTGTTTAAGACCTCGGGGTCTGGGTTTTAAAATAATTACAACTGTAATTGCTGATGTTAATAACAAAAACACTTACTTTACCAGGACAGAATAACAAATATTTTAATAATTTTTTCACAATATATCAGACTTATATATTTCGTATATCCATAATATTTCCGTATCCATATAAAAGTTATAAATTCACAAGTTGTTTTGATTTTACAGTTCAAATTCACTTAATTAATTTCCGTTCTGAACAGAAGTTTTTCGTGTTAATTAAGCGATACCAAAGCTGGTTGCGGTGACGTTTATTTGAGGGCATTTTTTTAATTTAAGGCTCTCTTTTTAAAAGATCAAACATTTTTTGCTCGATGCCGAGCGAGGCAAACTCTTTGAAAATTAAACACAATGTAAACGTCTTTCCGTTTTTTTAATGAAACAACTTTAAAATAATCAGTTAAAACAAGATTTTTCTCTCGGAAAACCTGAAGAATATACAAGAGAAATATTTTCTAATTTTCTTTAAACTGAACTTTACAATTGATCCAGTGTTTATTTTATGAATTCGTAAAGCGAAATTGTACGATAATTCTAACAATCTGTACTTAAGATAATTTTAAAACTTTGGCTACATGATGTAAACGTAAACTAATTTGTTACACTAAAACTGACTAGTTAATACATTAAGTAATAATACCATTAATTCAGTTGATCGATTGATCAACTATAGTGAGGGATCAGCTGTTTACAGGAGTAATACTTCTACCCGTCATCACTATAGCGTATTACATAAACATTTTTTACTCTGTCACTATACGAAGTATGAAAGTATGGTGGCCTTTAAAAAATAAATTTCGAGATTTTAATAGATGTATCCGTTTTCAGGTTCTCTTGAGTTCAAATGGGTTTTAATTTTTATGTCTTTCCTTTTCTCTCTCAAAAGAAAAAAAATCTTCACACAAAATCATAACTATATACAGTATTACCAATTTTTCGTTGCAATTCATGTAATGAATTACATTAACATTAATGTAAAATACTAATTTGTAAAATAATAGCAGACTTCAATATGAGCACCTAGGCCCTAAGTAGGAAGTAGTTGATTTACGGTTACAGGTCGATATATCTATACCGAGAACCGTACAAACCACCGACTTGACCGACTTAATGAAAGCGTTATACGCAAATGAGTAAAATTAAAGAAGAACTTCAAAACATGTTTTCTAACTAATGTAATTAAAATAAATAAAATATTCCCTCTAAGATACATTGAAAAAATGTGTAGTTTGCGAGATAAACGCCAAAAATAGTAATAAAAAGAACTTTAAATATTGTATACTTAAAAGTTAAACATTTCAAATAAATACGTTATATTTACTAATTGGTGTCAAATGGTTATTGTAAAAATATACTGAATACAAAACTGTAAAATAATTAATTTAGATAAAATAATTGAAATAACAAATTTGAGATAAACATTTATAAAAATTGTTTAGACCAATTATGAGCAGCATTCGAACCAAGCTACGGCCAAATCGATGCAACCGATTGTGATAAAATTGCGAAATTAGTTTTTCTCAATTTGCGGTAAAACTAATTAGCATATCAAGTTAAAATGAAACGTATAATATGTTAAAGAAACACATTGGAAATAATTAAATTTTTCAGTCAAAATTTATTTGGAGTCATTAAAAATAATTAGTTAATATTTAAACTGTAAGAAAATAATAAGTGCAAATATCTTGTAAAAGTATCTCAACCAAAAAACTATGATGGTATAAAATAAAGGTAATTTAATTAATTAACAAAACGTAATTAACGAAATTTATAATTAAATTACAAAAAGTAATTTTTGATTGAAGGCATCTAGGAAACATAGGTACCCATTAAAAACTGTACAGATTCAAAGAATCAAGCAGAATCCAACGAGTTCTTTACAGGAGGAAAATCTGTCAAACTGTTCAAAAGATGAAAAATCGCTAGGCAAAAAACTAACATAAATTTAAGTAAAGAAACAGCCAGAAAGTTTGAATATTGTGAACAGTTTGGATCCAACTTGCAGAAATCGTACTGCCAGCCTAAATGGAGAAAAAACTAAAATACTCTATTAAATTTAATTAATCGATAATTAGAGCATATGAAGAAGTTAAAATGACTTCAGCAGCATCCCATGACATCAGCGACACACGTAAGGCCGCAAGAGCGATTAAATGTGCAAGACTAAAAATGGATATAGTTTGCAAAAGAGCAATTTTTTCGTTCACTTGATTCTCGATCTATGAAGGAGACGAGCCAGATAGTCAGCGTGTGCAACAGGGCCTCAGACAACCATTCGAAGTTTTTCTAAGAAAGAAGTATATTATAACTGATCTATAATATACTATTGGTTTCGAATGAAGATTTCTGGACAAAATAGCTCCACAAATATTGAAATTTTAATTAATCCCTCCTGACCAAAAAGTAAGAAAAAATCCGTGAAATAAAAAAAAGCAAGGACATAATTAAAATAACGTTAGTAAAAGTAAAAAACGGTACCTAGAGTAATAAGACTTTTTTAACTTGTACTGTAACTTAACTAAGGTAATAAATGGAAGAAATTACTATTTTGGAATTGTGCAGTATTTGTGTTGAGGTCATTGACTGAGAATAAAGAGTTCCCCTCGAGATTACAGTAGAGGTCAGTTCCTGGATACTGTTCCCTTAAAGTGTATGCTTATAGAACCAGGTTTATTCACTTGTGTCCTAAATAACTGTAGTAAAGGTTTTTGTCAAAACCTAGGCACTTCAGGTAGGTGAGTGCCAAGGTTATTATACAGAAGGTTGTCTCAGTCAAGCGCGCACGCCTCTTGCGCATGACGTCACGCTACGACCTACCACCGCCACTTGTAATGTGCGAATCTAGGTATTAACCTAGCTGTGCTGTGTTCGTAGTGTGTTTCAAAGTTTTCTTTTCCAGTTTTGATCAAGTGATTATATTGTTTACAGTTAAATCAAGTGATTAAAATGCCTGGTGAGCGATGTGCAGTGGCAGTTTGCAATAACAGCCGCGTAAAAACACGTGATTTGTCTGGTGACAGGCCTAAAATACTTTATCATAGATTCCCTAAGGATCCAAACATTTCCAAACAGTGGGCACAGTGCTGTAAACGGGCAGATAAATTATTTAACCCTCTTACTTCTGTAATTTGTTCTGAGCATTTTACTCCCAATGACTATGAAAGAGATTTAAAAGCAGAATTGTTAAATATAACCCCCAAAAGAGTTCTTAAGGAGAATGCAATTCCATCCATCAACCTAAATTTAAAACAAAAACATACTACAGGCATAATCTTAAAAAAAGACAGAAAAACCCGAATTAAGAGTAGAGAAGGCAAAAAAACTTGTTGAAACACTTGTTAACAATATACGTTCAGAAAGTACTTCAACTGCAGAAGTTAACAAGTTATCAGTTTCATTGAATGAAAATAAATTATTAACTAAACAAATAGTTTGTCTTAAAAAGCAGATTAAGCATTTACAACAAAAAATTGAGCTTGATACAGTCGAAGTGAGAAAGCTAAAAATAGAAAACCAATATTTAAAAAGAAAGAAATAATAAAACGTCTTTGACGTATGAGAAAATGCACAAAGTTTTAACATCAGTGTTTACTGGAAACCAGATTGATATATTACTTGGTTTGAAAAAACATGAAGTTTGGACTTGTGAAGAAATCTCATTAGCATTTACTCTGAGGTATCTAAGCAAACGTTGTTTTTTGTTTCTTAAAAGAAAAATGAAAATACCGATGCCTGGAATTTCAACACTTCATCGATGGGCGTCTCGATTTGAAATTAAACAGGGATTGATGGAAACTGTTTTCAAGTATCTGGAAGCTGCAAAACCTACATTTCGAGATGTTGAACGTGTTGCAGTACTCCAGTTTAATGAAATAAAAATTAAAAAAATATTTGAGTATGACCAGAAGAATGATCAAATTGTAGGTCCACACTCAAACACGTTAGTTATTTCTGCTCGTATTGGATAGTTTCATGCTTTATCTGTTGCATTGTACTTACCATACTTTTTCTATATAGCCTACGTAGACCCATATGTAATACAGTACAATAATACTTTGTACACAATAGGTTTCTTTTATCATGTTTTTCATATCAAGCTGTTGATAAAAAAAAGAACTTTTACAAAATAAAAGATTATTTCACATATTACTTTCTCAGTTCAGTATATCATTTCAAAAGATTAGGCCTAAGAACAAAGTATTTCATCTTTCAGGTGTTGTTGAAAAACTAACCATGGTAATAGTAAAAAAATATCCTGAAGTGCCGGAAGAGGTTGTAAGATCTTTTATTAAACAAAGAACTTTTATCAGGATGAAATTCCTCAACGAAGACCTTGCCAACAAAAGGAAGAACACCGAAACTGTTGATAGGAACAGTGTCAAAAAGTATAAGAAGATTATGAATTAATTTTGTATTTTTAAACGTCTTTAAATCACAGTAAAAATAAAATGTTCATACAAAAAAAAATATTTAAATTAAATATATTGTAAAACATGATGTTTAGTTAACAATTCTAATTCCATTGAATGCGATTTCATATTTTGTATTGTAGCTGGGGTGTTTACTTCTTTCAAATACTTTAGCAATCTTTAATTTGAACTTGACTATAATTACATTTCATATACATTTTCCCATATATATATATATATATATATATATATATATATATATATATATATATATATATATATATATAATAATAATAAAAATTTATTGTAAATTAACTTACAAGTTTCAATAACTAAACAAGAAATATGACCTTTAATATGCTATTAGAATGAGAAAATGTTAGTGAATTACTTATAAGATTAAACGAATTTAGTACTAATGAAAGAAGAATTAATAAAGACATGAAGGAAATTAATTCCTACAAATTAAAATGCAAAATATGAACATCATTTCTTTGCCTACCCATTACTTTGCCAGGCCTTAGCGGCAGCTTAGGTCGGCGCGTGACGTCACAGCCACGCCCACTGCTGGTTACATGTGCCTTATGGGACTGAGACAACCTTCTGTATAATAACCTTGGGTGAGTGCAACATTATCTTGACAAAAAATATAAAAATTCAGGGTGGTGACCACAGTCAGTAGAGAGTAGCCAACCCCTTTTATATGTTTTGCACATAAAGGGTGCATGCAAAAAGACAGTTAAAAATTAACAACAATAGGAACAAAACGAAAATAAAATTAAGACATAAGTTCAAAATAAATAGTGTCGCTCTGTAGACAGCGTATAGGCTAGAAGAGCCACCTCACGTTTCTCCCATTACAATGGTCCTCTCCCCAAATATTTTAGAACGTATTCTTAATTTTTCATAAACATATTCCTATTTTCAGTTTTTAAAAAATCTCAAAAATACTTTTAACGTTTATGTTAAAATTTACTTCAACAAAATTAGTCCATTAGTACCCACACACTAAATGTATTCGGGAATTATCAATAAATTAAACAAATATCCTAATTTCTCAAAATCGGTTAGATTTTGATCAAGTCCTAACATGAAGATTCAAGGTTCATTGCAGACAATTTGAAATAAATAAAATTTTGTTTTGGGGGTGTGCTCGACCGCCGTTTAATTTTTTCAATTTACTGTTGAACCATAATTTTCTATTAGCCAACTTAAAATGTTGTACGCTGACTATTAATCATACTCGTATGTGATCAAAATTTGTACAAAATCTGATGAAATGTTTTTGTGAAATTAATTTGATGTTCCCTTGATTCCGTAATTAGATTTGTAACGGAAATAATTGAACGTGTGAAATGTGTGTTACTTATGCACCGGTTATTATTTAGTTCAGATTATATAATTAAATTTCCGTCAAGAATATTATCACATCACGGTCCTCTTCAAATGAATATATTCTGAACTTTCTATATTATTCATACAACGTACTTTCAATACAATAGACTACAATTCTCCATGCATAATTACTGCAGAAAGACAAAATGCAACTACTTTTGTAAAGCTTTTGTAAAAGTTTAAGCCGGTCTACCTGAAAGTACTTTCAACTTCCTACCACTATAGTTTCTGCCTTATTTCAAGTTTTAAACATTCTTATTGTAAATGCGTTCTTTTGCATTTGTTAAAAGTTTACAAAAGTCAGTGTTAGCGTAACATTTCTTTTAATGAAACTTTTCTTAAACTTAAGCAGCAAAACTTGAGCAAACTGACAGAAAAACATTTTTAACAGAAATGTATGTAAAAATTCAATTTAAAATAATTAAGTTCAGATAAAAGGTTTACTGGTGTGTATAATCAGTTAAGTGTAACCAATATCGGAGGGGGCAAGAGTAGTAGATAATAAATTTGGCATATAAATGAAGCCAAGTTCGTGAAAAAAACACGTTTCATCTTTGAGATATACGTAAAGTATATTTCCGCCATTTTTAATTAAAGTAAAATTAAATCAAAGGTTTTACTAGTTCATTTAAATTACATATTATTTCTATTTCCTTTACCGTTACTTTGACAAAAAATTTCGTTTCAATAAAAATTGTATCGCTTGATATTCCATCATGAAATTACCAATATTTCACATAATTCATAAAGAAAAAAATATTTAACCTAAATATTCTTGTAACAATTTTACTCTTATAAACTCAACTAACCACTATTATAAAATGTATTTTGATTTTTATCTGTTTTCTTACAAAACCTAACATTGTTTCAGTTCATATTATGTGTACTGAGTACATATGAAAGAACGAATCTCTACGGTTACTATTGTATTGCGACTGTTACACTGTGACCCTTTTCTATATTCCTGAGATGCTCTGTTACGCTGTCTTCTAAAGGATTTCGAGGAGATTAAATGGGTTATTTCTCCAATTTTAATTGTCATTTTCCAGTCGTTATTGAAGTGATTTTAAATGCGTGCTATGCTAATTCAATTTCAATTTTTCTTTCGACACTTAACACGGATGCTGTAATCGAATTTGGCGTAATATTTGTTGTGTGGTAGGATTCAGCTCATTCTATTTTATATTCGTACTCCTGTTGTTCCAGCAGGTAGCTAGAGAAATAAGATCCGCCCTTACAGAACACCGCATGCACTGGTAATCCTTTCCAGCTATATATAATTTAATAATCATGGTTTTCTTTCAGTATTTTGTCCTTATCACTTACAAGTGATTATTTCAATAATCTAGTTCATACCAAGTTAATAAATAACACATAATTAATAATACAATAGCCAACGTCTTAGAGGGCTTCTTAAAATATCAAGACAGGTTGATCAGGCAACATAGTGGTCTAAGGCACTATACTTGGCCAGTAAAGTGTATTAGAGGTGAGCTCCCCTTACGTTCGATGGGTTAGAAAGGATTATGTCAAGTAAGGTTAGGCTAGGTCGCTTTACACTTTTGTTAGCCAAGCAATATAGAGTAATGAATGTGTGCTTGTGTGTGTGTGTGTGTGTGTGTGTGTGTGTGTGTGTGTGTGTGTGTGTGTGTGTGTGTGTGTGTGTGTGTGTGTGTATGTGTGTTTTGGTCCTATTTAAGTCTATTTTGGCACAAAATAGACTTTGGTAGTGATGAAAATTACAATCATTAAATCATTAAATCATCAAATATTACACTATCATTACAAACCACTACAAAATCATGCAATTTTATCTGACATCGGTCAGAGCACATTATCACACATTATTTTCACACATCATTAGAGCATTATTATTATCACACACATTATTATTATCACACATTATTATTATCACACATTATTAGAGCACATTATTTTCAGTGATATTTTTGTAAGTGGACTACGATATGTTGTTTCGTGTAGCATACGATTGAAACTTGTACACTAAAAAGTTTTATTAATCGCATGAATAAGTTTTTTTTTCAGCAAAATCTATTCAGTCGTTTCTTAAAAAATATTTTAAAGGTATTTTATCTTATATTTATAAATATCTTTAAAATATTAAAATATTTTTAAAAATCTGATTTTACAATTACAATCGGTGATAAAATCGTATAAATGACAATGATCAGAATTCATTTTCGTATATTTTTAATAAATGCTAATGCATGCAGATTTTTTTACGGTGAAATTAGATTTTTAAAGGAGTAATAAAATATATCACCGTTCAAAATGCGATTCCATCATGCTTTCTTTGTGGGGCGATTTTAATGAATTTGTAATATGATTTGACTGTTTCCTAGGGATTAATTTTCGTAATTAATGGTTGTTACCAAGGTAGTAAACCATTAAGGTAGTAAACCAACTAAGGCCACCCAAAAAGTACAAAAAAATAGCACTAAAGCAGAAAGTCCAGTATTACGTAATGAATAGAGACAGAGGCATATTCTAAAGTAATTAATTCCAAGTTAGACTTTGTTTTAAGTTTAAAGCTATAACAGTGACAATTAATCTTACAGACCCCGTCGGAGGCTACAGCGCTAAAGATAAAATAAAAGTTTATAGATTAATAATTTACAGTTTTAATTACAAAAACAGATTTTATTGGCAGTTACTGTTCCCGCCACGGTTATGGGCTTCTTTATTGCAAAGAGATATTAAGTTCTGTGGCGGTGCTGAACCAATCCAAAAAGTTTTTGTCGTGATACAGGGTTTCTGAGAAATACAAGTTGTTAAAGTTATCATTGTGTGGTAGTTTGTCTCACACACTCTTACACATAATACAAAATGATATAATCGAGTATAAATTAAAAAAAAGGAAACCTTTTGCCACAAAATAAAAATCTCATTTGATAAGAACAAAATCAATATCAAAATACAAAAAAATATTTGACCCAAAATAGACAATTTTGTTAACTACTGACCATATTTAAAGACATAATAAACAAAAGTAACTTCATGTTATTTCTGAATAAAGCAGCTCGGTTACCGAAATGTATCGGTGGTAGTTATCTCATTGTGAGCACCTGAAGATTGCAAGATCAAGACTGAAGTTACTGCAAGTTTTTTCCTTTTTATTAACAATGGTTTCTCGTCCTAATTAATATAACTATTATGCAATATGTAAGTAGAGAAAAATGAAACAAAAGATTTTTACAGTTTAAGAAAAAACCGAAAAAAACAAAAATAAAGTCGGTAATTATTTAACCAACTTACTGTCAAAGAATATTTAAAGAAAATCAAACACTTGTTTTAAATATAAATCTTCTTTGATGCCCTTTTAGGTGTAGGTTGCGTTGCTCCTTTAAAAAAAGCGAAAGAGTGAAGGGATGTTTGGAGATCATTGCTATCTGCCATCCCACTTTATTTTTCCTTGAACGCTAATTATTTGTAAAATTTCGAATATCTCAGATGATAACATTTCTATTCAGGACACTCGCACAGACAGACATACTTTCATCTTAGTATATTAGATATTTGAGCGAAATTATATCAACTGTTAAGAAAAATTAAATCGATTAAAATTTGTTTTCAGTATAACTTATTATTGATATAGTTTGTGTAATGTGTTCGAACATTTTATTTATTAATTGGTTTGCAAATCGCATAATTGACTAATTTTTGCAAAATATACAGATCAATTGCCATTTTTATTTCGAAAAAGTATGCATACAAACTCATAATCAGAACTTACCTTTTACTACAGTAACAGATAGGATAAAATTTGTAACAAAAATATGTTTGGTTGTCTCTACCTTGAAAATAATAATATATTTGAAATCGTTTAATCTGATCAGTATCATACTGAACAAAACTACAAACAAAAATAATTGCCTGACAATCAATAAATGAACTACGAAAAACACAAAGTTTCTTTAAAACTTAACTATTCGTTAAAGATTTACCAGCAATAAAACTTTAATGCATACATTTATTAAAATTTTAATATAAATTTTTTTGCCATTAACCAAACAAAAATATTACTTGTAGCGAAAACATAAAAGTCAGCTTATAATAATTTATTAAACCGTTTTCAACAGTGTTAAGAATATTATCCAAACTAAAACCTATGCCGGGGAAAGTACAGAGCCGATTTTGCAAGGAAGTGTTTTGTTCCCGACGGATTTCATCCCTTGTTCCAACCCCCGCCCTTAACATTAAAGCAAAGGGGTGACATCGCTCCTTTACTGTAGCTTCACAGATTTACGTTTATCTGAATTTAAGAGCAATCTGCCGCCTGTGCTGCCATCTTTATTGCGTACTAAATACTAAGTTAAAGATTTTATTAACTCGAGTATGATAAAAGTTCCAGAAAACGTAAATTATACAATTTATTATTACTCTTTATGTACTTACAGTATCGATACATAAATATACAACTAATAAAGTGAATTAAACATTCGATACATAAATATTTATCAAATGGAGTGCATATTATTTGGTTATTGGTTATTAGGTTATTCTACTCCCTTAGGGCAGACAAAGCGCTCTTGAAATGAGTTGATTCTGACCTGTTGATCACTTTTATTGGGATAGTTAAAAATGACACTCTCTCTCTCTCTCTCTCTCTCTCTCTCTCTCTCTCTCACACACACACACACACACACACACACACACACGGTGTGTGTTAAGTTAGCATTTGAAATTTTCAAAGCACTATACAATTAAAAAAATAATATTACGGCAAAAAGGGTTCTTTTTTGTATTTTAAATTTTGTGATGCCAATTCAAACAGACTTTAATGATTAGCCTATGTGATTATCAGATGGCCTCGCCATTACCGCGAAAACTAATATGTGAAATGGTCACTAAAAGTTACATCATTACCAACCTAACAACGCTAAATATCCCTTAAACTTTGCACTTAAACTTCGGCTATGCATTAATGACACTAGCTAGTTCCTTAGCGCGCAAATGCTGGCTGCACATCATGAGCCCGAGGTGATGGGGTTGTGTTTCAATGGGAAATCGTTGTTGTGGTGCCAAATTTTGAAACGAAAAATTGTTTTCGAGCAATGTCAGACAAGTGTTGTGATAATAAAAAGTCTCGTGATAAATGATATCAGTTATTTAATATAGAGCTGTGTTTTATTATATAATTTTAAATGCCAGTTTTCGGGATGGTGCACTTCAGATGGTACAATCAGAACCCGAAATCATAACAAAAACATATTTTTAGGTTATGTTAATTTGTTAATTTAACAAATTTTGGCTATACTCGAAATTAGAATTATACAAGGTTCGAGTATAATTAACATTTTAAGAATATATGAGGAATGATTGTGGTATTTTTATTAATAAAATGGAGGAATAATTACTTGAAGAATTTTACTTTTGCCGTGAAATAATATTAAGCTTGTCACTAGCTTTCTTCAAGCTAGTAGTAAAGCTTTGCAATATTTACATAAGGAAAAAACAAAACGATTTCATAGACTCATAAGCATATTTGTCAGAATACTTGATGTGGATTTCACTGTTTAATCAACTATGGTAAGGTACGCAAAACGCCCAATGTGACTTATATATCTTACGAATACAAATCATAACGCTTTTATTTAAAAAAATAATCTATCACAAATACCTACACATATAAGTACACAAAAATCATTCCTTTATACTAAAATATACTTTTATAAATTGATGCAGTGTCAAGACAACTATTGTACTGTCGAAAAATAATTTTCTATGTGGTGAAATATTTATGAGTATAGTAAAGAACTTAGGATTGTTTCAGAATATGTATTTTTAATTTCCTTAGGAAGGCATACTCTACTACATATAGCTAATAAACTAACTCTGTAAGTGCCGTTCGAAGCAGCAGGCTTCAACTTATCAACTTCCCTGCTCCTAATACTGCCAGTTTTGTTTTATGTTACGAAGTTTGAAATAGTTCTACTGCTTTCAAGGTAAACTTTACTTTCCCGGATGTTCAAAATTTTACTGCATGCGAGCTACGTTTAATCAATTTTATAATGTTGTAACCTTCTAGTTTATATATGCAATTTACTTCTTTGCGATTTACGTAGCGTACGGCAAGACGAACTTGTTTAAAAACTTTTTATAACTACTGTAAATTTTAAAATAATCGCATCTGTCTCGCTGAGAAACCCTTATCCAAAACCGGTTTTCTATATCTTACTCTTTTTTAATTTCTGGTTTCACCATCGTAATTATTATTAAAATCTGCGTTTATTATTTTTAATTTTATCGGATTTTGAAAAAAAACAAAATTTAATTTATGCAGTTTTTAACATTTATTACGATGGTGAAATCAGATTTTAACAAAGAAGTTATTAATTTTGAAAGATTTAAAATTACCGCCATTTTGAAGCTGTTGCTGGTTAGCAAACCATTCCAAGTTATTACGATTATGGATTTTCATGACAAATTTGAATTAAATCAAACCAAAATATTGCAAACGTAGGCGTGCCCATACACACACACACACACACCTGCACACACACACACACACACACCCGCACATACACACAACCACTGTCTGGTTGGCCACTTCCTTTGTTAATTCCTGAGATTTCGGCAAAAGCTCGAACACTCGAACGACGACTTTCGCTGATGATTTTACCAATTTTCTGGATGTTATCCGTTTTTAATGTTGAGGGTCGTCTAGGGCGCGGATCGTCTTTGGTCGTCGACCTTGCTTATACCTTATAACCCATTCAAAAACTTGTGCGCGCAACTTCCATACATTCATTTTAACACGGCATGAGCTTCTTTAGCAGGTTTTCACAGTTTCACAAGAACTGGGAAAGCATTTTGTGTTTGGACAACCACTAAACCATAACTAAACACTAGTGTTGGTTGTCCAATAAAACACTGCAGGTGGAGTTTAGTTGTTGCTCCACCTGAAAAACTTTAGTATTTTTTCGATGAGACGCTAACGTAAGTCTTAAACGGACGATTGCTACATCGAGCTCGGTATACGGGAAGCATCAACAGGCACAGACATGTTTAAACCTGCCGCGGCGCGCTCGCTGTTTGCCGGTAGCAGCACCAGTCTGGTTGTTTAATTGCCACACCAGTATGCAGTATTGGTCACTTCTATTAAAATTATGACAGTATATTTATATTTTGGTGACCACTAATTTTCAAGGTTATCATATTATGTTTACCAAACTAGTAACTCTTTTATCGAATTCTAATGTAGAGCTGTTACTTTAAGTGCAAAATGTGGACACACACCGAGATAACAATATCCAGCGCCCCGATATGTACTCACCTGTGTGAATTTATTACACTTTATTACTATGTGAATGAGCCGCCTCGGTGGCCTAGTGGATAGCTTTCACCCCGAGAACCCGGGTTCGATTCCCGGCCAGGGCTTGGCATTTCATACGCTATAAATCATTCCATCGTCTGCATTAGCCCAAGTGTGCACAATAGTCGGACGTTAAACAAAAAAAAAAAAAAAAACTATGTGAATGTATTATATTTTATTACTTTGTGGATTTATTATGCATTATCGGTATGTAGATTTATTAGTAAATTATTACTGTATGGATTTATTATACGTTATTACTTTGTGGATTTATTATACTGTTCTGTATATTACTAACTAGTGTTCAAAGTCAAAACTGAATGAAGACTAATTGATGAATCACTGTTGAATATAAACAGTGAAATATTACTGCCAGTGAGTGTTAGAATCAGACTCCCATTGAGTGACTGATTGACTTTCATTAAGGAATGCCGTTAGGACCGCGCCCCCACTTAACCCCAAAGTCTTAATGGAAGAAAATATTTAGAACTTCCGACTTGAACAGCTTCTGTTTTCTAGTTACTTTTGGCAACTGGAGCGGGTAATGAAGAGATTTAACTAGCTGGACTTCTACAGGGTCATAACTAATTGTGTTGGAGAGAGCTGGCCACTTTTGAGGATTTACCAGGGATCAGTGATTTTTATTCCGCTCTTAATGTATTTTGTAGGCCAGTAAGACACGAGGGTTCAGCGTTAACGGTAAGGGAAAAACAACGGGTGTAACTGTGACTAGAACTAAAAACTTAAGGTGCGCAGTTCAAAGACGCAGCAGAATGACCGGTGCTTTACCACATCGACCACTGAGTCAAGGGAACGTTGTTCCCTAGTCCAGTTTTCAATAAAAGATTGATATAAGAACCCATTATTTTATACAACTGTGCAGGTGGACAATTTTGTGAATAAAACATATAACGAATGATTTATTTGCTCAAACATTTTATAAATATATATATATATATATATATATATATATATATATATATATATATATATATATATATCAGCAAGCCATCATTCGATAATTTAGGAGAGTGTAAACAAGGAATTTATGTTTTTATTGAACCTTCTATTTTGTCAAATCCTTTCAATTGAAGCGGCTAAGATAACAAAGAATAACGCAGATATCCTGGCAAGTATTAGACCCGTCGATGACAGTTCGTTGTAGTTTATATCCATTTCAAGCAAAAAACCTACCTTCAGCTATCTAAAGTTGTGGCGAATGAATGGAACACTTTCTGCATTTATTTTCTTATTCGATGAACCAGATCCAGAATACTGTCGCTGTACACATCTTGCGTTAATCAAGTTACGAAACATTTCCTACGTTAAAATGTAATAAACGTGAACACGACTGTTTAATGCGCTTTATTATTAATGCAACACAATTTGTAACTTTTAATTGCAGCTTAAAATGTAATAATAGTTTAATTACATACAGCATAAGTTTAATTACACAAAGTATAAGTTTAAGGTTACGTAAAAGTTTTACTTTAATCAAAACTATCTCGTGAAGTAACGCTTACCGACAAACGTACAGTAGGGTAAAAGCCTATTATAAGTACATGAAACAAAATGGCGTCTAATGTACGTTACGAAGTAGAAATACGTAATTTGATAAACTTAAGCCAGTTAGATTTTCTTTTTTTAGCGAATTC
This sequence comes from Callitettix versicolor, assembly GCA_022606455.1. NCBI lineage: Eukaryota > Metazoa > Arthropoda > Insecta > Hemiptera > Cercopidae > Callitettix > Callitettix versicolor. The sequence goes on from CM040190.1 coordinate 22,411,322, forward strand.
AATTTCAAAATAAACATTGGAGGGGCCATTATCGTACGATATAGACCCTGGACTTGGAAATGAGCGCAGACACTCGTCTCTACATCAATTTTTGATATATATATATATATATATATATATATATATATATATATATATGTGTGTGTGTGTGTGTGTGTGTGTGTGTGTGTGTGTGTGTGTGTGTGTGTGTTTTATTTTACTTTTTTGTATAGTATTTTATTTTACCTTTCATTATTTTTTCATTGTATAACTACAAAATGTAATCAAATAAAGAGATATTTCTTCTAAAATAATTATAGTCCTTAGCACGAATTTTTTTAAATTCGATACGAAAATACCATGATGCATTTTTTATTTATGGGGTAAGCCCACCATTTGTTCATTTTTGCAATATTAATATAATTTAAAAGTTTAAAATGCTAAATTGTTTGATTTTTAATACTGATTGTGATCGTTAAATCAGAATTTCAAAAAAAGAAAAAAAGGAAAAATTACTTTTGGAAATTCGCTTCCACCACTTCAGCGAGATATCTGCATTCAGGATTATTTTATTTAGTTTTTTTTTTAATTTACTCTCGATAAAAAAATATTTTATTTCAAAATTTCTTTTCAATAACATTCGAATTTGAAATAGTTGCAATATTTTAAACTATTTGTGGAATGTTCTTCCTCATATGTAGAATACACCATGAAGTACTTGCGTTTAAAGAATTTAAAAAATATATATTCCTCTCTGGTGCACAATTAAATATACGACTTACCGATCTACAAAATTTTGTTTACGTTCGAAAGAGACGTGTATTCAGGTATGCGGACAGATTGGATGGTGTTTGTTTAATCTGTTACATGCCGGCTACAATATGTAACAGATTGAATCATTCTGACGTAACGTTGTCATGGCAACCGAATAAAACATTTACTAAAGCAATCCGTTTGTTTGCGCATTTACACTTTACTAGCATAGGCAAAACTGAATAATACCATTGTTAGAGTAGTGTGCAATAATTTTAAAATCTGATTATCAAAACTTTCAAATTACTTCGAAAACACAAACACACCGACAGCCGTCAAATTCACATTCTTAATTTCAATGATTACAAAAATTTTAATTTTTATTTATACATTTTTGAATTTGAATGGTTGCCTTTTTGAAACTGGTTTTACAAGTAATTACCAATTCAAAGCTTTACCAATTCGATTTTTTCTAGCCGCTTCGGTGGCCTAGTTGATAGCGTACTGGGCTTTCACCTCGAGGACCCTGGTTCGATTCCCGGCGAGGGCTTGGCATTTTCATACGATATAAATCACCCCATCGTCTGCATTAGCCCAAGTGTGCACAATAGTCGGACGTTAAACAAAAAAAAAAATCAATTTTACTCATGGTTTAAATTAGATCAGAATTAATTAGAACATTTTAAATACTGAAATGAAGCATACAATTCTTTTCTTAATTTAAAAGTATTTTTTTAAAAGTGTTAAATTATGTACATTTTAATGTTGATTACGTTGATTAAATAAGGTTTTGAAATTAATATAAGGTAAAAAAGGTAAAAAAAGGTCTCGGATTTGGATCTTACTATAGTAGCCATTTTTAGTGGAAATCCCTGATATTAATTAGTTACCAGCCCTTCAAATCTCTTTTGACATTTA